>JAVRQT010000022.1:364444-723547 GCA_035926095.1 Elasticomyces elasticus
GCATTACAGCCGGTGGGTATGTTGTCCCGTTGATGAAAGTTGTGGCATTCCAGTCATTGGACATCTACACCATGTCAGCTAATCCACGTCCTCGACGGAGAAGTTCGTTCGCATGCCACTCACATGCCACACATCGATTCTTAGCAAGAAAGAAGTGTTGGTGCTCGATACCTGATTCAACACACCCACCGCCACGACGTTGTTCAGCCAGTAGTAATCTTTGTCACCGGTCTCGAAAATTGCCCTGAGATGTAGACTACCATCTTTCTGTGATGGGCCACTGGTCTGCAGAAAGATGTTCGCCCCATCGTCGGTCTGAAAATTGTATCTTCAGCAGTATGAGGGTTAGCTACTGTTCACTGGGACACAGTCTGGGAACATCGAAATATTTACCGAGTGTCAGCAGAGAAGATACCAGTCTGAGGGTCGGTCAAGCCCCAATCAGCACCAACATCGAGGATCTTGCCACTGAGTCGAGGTCCAGTAAAATTGCCTCCAACAATTGGTATCGACGTTCTGAGTCCGCGAGGGCCTTGAGTTGTGTAGATTCTGTTCAGACACTCAACGTAGGATGTGTAGAGGAAGGTCAATCCAGGCGGTGGAGGTGGACCGTATGAACTGGGCGTCTGCTGTGCAAGGCTACCTATCGTCAATAGGCAGGCCGGGGCGAGCAAAGAGAGACGCATCGTGTTGATGTAGTATGGGGAAGGGTAGGGACGAAATGTACTTGATCTTCAGCCAAGCTGTATATGTATGAGTAGCCTCCGCTACGCTCAGCAGATCACGGCAGAGTGACGCGGTAGCTGTTTAGCCGACTACACGTCCCGTCAGCAGTACTGCTCCCAGCTCTTGTGACGCTCTGCTTGCTTGCTCGTACCTGACATGAAAGGCGGGGTGCATATGAGCTTGATCGGCAATGAGGCCATCGGCCCAGATGACCGATGAGACACGTTTAAACCCTTACCGACCCTTTTGCAGTTGCGTGATCATGCGTTCGATGTCCAGCAGAGCAGGTCCGCTCGCTTGCTTTCTCAGCTCCTCAAGAGCATTACGATCTTTAGCCTTGAGTGCTTCCTCGCCAGCTTTGGCAACCATGCCGCACTTCAACCACATCTCGATCCGCTCGCTAACAGTCAATGTCGTGCACTTCGGGATGTACAGCGAGGCGATCTTGGTGTTGCCAGCACCGAGGATTTCATTATAGAATGGCTAGGAACGTGTCAGCGCAAGCAGTGCAAGCAAGGGAGATATTTGCCGAACCTCCCATCCGATTGGACTCTTCCTGCCCTTACTCATCTCCTCCAGCTCTCTCCAGTCTCGTCGGCTAATCAATGCCCGTAGGCGGACCCACCAGTATGTCTTCTCGGGCACTTTAAATTCTGTCTGGACCTTCAGGGCACGCTTCATGTTGCTCGCCTTTATCAGCTTGCTCATCGTCTCGTTCACGCTGAGACCCACATAGCGCTCAGTCAGATCCTTCTCGAATGCTTCTTGGAAGCGAGTGAGCTTCTGCGCATCTTCGAGTGCGGCCACCTGTGGTGCAAATTCCTTGCTGTCTCGTAGCAACTTAGCAGCCATCTTGAGTTTATCAGTGGCAGCACCCATATCTGGTGCAGAGAGAGCTTCGCTGACAAGGAGATTAGAGCCATCGATACGGCGATCGTCTTGGTAGTAGAGATCCTTGAGCAGCTCGCGATCCTGGTCGATGGCCGAGGACTCAACGATCGAGGTCGCAACTGGACGACTGTTGATCGTGCGGAAGAAGCTAGACAGTGGTATCTTTTTCTTCAAGTTCAGCAGCACGAAGAAGACTAGATCGGTGTCTCCACTCTCGATAGCCTTGTCGAGGGCGATGGACTCCTCACCAACGCTGAGCAAAAGCGGCACCTGCTTTCCAGCTCTTGGCTCATGCTCGAGAAGCTCGGTTGCAAGTTTGCCTCTGCCTTCGTCGTAGGCGGCACGCGCGACCTCTTCGAACGAGATACCCCGCTTGCCATCCAGTTTGCGAACGATCTCTTCGCAAATGCTCTCTTCGTCCGTACTTGACGACCTCACTTTCTGCCGAGCCCAGTGCACGTATATGCGGTCAACAGGTAGATGTAGATACTCTGACACTTTGAGTGCAAGTAAGTACTCCTGTCTGTTCACGAGCCGCTGCATCAGCCTCTCCGGCGTCAAGCGGATATACTGGTCATACGAAAGCGGTATGCCAACTTCGTAAAAGCGAACCGCGTTCAACACCCGTAACGCCTCGGTCATGTCGACGAAGTCATCGCTGTTGTAAAGGTCAAGCACTGACTTGCCGAACGATGCAGCCTTCAGCAGCTGCTTCTGCCAGTGGATGCTGTATTCTTGTCCCGCGGCCCGAACACACACATCGACGGCCTCGTCCAGATTCGCCTTGATCAACTGGATGTCATCGTCTGCTTTCGGTGATTTCTTCTCAAGCTGCTCAAGCGCATCGAGGAGCACAGAGGCCGGTGAGGTTGAGCCGAGACGGAAGACCTCCTCGGTAGGATCAGGTACCTTTTGCAAGAAATCACAAACGTCGCCTGTGAGCACTCTGATACCATCAATGTCCGGCAGAAGATGCATGAAGGAGTCATAATAGAACTTCGAAGCGGCGCCGTTGGGCCCAATCAAATGCAGCTCGTCCTCCCAAGCTAGCACCACAGCATTGTTACCGCACCACTGCAAGTCCTTTGGTGGAGTCTTGACTTTGGACTCGTACTCGCTGAACCGGTCTTGAAAGTCACTGCTGATGACCCATACTTTACTGTCCTCGGTGTATAGCGCGATGAACTTGCCATTTGGTGACACGCTAATGTGCCGGAAAGGTCCAGCTTCAAGGCTGCGGTCTTCGCACTCGGCGGCGTCCACAACGTACACTGTCCTCCCAATAGCTAACAGGACCTCCACTGAGCGAGAGGATGTGTATTCAGGCGGTATGACTGTCCATGACACAACCTCTCCTGGCGGCGCCGAAGCCAGTAGCTGTGGCCTAGGCTCTTCGTAGCGTGTGACAGCAACCACGCTGTTGTTGCCTAGAAGCGCGACGAAGCCCGTTGACCAAAACTTGCAAGCCTGAACGCCATGTTCCTCTGCCCCATGGCCAAGGCTGAAAGGCGTGAAGTCTCCCTGCAGATCCGCATAGCCTCTCACGGTCCCATCGTCGGTAACAACCAGTAGCCTTTCATCTTCTGACCATCCTAGTGCCTTTATCCTACCCTTATCCCATGGTATTTGCCGTATAAGCTTGCCGGCGCAACTGTGGATGTCGATGGTGGATTTGGCTGCCTGGTTGCCGCGATACGTGTATATCTTGCCTTCGTCGCGGTAAAGTGCTGAGATCATCAGCGTCGTTCTTGTTACCGCTACGACAGTGCGTACCTACTGCGCCGCTATATGGTGCTCCAGTGACGACGTAGTTCTCCAGTTCCAGCTCGGGATTGAAAACTGAGGTGTAGAGCTGCGTCTTGCGGTAGAAGCGGTCGCCAACGCGCTCCCAGTCCGCTGTGGGCTTCGACATGTTGCAGCGAGTCTTGGATCATATCGCGAGAGGCATTGTTGTTCAGCAGTCAGTTGTGGTAACGAGTTAGAGATGTCGTCGAGCTAGCGTTGGTCCGTGCAGGCTCTCGAAACGACATCTTCGATTCGACTTTCCTGCTCTTCAGTCCAGACCTCCTTACTACGACTAACACCGCTGACGGAGCTCCAGATGTGTTTCATAATGGCAAGACGTAACAGTGATGCAAAACGGCTTTAAGAGCCTCCAGCTCTCGCAACTACTCGAATATGGACGACCAATTCCAAGAACGACTCCAAACTCTGAGTGACCTGGACCTTGCTATCTTGGTATCACTGGCTTCCGGACAACACTGCATTTTCTCGAGTGCATCGAACATAGCAAAAGAGCTGCGAGACGAGCTCCATTTGAGCTGCAAGGAGACCTTCGGCTTGCAAACCGCAGTCGTTGACTGCTCCAGAACCACCGTTGACGAGTTTAGCGAGGCCATCCTGGTTGACAACGACGATGCTTTCGAGGATGTGCCCGAGCACCGGGAGAGTACCTACGGCCTGAGACCTCCAAATGCCCTGTATTCGTCTCGCGGACATAGTCCATCTCGTTTCGGCAGTTTCAACAACACTCTGGACGATAGACGCATAGCTGATGTGATCATCGCCACGTACCTGGATCTGGCTGGACCTAACGTCCAAGTACAGGCACTGGAGCTACTTCGGACGAAAAGGATCTTCACGCGTACAGCCATGCATACAGCGTCCAAAGATTTCCTGTTCGTGGTAGTGGTGTCGAAGCCAAATGCAAGATTGAGCCATCATCTAAACGACATGTTCGGCATGTCGCACTTTCACGAGGAAGAGGATGGATTTCCGCACGTTGAGGGAATTACAAACAAGAACGGCACAACCACCTTCTCCCGTGAGGAGATCAGGTCTCTTCGCCTACAGGCTGACGAGGCACGTTTGACGGCGGAAGTTGATGCCTATTTGCACAACATTGTCGTCTTCATGCGCCAAAGTCGGTACGTCAAAGGCGGCATTACAGCAACAGCAACTCGACACCTTCGCGCCGTGGCCAAGGCTTTGGCGCCGCTGCATGGGCTGGACTATGTATCGCCTTCTCTAGTCACGCTGGCCGTGAAGAAGGTCTACCCACACAGGTTGGTTCTGGTGACTGCTGAGAACGAAAGGACGCTGCTATGGGGAAGTGATCCCTTGGCGGTGAAGGAAATGCTGAGAGGCGTAACGGTAGAGGATGTCATTGATGATGTTGTTGGGAGTGTTGACACACCACTGTGAGCTTGCTTGTGCTGAGACTGGTGCAAGCATTTTACCTGCCGTGGCGACGACTGTCGAAGACTGGGGCCAAGATATTGCTGGAGCTTGCATTATCGGTCTCGCTGAAGTCGCCTCTGGCGCTTGTGCGCTTGTTCTCCGGAATATTCTACGGCTGGGAGCAACTTCAGGTCGGTCCAGCGATCTTCGGTGCTCGTACTTGATAGGCAGGCACGCTTCGCATCACGTGGCCCGCCTATCGTCCAATCAACTTCGGCCAAGAAGCTAACCTTCAACCACCGCGACTTCACTTTTGCAACAACAACATAAGGTAGCAACATGCCTTTCCCGCTCTACCACACACATCGCAAGAAGCCACGAAGATGGCCACTCGTGCTCCGCTTCGTCAAAGGTGCCATCCATGTCGACATCGGCGTGGCCGTAATATTGCACGCAGCCTTTGCGGCACTCATATGCTATATCGATGAGGTCCACGACGGACATCTGGGCATTCCGAGTAGCGTCATTCCGTCCCTATCGATCGTGGTCGGCCTGGTAAGTTTATACCAAGCACGGTCAAATTAACAGCAGCTAACATATTCAGATGCTCGTTTTCCGCAATTCGACATCGTACGACCGCTTCTGGCAAGGCAATCAACACATCACTGCTATTGAGACATGTATCAGGAACCTCACGCGATCGTTCCTCTCGTGTTCGTACAAAAGTAATGGCCCTCCGCCTACGGACTCCGAGAGGGCAGATACAGAACGCATTGTTCGACTGCTCTTGGCCATGATATATGCAACGAAGCACCATCTCCGAGCCGAATGGGGTGCGACGACGCTACCAATGCTGATGCCTGACTCCGAAATCGTGCGTCGACGACGAGAAAGCCATTCTCTAGCGAAGCCTGAGTACAGCGAACTCTTGCCTGCCGGAACCCGTGGCTTCGAGGACCAAGGTCTAGGTTTGCTTCTGCAGTTAAGTGTGCAAGTGGAAGCGTACATCAAGCGAGGTCACGACAGAGGCTGGTTCCACGCCCCGCAAGCTTCGCAGATGACTTTTCAGCTGAACGCGTTGGTTTCGGCGTATGGAAGCTTGGAGACGATCCATCTCACGCCGTTGCCAGTGGCGTACCTCATCCACATGCGACAGGTGCTTGCGCTGTTCGGTTGCGTATTGCCTTTTGCGCTGGTACGGGAGATGGGCTGGTGGACGATACTGCTGACTGCATTCGTTGCGTTTACTCTTTACGGGATAGAGGCGATTGGCGCTCAGCTGGAGGATCCTTTCGGGTACGACAGGAACGATATCAAGATGGATGCTCTGGTGGAGGATATGCGCGTAGAGACGCAGGTGCTTCTAAGCGAGTGGCGGAGAGGTAGCGATATGTTTCCCAAGGACTCCAAGTAGCATAGACATTAGATGTTGTCGCTGAGCGCCTTGAATTCGTCTGTGCTTCCCCACAGTCGTCAATCTCAATTCACAAACATACACGCTAGCGTTGACGACCCACACCTCGCAAGGACAGCCTTCATCGCACTTCACAATTCCATCATGCATCAACCATACTACGCAAACGCCAGCATCTCCGTCGGACCCCTACATACCAATACGCGCGGCCACCCTCCCGCAGATTTTGGCTGAGAATCGAACACCACCCTGTAATTCAGAATGGCGCCGCATCCTCCGAGGAAGACCAAAAAGCCTGCTCCTACCGTAGACGATGCGCTTGCCGCGACGAGTAGTAAGAGCAAGGGCGCAAAGACATCGGCAGCGGCCCCAGCCCCTGATGCAGAGCCTGAGAAGAAAAAGCCAGACACGCGAACTCTGATCGCGGGCTCATCATGGACTGGCAAGCTGCCCATGACGCTCTTCAACGAGCATGTGCAGAAGCAGCCGATGTGGGAGAAGCCAGAATACACCGTGCATCGCACTCCGAATGGCTTCACAGGCGCAGTAAATCTGAGAGCGAAGAACCCAAAGACGCAGGAAGTTACTGTGCTGCCGCCGATCATACCGCCACGAGAGTACATGCAGGAGAAAGGTGCGCAGCCGACCGCGATCGAGGCACGGCATTTTGCAGCCACATATGCGCTCTTTCGGGTGTGCAATATGAAGAATATGGCTATGGCCCTGCCGCCGCAGTATCGCGACTTGTGGAAGGGGGACTTTGCAGAGTTGAAGAAAGAGGCGGTCGCGCGTGGGCAGGGATATCAGTATGAAGCAGATCCCTTTAATGCCGTGAAGAACCGGGACGATGCAAGGGCGACGAGGGAAAAGGAGATAGCAGTACGGGAGAAGAAGCGAGAAGAGGTCGCGAAGCAGAATAATACCGTTAGTCTGGACGGCCAGGTGCGCAAAGTTGAGAAGGGCTGGCAGAGAGTGCCGAAGGTGGAGATGGGTGTGAAGACTCGCAAAGAGGTAGAACGTATGGTCAAAAATGACGGCGTCTGGAACTCCTACGGTGTAATTTTGGATCAGCGAGAAGAGCGGTCGATCAAGGAGAAGCTGGTAAGCTATGGTTTCCGCCCTTCGCATATCGCAGAAGCTGTGGAGATCTGCGGCAGCCTCGAAGAGTGCATAGAGTGGCTCTTGATTCACTTGCCCGAAGACGACGTACCAGCCTGGGCTTTGCCGGAGAATTATATTGCGGGCTTTGCGCTGGGGACGAACGACCTGCAGCGCGAAAACAGGATCAAAAGGCTTGCTTCGGCGGGCTATTCGACTGATGTTTGCGCAGAGATTCTTGATGTGTGCGCTGGGGACGAAAGCAAAGCAGCGTTTGTGTTACAGCGACGACTTCTTGGAGACGCCGAAGGCACAGTACACACCAATGGGACCGACGGCAGCGCCAGCACGGAGCTTTGGGATGAGGAGCAAGCGACCCTTGAAGCTATCTTCACTGAGCGGCACAGCCATGAGCGAGTCGTATGTAGCATTCGCCTCGAGTTGCGAACCCCATCTGGTGGAGCAATCACTGTGCATGCACGACAACCACCTCACTACCCGAGCGAACTGCCTGCTATCAACATCGAAGCCGCGTTGCCAGCATATATCAAGCTGAGCATATTAAGACAGATCCTGCTGCACGCGCGAGACAACCTCCTTGGCGAAATGATGCTCTTCAATGTCCTCGACTGGCTGGAGACTAACGTGCGACGCATCATCGAGCAGCCGGACAGGCTACGTGATATCGCAAACGCCACGTCGACCGTCGCAGAGATGACCACTGTACCCGCCCCTATGCGTAAGCGACAACGCAAGCATCCGAGGCCGCTCGTCTGGGCACCCAACAGTCCCGTTAGTGAGCGAATGCGGGCCAATTGGATCGCTAAGCAGAGTTCCCCCGAGCAACAGAAGATGCTGGAAGTCCGCAAGGCGCTACCTGCATGGAAGCTGAGCGACAAGATCATTGCTTCTGTCAGCATGAATCAGGTCACCATTATTTCTGGCGAGACAGGCTCGGGGAAGTCAACACAGAGCGTCCAGTTCGTGCTCGACGATCTGATCAAGCAGGGGTATGGCGAGCAGGCGAACATTATTTGCACTCAACCGCGAAGGATATCCGCGATCGGTCTGGCGGATCGTGTGGCAGATGAGCGGTGCGGCAGGGTAGGAGAGGAGGTTGGCTACACAATCCGTGGCGAGTCAAAGCAGAGAGCTGGAACGACAAAGATCACTTTCGTCACTACTGGTGTGCTTCTGCGGAGGTTGCAGACTTCTGGCGGCAGCACAAAGGATGTTGTTGATAGTCTTGGTGATGTCAGCCATATAGTGCTCGACGAAGTACATGAGCGAAGCTTAGACACGGACTTCCTGCTGGTGCTGATCCGGGACGTGCTGAAGATGCGCAAAGACCTCAAGCTCATACTTATGAGTGCGACCCTCGATGCCAACGTCTTCGAGCAGTATTTCTCTGGCGTGTCTACAGTAGGCAAGGTCGAGATTGAAGGTCGTACGCATCCTGTCACGGACGTACACAGAACCGAGATCCTCCAAATGTTGGGTTTCGCTGGTCTTGCCGATGATGATGGTCCAGACTCCGATGCGCCATCTGATTGGGAAGACGACTTCAGCTTTGGTGGCAAACGAGCTGCGCCCCGGAAGGAGAAAGTACGCAAGCAGTACAACCAAGTTGGGCATGATGGGCATAATATCGACTATGACTTTATCACCAACGTTGTGCAATATATTGACGCCGAACTGGGTAATGAAGATGGCGGCATCCTCATCTTTCTACCGGGTCTCATGGAGATTGACCAAACTCTGCGAAGGTTGAAGGACATCCCAAACCTGCATGCTTTGCCACTACATGCTGGCCTTCAATCCGCCGAACAAAAGCGCGTCTTCGCGAGACCGCCGAAAGGCATGCGCAAAGTGGTGGCATCAACCAATGTTGCTGAGACGTCGATCACTATTGACGACATTGTGGCAGTCATCGATACTGGACGAGTCAAGGAGACAAGCTTCGATCCCGCCAACAATATGGTACGCTTAACTGAGATGTGGGCTTCGCGAGCAGCTTGCAAGCAGCGGCGCGGACGAGCGGGCAGAGTGCGTGCCGGCAAATGTTACAAACTCTACACTAAAATGCAGGAAATGAAGATGGCCGAACGACCTGAGCCGGAAATCAGAAGAGTACCGCTAGAGCAACTGTGTCTTTCTGTAAAGGCCATGGGCGTAGCTGATGTGCCAGCCTTCCTGGCATCAGCACTTACGCCACCAGCAACACTATCAGTCAGCGGCGCCCTACAGCTACTAACCCGTATTGGGGCCCTTGAAAGGAACGAGCTCACGGCTCTAGGCCGTCATATGTCCATGATTCCGGCTGATATGCGCTGCTCCAAGCTGATGGTATACGGAGCGGCGTTTGGATGTCTCGATGCTTCTCTTACTGTAGCGGCGACATTGACGATCAAAAGCCCCTTTGTGAGTCCTCAGCCGAAACGAGATGAAGCCAAGGCAGCCAAAGCTGCTTTCGGCGGCGGTCAGGGCGATGTCATCTGTGATTTACGGGCGTACGAACAATGGTCCGAACGACGCATGCGAGGCGAGCAGACATCCTCGATCCGTAGGTGGTGTGATGGCAACTTCTTGAACCACCAAACGCTTATGGACATCTCGAATACGCGCTCTCAATACGTATCTTCGCTGAAGGAGATCGGCTTTTTACCTCATGGTGGATATGGAGTGCCGGAGACGTATAATCGCAACAACAGTAGCGATCCTCTGCTGCGAGCATTGCTAGCTGGGGCTTTCCAACCGCAGATAGCAAGGATTGACTTCCCGGACGCAAAGTACAAAGCCTCCGCTGGGGGAGCAGTTGCTGTCGATCCCGAAGCTCACAAGATCAAGTACTTCAACGAGGAAAATGGGAGGGTTTTCGTGCATCCCGGGTCCACAATGTTCGATGCTCAAGGATTTCCGAGCAGCAGTGTCTTCATGAGTAGGTGGAACCAAGTATGTTATGTGCCCTCACTGACGTGTCTTCAGGCTACTTCGCGAAGATGCAAACAAGCAAGATCTTCATTCGAGACCTTACGCCGTTCAACGTATACAGTCTTCTCATGTTCGGTGGCTCTATCGAGATCGATCCACAAGGGCGAGGACTCCTGGTTGACGGCTGGCTGAGATTACGCGGCTGGGCCAGAGTCGGCGTGCTGGTGTCCAGGCTGCGGATGATACTTGACGATCTACTGGCACGCAAGGTGGATGAGCCAGGGCTGGATATGAGCGAGACTGACATTGTGAAGCTTGTTACCAGGATGGTGAGCTACGACGGCTTGGATAGGTGATCAAAAGCAGTCATGTACTCCATGTTTCATGCATCAACATTGATCGACAATGCAATCAATAGACACCAACATCAGCTCACCGTATAGCTCCAGGATTCTGAACTCCGCAGTGGAGGAAGACTGATGTCATTGTTTCTTATTCATGGGGCATGTTGCTTTGCAAGCAGAAGCCTTGGCAATGCATCGATACCGCAAAGACTTTCTGTCCAACTTCCGCATTCGGTCTGCCGCCTGCCCAAGCGTTATGTCCGCAACATCAGATCGTACCTCCTAAATCCATGCAACACGGTGACTGCTTGCGAAAACGAAGTCGTCGGCTATATATATGACCTTACAAAGGTGGGGACAGCAGCCAACAGCTCCAACAGCCGCGGCGTCAGGATCACAAAAGGGTAGCATATAGCTCTACAACCGCTCTTCCAACACAGCCGTTCTTCACAGGACATTACCATAATCAACACATCCAACATGGCAGACTACGGCAAGATCCCCAGTTCGGCGAAGCTCCAACCCAAGCCGTTCAAGGCTCATGTCGATGATGAGAAGCTTCAGGCAATGAAGACCCTCCTCAAATACTCACCCATTGGCCCTGCAACATTCGAGAACACCGCCAAAGACCAGGGCGAGAGTCTGGTCTCCGGCCGCAACCGCAAGTATGGGATGCGCCGCGATTATCTAACCAACGCCAAAGAGGTTTGGCTGAACGATTTCGACTGGCGCAAGCACGAGGATCACATCAACTCGTTTCCGCAATACACGGTCCCTGTTACCGACGACGACGGCATCGCGATTGATGTGCACTTCATGGCGCTCTTCTCCGAGAAGCCAGACGCCATACCCATCGGCTTCTTCCATGGCTGGCCGGGTTCATTCCTGGAGTTCCTGGAACTCTTCGGGATGCTGAAAGACAAGTATTCGCCCAAGGATCTGCCTTACCATGTCATTGCCCCCTCGCTTCCGGGGTACGCGTACAGCTCAGGCCCGCCAATTGATCAGAACTACACCGTCGACCAGATGTGCGACCACATGCACAAGCTAATGGTCGGCCTCGGATTCGAGTCTGGGTATCTGGCTCAAGGTGGTGATATCGGCAGCTTCGTCGGCCGGTATCTGGCTGCAACGTACGATGCTTGCAAGGGCATGCACCTCAACGCGTACATGGTTGGGCCGCCCGATCGCGAAGACAAGATGAACGATGTCGATGAGTATGAAAAGCAGGTGATGCAGAGGGGACCAGCATGGCGCGAGACAGGTATGGCGTACGGGATTGAGCATGCTACTCGGCCGGGCACAATCGGTCTGGTACTCAGCTCGAGCCCTTTGGCGTTGCTGGCCTGGATTGGGGAGAAGTTCCTTGAATGGACTGACGATGACCCGCCTCTTGACAAGATTCTGGAGAGCATCACGCTGTACTGGCTGACAGAAACGTTCCCACGGTGCATCTATCCTTACCGTGTCCTCATGTCTGGAAAGAGAGAGACCCCTTACGTCAGCAAGCCATCCGGTTACTCCCTGTTCCCTAAGGAATTGGTTCCGGTGCCAAAATCGTGGGCTGCAGCGACTGCCAACATTGTCTCCTACTCGCAGCACAAGAAGGGTGGCCACTTCGCGGTAAGTCCTCTTCGCTTCAAGAGTGATACAGATATTGACAATTTGCAGGCAATGGAGAGGCCAGCAGATCTGCTTGCTGATGTGGAGGAGTGGGTGCCGAAAGCTTGGAAAGGCGGCGACGGTGCTAAGCTCTGAGCGCGAGCGACCGTCTCAAGGTCATAATCTGATGAACGGCACCGGTTCGTTGTCAGACCGAGCATCAAAGATCGCAATGACTTATTAGAAAATGTAAAAGCATGCCGCACCGATCATCAGCTCATAAGCTTGTTCGGGCACTGTCAAGACTTTTAGGAGTATCTCTAAGCTTACCATCCGGTGAAGCTCATATCGCACCTTGCAGCGAATTCTGCATTGCTGCCGCCGGTGCAGACAAGTTCTCGCTCTGAACTGCCGGCACCGTTGTGGGTAGCTCCTCGTTCCTCCACTTCGTCTGCCACGCTGTCAAGATCACCGAGCTCGACATCTTGCCACCCTTCGACTATGTTGAGCACCTGCGCAGGCTCCAGATTCCCGCCAAGGTAGTCGTCGATCGTCCATCTCTGAGCCTGTGTACGGAACATGGCATCCCCACTTCCGGCATTAGACCAGAGGTAGACGTGGCACGGAATTTTCGATCGCTGCAGTCGCCAGCGCTCTGCTGGGAACACTCGATTTTCAGGCGCAAGGGCCACGGAGACATCGATCTCAACTTCGACTTTGACTCGTCGACAGTGCGATCGATAGTGATCGTGAATGATTTTCTTGCTTTCTGCACCCAGTCCGAAGACGACCACGCCTTGCACATAGTCTTGCATGTTTGGTGACTGTAGGATGCAGGGTTGCAATTTATCTGCGTGGACGTACGGGTGGAAACCAGGGAGCAGAGCAGGGGTCATGCGGTGGATGAGTTGTTCGACATCGAGCTGCGAGCTATCAGTTCGAGTCCCGAAGATATTTTCGTCTTGGCCTACCTTGCCGAGCAGATTTGCCAACGACCCCGGGAGCATAAGACAGTCATGGATGAAGGTCGGCTTCCATACTCGCGTGTCGAAGTCGCCACGAGGAAGTAGCTTTGCCTCCTTGATGCGGCTTTGCAGCACCCGTTGGTAAGCGAACGTCGTGAGACCGGACGAGGACATGGGAATTGACACATTGAGGTACTCCTCGATCTCTGCTGCTGTGCTTGCTACCTCGTCGTCGGTCTCCTCGGCTCGGTGCACGATGATTGGAAGCGGTTGTGGGAGCTTCGCACGAGCGTCCGCTGCATTGTCGTTGCCAAAGGAGGCGTAAAGAGAGGGCTCTGTTGCGGTTTTGCCTTGCTCGTCCTCTGAAGCTTGTTGTTCTGGATGTTGTTGCATGTCCTTGGGATGTGGAATGCTCTCGGGAGAGTGGGCTATGGGCCGGATAGCGTGATAGTGCATGCTGTCCTGCTGTGAGATCACTTGTTGGATGTGTTGGTGAAGTTGGTGTTGGGGGTGAGGTTCTGCGCTCGTCTGGACGACTAATATCATGTCTCCGAATTTGGAAGGCACGTGTGATGTTGGCTGAAGATCGGTTCTCCGCGCAGATGCACTCGTTGTAGTTGGGTCTTGAGTGTGGAGTCACGCTCGTATGTGTAGTCCTTGTGTATGTGACTGTGATCGTATGAATGAATGCTGAGAGGGAGAAAGACGTGCCTTCCGTTCGATTTCTCGCGGGCATCTGGTACCGAGATATCATGTTCTCCTGCCCCTGACCACTTACCATATGCTCACGCGTCCAGATGTATCGGCACATGGGGCTTCGCCGAGTAAGGGAGCAGGACCTAGCTGACAGGGTAACAATGATTCTGCATCTGGAGGGAGCATAGCTTTTTTGCTTGAAGAATCGACACCAAACTCATCTATATACCTCCGTTCAGACTCTCATACTCAACTCATGCTCTCACGCTCTCACGTCCATAGCTAATAGTCCCGGGCTGCCGGTGCAAAGACCAGCCTAGCCGTCCACCTCAGGCGTATTTGATGTGAAGCTTTTACAATAATCTCTTGCTGATCAACCATGGCCGTATCTTGCCTTGACCTACCTTGTCCACTTGCTGCCGCTTGCATGTTTGCAACCACACCGCCGCCCACATCTGCTCATCGGCGGTGATGCGGTGGCGAGAGTCTCGTGCAGCGAAGTGAGCACGGCGGTTACACGACCGCACGTGAATATATGCAGGCACATGCGAACGAACTGAAGCGGCTCTGCTCTAGCGTAGGCGACCGAGTACGCGTAGTTATATCCTTCACCTTCCAGCGGCTTCTAGGATTATTCACGCTCTAGCGCGCCGTCGTCGTGAGATCATTTGGAAGGGCCCGAGCTTTGCCGACCGCGACAAGTAGCTTTCACTTGAGCTTCACGACACCTTTCGCACAAACATCTTGCAATACACTTCAGCTCATCAAACTTCGAGCTGCATCTCGAACACACCATCTCCTCTACTACTACACCCGCTCCTTCATCTTCGGAGCACATCCTCCCTTGCAACGCTCACTTGCACCACAACAACAACCACCTTCGAACTCGAACGTGAGATACTATCCTCACATTCATCACACGAGCATCAACTACTCATCCTACACAACCACCCACCATGTCCGGCAAAGACATGAGCGAGCCGGAGCACGTCGCGGACAAGAAGAAGGTGAACCTCAACGACCCGAGTGGCGCTGAGAAGAGAGATGGCGACGAGCACACCGCGACCGCCATCTTGAGAAAGAAGAAGAAGCCCAACAGCCTGCTCGTCACCGACGCCACGACCGATGACAACTCCATCATCGCGCTCTCAAACAACACGATGGAGACGCTTCAGCTGTTCCGCGGCGACACAGTGCTGGTGAAGGGCAAGAAGAGGAAAGACACGGTCCTCATCGTGCTCGCTGACGACGACCTCGAGGACGGCTCAGCGCGTATGAACCGTGTCGTCCGTCACAACCTGCGCGTCAAGCTCGGCGATGTGGTCACCGTAAACCCCTGCCCAGATATCAAGTACGCCAAGCGCCTGGCTGTTCTGCCCATCGCCGACACCATCGAGGGTCTAACCGGCTCACTCTTCGACGTGTTCCTCGCCCCATACTTCCGCGAGGCGTACAGGCCTGTGAGGCAAGGTGACCTCTTCACATGCAGAGCCGCCATGAGGACGGTGGAGTTCAAGATCGTTGAGGTCGACCCGCCAGAGTACGGCATCGTGGCGCAGGATACCGTCATCCACTGCGAAGGCGAGCCGATCCAGCGTGAGGATGAAGAGGGTAACCTGAACGAGGTGGGCTACGATGATATTGGTGGGTGCAGGAAGCAGATGGCGCAGGTCCGCGAGTTGGTCGAGCTGCCGCTGAGGCATCCCCAGCTCTTCAAGAGCATCGGTATCAAGCCTCCCCGCGGTATCCTCATGTTTGGGCCTCCGGGTACTGGTAAGACTCTCATGGCACGTGCTGTCGCCAACGAGACTGGTGCGTTCTTCTTCTTGATCAACGGCCCGGAGATCATGTCGAAGATGGCTGGTGAGTCGGAGAGCAACTTGAGGAAGGCGTTTGAAGAGGCGGAGAAGAACAGCCCGGCGATCATCTTCATCGACGAGATCGACTCCATCGCGCCCAAGCGTGACAAGACCAACGGCGAGGTTGAGAGGCGTGTCGTTTCTCAGCTGCTCACCCTCATGGACGGCATGAAGGCGCGCTCCAACGTGGTCGTCATGGCTGCCACTAACCGCCCGAACTCCATCGACCCGGCTCTTCGTCGTTTCGGTCGCTTCGACCGTGAGGTCGACATCGGTATCCCGGACCCAACTGGTCGCCTCGAGATTCTCCAGATCCACACCAAGAACATGAAGCTTGGTGATGATGTCGACCTTGAGCAGATCGCGTCCGAGACCCACGGCTACGTCGGATCCGATATCGCCTCGCTCTGCTCTGAGGCCGCCATGCAGCAGATCCGTGAGAAGATGGATCTTATCGACCTCGACGAGGATACCATCGACGCCGAGGTGCTCGATAGCCTGGGTGTGACGCAAGAGAACTTCACCTTCGCCCTTGGCGTAAGCAACCCGTCCGCTCTTCGCGAAGTTGCCGTTGTGGAGGTGCCCAACGTTCGGTGGGAGGATATCGGTGGTCTGGAGGATGTCAAGCGCGAGCTCATCGAGTCCGTGCAGTACCCAGTCGACCACCCGGAGAAGTTCCTCAAGTTCGGCATGTCGCCGTCGCGTGGTGTGCTCTTCTACGGCCCTCCTGGTACCGGAAAGACCTTGCTCGCCAAGGCTGTGGCCAACGAGTGTTCGGCCAACTTCATCTCCATCAAGGGTCCTGAGCTGCTCTCCATGTGGTTCGGTGAATCAGAGAGCAACATCCGCGATATCTTCGACAAGGCTCGTGCGGCTGCTCCTTGCGTTGTCTTCCTCGATGAGTTGGACTCAATTGCCAAGTCTCGTGGTGGTTCGCAGGGTGACGCTGGCGGTGCTTCGGACCGTGTCGTCAACCAGTTGCTGACAGAAATGGATGGTATGACCAGCAAGAAGAACGTGTTCGTCATCGGCGCGACCAACAGGCCTGAGCAGCTCGACAACGCTCTCTGCCGTCCCGGTCGTCTCGACACGCTCGTGTACGTGCCGCTGCCCGACCAGGCTGGCCGTGAGGGTATCCTCAAGGCTCAGCTCCGCAAGACTCCCGTTGCTCCCGATATCGACCTCGCATACATTGCGAGCAAGACCCACGGCTTCTCCGGTGCCGATTTGGGCTTCATCACCCAGCGTGCTGTCAAGCTCGCCATCAAGGAGTCGATCGGGATTGCCATCGAGAAGGAGAAGGCGCGTGAGAATGCGGGTGAGGATGTCAAGATGGAAGAGGATGCCGATGAGGAGGACCCGGTGCCGGAGCTGACGAAGCGTCACTTCGAGGAGGCGATGAGCACGGCTCGTCGCTCGGTCACGGATACGGAGATCAGGCGGTACGAGGCGTTCTCGCAGAGCATGAAGAACAGCGGTGGAGGGAGTGCATTCTTCAGGTTCCCTGAGAACGGCGCTGATGGAGGGGCTGCGGAGCAGCAGCAGAATGGTATGTTATCTCATGAACATCTCCGTAATGAAAGTATGCTAACCTCTGACACAGGCGAGGGTAACGAGGATCTCTACGACTAAGTGCACAAGGTGTGCAAGCTGCACAACAGCGAAGCTTGGTGGAGTGTAGAGGGTATGGGAGGACGGACAAGAGGATGCACTGCTACACAGCAGAGCGAGGGCTTAGATGCCATTGCGCGTGCGGGAGGCGTTGCGAGTGAGAATGATAGAATGTTTTCGTAGCTTGCCGCCGCTCAGGCGCATAGGGTAGTTCCTATATGCTATGGAGTTGATTTACATACTGTGCCTCATGTCATACTCAATCTCTCTACGAGGCATTTGTTTGTCTGGTAGCCAAATGACACACAGCATGACCTTTCGTGCGTCGGACATTTGTCTCCCTTCCACCGGCCCGAGCTCCTTCCTCATGTAGACAAACACCAAACTTCGAACAGTCCTCAGACATTAACACGAAGTCCTCCGCTAGCATGCCGCAAGCCCACACTTCCAGGAATCTGGACAATACACCATGGAGTTTACCGTGAACCCAGCATTGGGTCTTCAGATCTTCGCCCTGATCATAGTCATATGGCTTTTCACATGGTATATGACCTGGTCGTTCCCAACACTGCAGGGCAAACGAATATGCCTCCTCATCGCACACCCGGACGATGAAGCGATGTTCTTCGCGCCTACTGTCCAATGGCTCACACGACCTGCTTTGGGCAATCAGGTCCTCATTCTCTGTCTCAGCAGTGGAGATGCGGACGGCTTGGGACATGTTAGGAAGGAAGAATTACGGAAAAGCGCTCTAATGCTGGGTGTCAAGTCATCTGAGCATGTAGTTGTGATCGAAGATGCCAAACTACCGGACTCCATGACTGCGGATTGGGACCCGAAACTCATCGCCTCGATCCTGACCGGGTACTTTGCACCTACTGTTGCTTCTGGATCTACCACAGCTGCTCCGCAAGTCTCGCTAGATGCCATCATCACCTTCGACAAGCAAGGAGTGAGCGGCCACCCGAACCACATTGCACTCTTTGAAGGCTCGCAACACTTCCTCCGTCATCTCATGGCTCGCCACACAGGCTGGGAGTGCCCCATTCGTCTCTACACACTTACTTCCGTCAACATGCTGCGGAAGTACAGCAGTATACTGGACTCCGCAACGACGATATTGACGTGTATATGGCGGACCAAAGAACGGGGCAATTTTCCAACACCATTGCTTGTCACGAGCGGACCAGGGGGCGTGAGGGCGGCACAGAAGGCAATGACGACGGCTCACAAGAGTCAGATGCGGTGGTTTAGATGGGGATGGATTGGTATCAGTCGGTATATGGTCGTCAACGATCTGAAGAGGGAGAAGGTGCTGTAGCATGATTTGCCACGAAACGTAGACATGATAAGTCATCGCAACGAGATGGCAGATTGTCCAGGTCGGAGTATAGCATTGTATTTGCACGTATTGAGCATGCTAGATCGGAAATATGCAAGCTTCACAGCCAGTCAGCCTTTACCTCAGCTGTTGGCTTTTGTTGAACAAGCAGGTATTGAAAGCAGTTCGGCCACCCAACATCAGCTACCTTCAAAGTACGCCGCCGGGTATTGACTGTAGCAAAGTATGTCAGCATTGCATTCTCGGGTCGACAGTCACGTTGTGCTCGGACTGACCTTCTCGCCACCACCAGCTTGACTAGGCACACCGCCACCAGTAGCACTGCTCCAGCCTTCCTGCGGACTAGCATGCCTCCTAAGCATGAACATAGGTTTCCGCCCCTCTTTGTCCAATTGCTTGAACAAGAGCAGCGGTTTCTCCTCCAGGCCAAGACAGCGTTCCTGATCACCGTGTACAATGTAGAGCGCGTACTGGCGCCAGTCATCCAGTATATTATACCGTTTGAGGGCCTGTTCGGAAATTAGCAAGAGTACACCAACAGTATTAGGTCTTTGATAGCACTCACAACAGGCAGTACTACACGACAAGGATCCTCGATACTAACGCGGAAACTCTTGAATATCTCGACCTGCGGATTGTCCCTGTCCCCGCGATCGCGTGGCAAAGGCGCCGTTTGCGGCGTCTCGTCCTCCCTCGGACTGGGCGTAGGCGCTTGTCGTCGAGAAGGTCTCGCTGAGGCAGGAGGTTCCCGTTCGCGGTCCGACGCGACCATGGTACTGGCTTGTGACCACTGACTGTTAGTGCTGTAGCCTGTGCCTGTGTCGTCTACGGCATGGTCACGAGCAGCCGCAGTGTAGGCGTGCTGTTGTCGACCACCACCTGACGCGCCATCGCGTGGAAACGATCGAGCCGTGGCTGCTGAGCCTGGTTGCTGGTGGTATGAGCCTCCTGATGAAGGCGCTTGAAGGCTGTACGCTGGACTTGTCGGGCTAAGCTGTTGACCATGTACGCTGTTGGGCGAGATCTGGCTTGTCATGCTTGCCGTCAAGTGGCTGCTCGCTGCCATTGCCGCGGCCGAAGCCTCGAGTGGAGCACCACCAGGATCGTCACGAACCTGCGGCTGGGGTGTATGTGCCTGAATATGTTGAGGGGGATGTGTAGGTGATGGCTGCTTCGGAGGATCCTTCTTGAGAAATAGCTGTTTCCTCGAGAACTTGCGGCTGAGCGAGCTGCCCTTCGACTCCTCGACTACCGGTGGGATGTTCTCGGCTTGCTTGGGCGCCTCAGCTTCACGTGGTGATGGTATCGTGCCTCCCGACGGATCTGGCAAAGGCGTTCGTTGATCCTTGACGAGTCGCATGATAGGCAAAGTCTCTTCGCGCAGCTTCTTATTCTCCTCGAAGATGCGGTCCAGGTCCCTCCGCATAGCTTTTAACTCTGCTTCAGCTGCGTAGATCCGCTGATCTCGCAGCCGAATAGATTCAATCACGCGCGTAATGTCATCCTGCGTTGCCATCGCATCCCGCTGTTCTCCTTCGGCAGAGATAGGCACGTAATCACTCTCTTCGAATTTGACGCCAGCCCGCATCTTTTGCTCATACACAGCCTTCAGAATCGTCAAGCGATGCCCAACACTCGCAATACCCAGCTCCTTAAGCTCATCGTGGTGCAAAGCTATCAGCGCCTCACCATTGATACTCTCGTCCGCAAAAGCCTGGCTGTACTGCTTCAAGCTGGGTGAAAGCGAAGAGATATAGTCCGCCACCTGCTCCTCTGTCCACTGCATGACACTGCCCGTTGGACTTCTGCCTTCCCTCTCACCCCACCCTTGCGTCGTAGGCGTGTCCTCTCCATCTACCAGGCCATCTTCTTCCTCCGACTCGGATGGGTGATCTGACTCGCCATCATCGAAGTGCGTAGGCATTGTGGGCGAGAAGACAGTCCGCTCAAACTCATCATCTGCATCTGCTCCTTCGCTCTCGCACGAGTCATCGCCTGCCTGCCGCGCATATTTGTCCATCCTCAGTGTCTCGTTCCCTGCGTGATCCACCTGTATTGCCGTACCACTCCTGCTCCTTTGACTCGGCAAGGCTGCCCTGTCGCCGGGTGGTCTGTCCGGTGGTGGCCGATTTGGCGGAGGGTCTACTCTTTCACCGAAGCTCGCATCAATGGGTGTTGCGCCAAAGTCTGTCTCAACCGGACTCGTAGGACTCGCTGGGCTTCCAGGATAGCTACTGGTCTTCTGCAGTACCGGTAAGTTGTCGTGTGACCGGGAGACAACACCTCGAGTCACGCCCGAACTCCCTCCACTGCTTGCGCTCCCAACAGTCCGTAGTGGTAATGGTCGATTCGGTATATGGCTTGCTCGATGAGATACCTGCGCCTAGACTCAGCACTACAGACATGTAAATTCCTCCCGGCCTGCACAGCAACATACCCTGCTTAACCAACTGCCTTTACCGACTATTGGGGTGCCGCCGTAGGCCTGGTCGAAGGTAGGTGTTGAGGACGCCACAATGGCTGTCGATCAGTCGCCGCGCCCTCGAGAGAGCTTGCGGCGTGCGACGTCGATCCTGGTTACGCCGGCGGCGGCAGGCTTGCGTGTTTCACGTACAACCAGGATGACACCCGTCCTGCAGCCCGCGTTTCTCTTTTCAGTCAATGCTATCGGTGTCCCTTGCTTCTTGATTTTCGTCAGACCCGGTTTGCGGTTGCGAGCATTTCGTCTTCTTGCCACGGTGTGAGTGGGGAGCTGGAGGAAGATGGTACACACTCCAACGGGCAGTAGTCTGGCTAATCTCTAGATCTCCAATAGCTTGTCAATAACAGCGGGCCGTAATACTCCAATCAAATTGCCGGTAGCGGGACGCGTGGAAGCGGTAAGAGGGCGCTAGGGCATGCCTGTCAGATCGCCTTGTGGACGTCAAGACTTCAATACTTCAAGAAAACAACGACATCAACTAAGAAGAAGGCTACGATTCTGCGGCACCACAGCCTGGAAAAACGTCGTTTGAAGGCGTAGGCTGAACGAGCATAGTCAACGCTAATGCCATGGCATGAATGAAGGCAGTAGCGCATCGGCACAGGACCGGTCACAAGAAAGAATTAATGACTTGCTGTGGACCACCATAGCTGCGAGAGATGACCATCCATCTCGGTATCACTCCATCCGCTTGACAGCATAGCCAACCCTTGGGAAGTGCAGCCTCAGACCGTTATCCAGCTGCAGTACGATCCTCGATATGTTCAAACCGATCAGCTCACCCTTCTGCGGATGGTGTCCTGGCTTAGCATCTGTCATCTCGATAGAGACCTGCTCGCCACCCTTTAGTCCCAACGGATCTGTGCTATCGACTGTAATTTTTGGGCACGCATATTCAGACCCCAGTATTTGCTTCGTAGCCTCATCCTTGGAGATCATCTGGCCTTCTTGGACACTGTCATCGTGGACGGGTAGGGCATCGCACCTGTCATGTATCAGCGTCTCCGTGTATATACAGGTCCTCAAGAGCAACACTTACCATGCGTGTACTTTCGGGAAAGCCTTCCTGTCAAATCCTGGCTCCTTCGCCACTCCAATGGTGTGCAGTGCCCACTTGATCATCCATATGGCATGGATATCTGCCATCCCGCACTCAGCACCGTCGATAAAAGGCCCTTGGCTCTCGGACAGGAACTCATTCTCCGCCGTATCAAGCATAGATCTAAGCTCCGATAAACCGTTCTGGCGCAAGGATGCGAAGTCCGGACGCGCGAATACGGCTATACAACATCTCAGATCAGCGACTTCACCGCATCACGGCTAGTCAGTAGAGTAAGCTCACGAAACATCTCCTTCCTGTCCTTCCCCAATTCCTCAGTCACCAGCTCTTTCGGCACAGTCGCGAGCGCTACCCAAAAACTCCTATACCCCCAAGCCTCATACGCTCTATAACTTTTCCCGCTTTTCAGAGCTTTGCCTTTACCTTCCTGTTCAAGTAGATCTTGCATAGCGTCCAGGAAACTTGCATTATCGCAGAAGACATCCTTGCCAATACTCAGGACTGGGATTCTTCGGTACGTAATACCTAGGTCGAGGAGATCAGGACGAGGGATCAAGAAGGGCTGTTCGCAGATTTTGAATGGGATCTTGGTGGCGTAAAGGTAGTTGCGAGACTTCTGAGCGTTGGGCGCGAACTGGGAGGACGCTCAGCTGGAGACAGAGTGGTTGGTGGCACTGCGTAGGGACTGAGGTACCTGGTAATCCCATGCTATGATGGGAGGGAGACTGAAGGGCATAGTGATCATGCGTGGAACGAGAGGCAGATGGGTGTTGCGTAAGCAGGCGCAGATCCTATAGACACGGCCACAGATTGGCTCTTAAATCTACTTCATACCTTGCCCATCTCCATCTCAAGTCAGATCAAACCGTCTTCGAAGTATGTTCTCGACTCACCCCGCAGAGACACGGACGAGTGGAGCTGAGACGTGCGGAGGAGCTTCACGAAGTCAACACCATCGCACGTGCTTGGTGAAGCAAAATATATGTATTTGAACACTGCTCTTCATTGTTCTGTTGCGGATCAGCGATGATCGCATGCAAGAATATGCTCCGAAGACATTATGGCATTAGATATCGCAGCTTCGCTAAATGATATGATTCGTTTCCCATAGCGCTGGAACCCAGACAGTCTTTATTGTGACCCCAACGCCTCGCTAAATCCAGATCACAAGTCTTTCTCAATATCCATATACCGAACCACGATGTTGGGGCTGGTGGTACATGCTTGAAGAGTAGTCGCTCTCCTCGAACGCAGTATTGCGCCGGTCCTCTTCGGGAAGTAACTCTTTGACCTCCCAATTGCCTTGGCGAGCACCAACAGAGAACTCGAGATCTTCCTTCGTGATAGAGTCCCAGTACTGTAATATTGGTTAGCGGACGTGGGGATCGAAGAGGGTAGTGTAGAGCATACCTTGTACACCATCATCACCGCCAGCAGGTTCAACAGCGTCGTGAAGAACAGTCCATCCAGGTAATGCTGCACACCGTTACAGATCGTCTCGCTGAAGACGTAGAGCAGCACCTGCCCAATGACCAGTGCAAAGACGCCAAAGCCAATATGCCACAGTGGCCACCGTTCCTGCAGCGTTCCAACTACAAGTAGTATCTGCATGACCAGATATACGAAGATGAACAAGGCGCTGAATATGTAGACCACCACGAACAACCCAACAGTCTTTTCCGGCCCCAGACCACCCCAGCTCTGGAATGTCAGGAGTGAGACAGCAAAGCTGACGATAAACATGGCGATACTGCAGACCCGTAGCAGCCAGACAGAGAGCGTTGTGCCATCTTCGTAAAGCTGGAATCCGACAAAGCCATTGATCATCAAGCAAATGCATGTCGAAGAAGCCAGACCGCATTGTACTGCGACAAAATATAGGTAGGCTTTTGATGCAGGTGGTACGACACCGCAGTCAATGACCAGAGAGCAGACGGTGAGGAGGGCATAGGAGTAGAAGAAGGTCGTGATCTCCTTGCGGCCTGCACAGTGCGTCAGCATCTCCCATCCTCCGCTTTTAGTCTCTCTGTATACATACCAACAGCCGTGAACTTGCTCCGGACGTGTATTATCATGATAACCGTCATGATCAATGCCAGGATATGCGCGAATCCTGCTGCTCCCTCAAAGATGATTGTGTTTGCAACCTCCACTGCCCGCGCATAGCATCTTGACTGCGTATAGTGTGTGCCAGTGATCGCGTTGATGGGTCCTATGAGTGGACATAGTGGTAGAGGTGTCTTTTCACATATCGATGTGAAATCGCCAAAGCCGCCCATCGCGCAACGGTGGCGGAGGGTTGAGGGGGTACACTGGTGTTTTGGCGGCGAAACTCAGAGTTCCTGGGTGGGTCGTAGCGAGAGTAGGTCCCTGGTGGGCGTTCGTAGGAGACAGCGAGTGTGTGGTGGGTTGTGTTTGCAGATGCAAGATCTTGAGGAGACGAAACACGCCTCACCTCATGCATGATGCGGGAGCGGCCGAAGGGCGCTAACGGTTGGCGGGAGCACCCAAATAGCAAGCTTTGACTTCGTTCTCACCTCAGTGCAGCACAAACAGAGATGAATGATTTGAATACCGACGATGTCCGATAACGAAGGGCCTCGAAACCGGAAAGAAAGACGAGCGGCAGCTCGCGAGTCCGGCAAGCCTGTAGCCTCAGCAACATCAGCACCGAAGCTCAAACTAGCCCAGCCGGATCGGTCAAAGCCCAAGGGCAAGACTCTGCTCGATGTGTACGACGACAAGAAGTCTCTTCTAGATCAAGGCCAACCGTTTGACCCAAAGTATAACGATGGCCTTGTACGAGACGAGGGTGGCAATATCCTTGAAGCTGGACTTGGCGACGACGAACTCATCGGACCCTTAGGACAAGCAGTCTTCTGGTCTGCCGTTTTGGGCATGCTGCATTTCACCTTCGACGTCCTGATCTACAACCAATACCGGCAGGAGATCGAGTGGCGGCCCATCTTCACACGGACGCTTACTGTCTTGCCCGTGTTATTTCTGCTGGTCTGGATGCTGCGTTCAGAATTCGCGGAACGATTCCACATGGTTAAGCAAGTGTTCTATTTTGCTACCGCGGTCGTAGCCGGGTGCTATACGATACACGTGTCGAACCAGGATGGCTACTACTATGTTATGAAGAACACGCCACCTCTCGGCACCTTATGGATATGGAGCGTGATTGAGATGGATGTTGTATTTGCGGCTGGGAGCGTAGCGTCGAATGTGCTGTATCTTCTGTGGAAGGGATATACTATTCTCTGAGCGTGGTGAGGCAGCCTCCATGGCTTACACGGCACCACGCTACAGTGCTTACGCTTCCGCTCTGAGCTTCTCGAAAGCGTTGCGTCAATGTGAGTCCACAGGTCATCCTCTGCACGCAATTTGGCAACCTGAGAAGTGCTTGTCCGAGACTCTCTCGACTCGCGGTACACGAGCACCGCGGGCCAGGTCCTCAATCCTCCGGAGTCCTTCGAGGAGGATGACTAGGCATGATGATCATGATGATCAGATATGCTTTTTGAGCCACCTGCATAACGTCCACCAAGCACGCCACTAATGGCAACCCGAAGATGAGTCTCGTCATGCCTCACCTGCTGCACATAGGGAGTAGCTCAAGGTCGCTAAGAAGAGTCCAAAAGCAGCGGATGAGGCTCGCGGCACGTTGCAACGCAGGCAAAAGCACGGATAGTGTGTGCAACCATCCGGTGGAATGATCCATACTAAGAGTCCATGCGGTGGCGGCTTAGGTATGAGCCGCGTGAGCACATTCTGATATGGCTGGCCGCACTCACTCGAAGTCGCTGCGCGGCTGAGGCGCCTGATAGCCACGCCGCAAGAGAAAGCCCGAGAGGCTCCTCTCGACACGAGTCAGCTATGATGGACATCAGCACATCTGTTGTTTAGACGATTAGGGCAGAGCTACCTACCAAGCCATTATCTGGCACCACACCATTCTTGATCCAGATGCCATGTGAGCCCATCATGTTCGCCATAAGCACGTCTGTAAACAATCGGTCCCCCACGATCGCCACCTGACTTGAATCCGTTACGCCAGTGTCAGGTGCATTGCGGAAGTGATCCATGATCTCCGCGTGGCATCCTGGCTTCTTGGTAGTATGTCGTAGCACTTTGACTCCAGTGTTACGCTCCAGTAGATCTGCCTCCTTGTAGCCAGGGTCAGAGCCAGTACCGGCTGAATTCGAGACGATCAAGAGACGTGAGCCGGGGTAGGCTTTCCGGAGTTCCTCGAATTTGGCTGAGTAGGCTGGATATACTGTGTTCTGCTTAGGGACTGCGAAGCAATTGTCCTTGTCGAGCACTACGGCGCGGATATCTGGTCCCTTCTCGCTTCCATGTTTGCGAAATGCCAAGGAGAGGGGGATGGGTATTTGGTCGAATGTAGATATTGTATAGTGCGGAAGACACAAATTTGGGTTCGCGAAAAGGCGCAGAACGTTGACTGTGGCGGAAATGTTCATCGGTGTTGTTTGGATGATGGGTCTGGCGTTCGGGGTCGCGTTTTGATATGCACGCGAGTCATTCTGCAGGACGCTAGCCCGAGTTCTGCACGGACATTTGAATGTTCGCGAAACCAAGAGCAATACACTCGACACTCTACTCACAAGTCCAGGATCTCCTCGATACCAACAGTACCGTCCGGATCTCACAATCTCGTGAACCGCAGCCATGACCTCCACGATCGGGATCCCGATCAAGTTGCTTAATGAGTCCACCGTAAGTTTGCGCCCAGTCCTGCAGAGAGCGCATCTTGTGCTTACTCGCACTCGCAGCTGACCACATATGTTGCAGGGCCACCAAGTAACGGTTGAGATCGACTCCGGCCAGACCTACCGCGGCAAGCTGATCGAGGCGGAGGACAACATGAACTGCCAACTCGAAAACATCAACGTTACCCAGCGCGACGGGCGTGTCACACATCTGGACCGCGTCTACATCCGAGGCTCACACATCCGCCTGTTCATCGTACCGGACATGCTCAGGAATGCGCCGATGTTCAGGTCAAAGGCTACGAGAGGGCGGGGTGTTGGACTGGCGAGAGGAAGGGCTACGGTCAACAGGGCGAGAGGACAGAGAGGTGGTCGTGGGGCTTGAAAAGGATAGGATCGCTCGAGAGAAAGGATGTGACGAAGCAGAGGCATTACTACGACATAAGAGGCATGGAGTATGGCGTTAGACAAGCGAGGTGTGGTGCGCAGTGAGGTTGGCGACGGCAGCCGCAAAGGCTATGCAGAGTGTATGCGCCGGTGCTCTGCTTTGCACGAGTCCGCCTCAATACTCCTGTTACACTCGATTGGTTGCTCTTCAGTCAAATATATGCCAAGACTTTTCGTGACTACTTCACCTCAATCTCCAAATCTGTGCCTTCCCTCTTGAGCATCGCATAATGTAGCACAAATCTCTGTACCATCGCATGATGGACGCACGCCGTATACTCGTTCTCGGAGCACCTGGTAGTCCTGCCCTTGATGTCATCAAAGGTTCGCAGCTCCTTTAGACCACATTTCCGTCTCTGACGAGCAAGCAGACCTCACGAGAAGTGCACCTCCTCTAAACGAGTCGGGCACGGCAGCTGGTCTGACCCACGAGTGGGACGTGAAGACTGCATACTATAGTGCCAAGGTGCCGATATGGGTCGATGAGATCGTGGACAGCCAGGAATGGCGAGATGAGTTCTTGAAACCGGAAGCTAAGGAGGTCGTGGAAGCGATTGGAGCCTACATATACTGTCTTCGGCTGCCGCAAAATGGAGAGGTGAATCGTGAGGTAGAGAGCGTATTGCAGGCGATCCAGGCTATTTCGGAGGAGCATGCTGGCTATGGATCGGACACGGTCATGCTGGCAGTCGCGCTACCACACAGGAAGGCTTCCGATGCGGACGCTACGAAGGTCAAGCATGACGACTGGGACGACGTTTGCATACAGTATGGCTTCGAGTTTATTGATTACGCCGCTACGGAGACAAACGAGTATGGAGAGAAAGTAGGTTTCGCGCGGATGAAGGAAGCTCTTGAGGCGAACGAATGGGCTTCTGTTGATGACGAGGACCTGGAGCTTGACGATCTCGACTTCGATGCAGGTGACGATATAGGTGGATTCGATCGAGAGGAAGCAGAGATGACTGGTGAGCTGTTCGGCATGAAAGCGGCATTGACGGGAGATCCGGACGCCGCGTCAGGGTCAGACGATCTTGCGCCATCCGCCGCAGAGGTCGATAGTCTTGACAAGATGATGAGCAAGCTGCTTGCTGTCAAGGAGCAGAGCGCAGATTTACCTGAAGCGCAGAGGAGGAGGATGGCCGCGCAGGCTGTGAGGGAGCTGGTGGGTGAAGATAAGACCGCTTGAGCATGTGCTGCTATGCTTCCACCGAGACTACCGAGTAGTATGACGGCCCCGCCATGGTGTACACGAGATGGATCGCCAATGCTCTAAGCGAGATTATGCAGACTTCCTTATCTGGTACCAGGCGAGTCCAGCTCCTAGAGTGGCCAATATTCCTGCGCCTGCCATCCTGCGCCATGCTCGCCTGGAGCGCGCCATGTGTAGGTTCCCTCTCCTCTTCTCGAAATTGCCAGCTGCGTTGATGTTCGGGAAAGGACTATCTGGCACCGGCTTGCCCAGGAATTTGCAAAGGGACGCCCTAGGCAGACATTGTCAATACGGCGTCAAGCTGGATTAAAGCGACGTACCATTCGTCTTGCGCCTTCCAGTCCAGCCACTCCCGGCCTTGCTCACGACACTCGGTTTCGAGCTTTGCGTAGTGCTCGTGGTACATTGTTTTCCCGTTGCGACTGAAGTCATTACCCGCTGGCGCCCAGACTACAAATCTCACGCATTGCCAGCCCCAGAACAGTGAGGGCTCAAAAAGTGCAGGGAGGATGGTCTGCTGGAAGATGGGTCAGCAGACACGATGATGCTACCAGAGATAGCTGCGCATCTACCCAACCCGTGAAGATAGCGTTTATCGTCTTCTTTTGACTCTCGTACCACGCATCGACATCATCTCGCCCGTTCAAGATTACCTTGGCATCGGGATAACATCTTGGATTCACTTAGCAGCTGTCCCAGTAGTGACAGAACGTGATGGCGAGCTTTCGCGAGCTCACCGCATCATTTCTGGGCCGAAGGCCGCAGTCGGCAGATCTGTGACTGCACCACAATGGCCAATGATCTTGTCGAATTCAGCGCAATTGAGCAAGGCTGGATCTTTGTTGCGCTGGCTGTACTTTGCCAAACCCAAGCGGACCCATTGGGGATAGCAGCCAGGGTGCTCGGACGTCTCCCAGCCGTGATACACGTCTCCGTATCCGAGTTCTTTTAGAGCCAGCGCAAGAGACTCGGTGCCTGTGCGACCCAAGCCAAGTGCCAGCACCTCGAGTGGACGGTCTCGAATCAGACTCGGTTCGTCGATTGGATACATGAATTCCAACAACCACATTGGAACATAGCCAGCCATGACTGATGAAGTGAGGTCAGGGAAGTGAAAGGGAGCGAGTGAACGACGGGAAGCATTGTGTAGAAGACTTTCTTGGCCCTCCCACACAACCTAGCTCGGCCACGCGGCTCATCCTTATAGTGGAGGCGATCCTTCGGTTCTAATGCGACGGTGTCAGCAATCAGATCAATTTGCAGATCGCATATGAGGTCAACACACGGCATTCGGCACAAGGGCTCGCTATTCTTTGGCGACTGCGAAGACGTTCGCCAATCTGTGGTAGAAGTCTGTCGAATTGAGGATTCCAGCCTTGTTCATTCAGCATGTAAGTCGGATGTGCCTCTCGTCTACTCGTTCCGAATCAAGCGGACACGACACTTCATGCTCGAATCTCAAATTGCGCGAATCCAGCCGACGAATATGCTCTTCAAATCCGACATGTGACTGCATAAGTCGCCTATCCTATACCGTGCGTAAACTGCTGATCCAGATATCGCTACTCGAACCTGTGCTGAACGAATACGGCCTCATCAGTGACCACAGCACTCACTCGATATAGCCTGTATTCCAAGCTGATGACGGACTGGCACAGTGTGAAATGCTCAGTAATGGGCAGCAAATCATGCGCGGAGCGTGAGAGGGCTATCCATCGCAATTCTTCCATGTGACAGAGTAGAGTGCGAGGAAGTTATCCATCAGTTGAGATGTGATGTTCCCTCCTCAAACTTGACAGGTGCGAGTCATCTGCCCCGCGTTGGCCCGTGCGCCTCTCAAAAATACTACCCACCACCACACACGCTGCACCTTGCAAAGCTCGACATACCGAAGTCTGGCCGACAACTCATCGCTTGTCCATGTTGGCGGATCCAGGCGAGCGTGAGTGCGATGGCTCGAGACGTGGAGAACTTGGTGGACAGATTGGTTGAAGAGGTCGCACTTTGCGGCACACATGGTGAGTGGGCGAGCAAAGTTCGAGTCATATTGGGCTTTTTGCTTATCGCGTTGCACGGACACTGATCGACTGCGCTCTACCAGGATTCGATCCTTCAACGTTACAAGGAGTGCTCGAGTCTATAATCCATCGAAACCCGACCCACGAGAGATCTGACGCAGTGAACGCTGCCGACGAAAGTGTCGATAATGAACTCTTCAATACGGTTCGAAAGCGGCTGGAAAAGCACCGTGAGATTGAGACCATCATCACAAGTGAATCCAATGGGCCAGTAGGAGGCGAGAATGTCGCCTCTACAGCACGCGAGACCCAAACTCTGCCCAAATCGAAGCGTCTCTACGCAACCCAGGAACGCATGTGGCAGACTCTCACTGGACATGGCGTGGACTATCTCGAGATCCCCCCGCTCGAGTTCGACTGCCTGTCTGTCATTGCAGCTCACGGCTCAGAGGGTGCGATCCAGGCCAATGTGAGGAAGTTGACAGGCCAGCACAAGCACTCTGTGCCAAAGCGGACCGACAACCTCGCCGACAAAGGCTATATCTTGAAGACTGCAGTCTTGCAGAAAGGTCAGGAGACAAGCCTTCTCAGACTCAAGAGACTCGTCACGGCTGAGGGTATTAGCCATGACGACCCTAACCGACGCGCAATCTCTCGAGGCCAGAAGGGCACCCTCATCGTGGATTTGGCACCGCTGTTGACGCAGACGGTTGAGCTTATGAAGTTGCAACCTGACCACATCATGGCGGTACAGGATCTTGGGTAGGTGGTTCCTGTTGGTGCTTCCAACTTCGACACAGACTGACCGGCCTGTTACTGTGTAGGGTGGCCCTTGGCTTTAATCAGAAGGAAGATAAAGAGACTCGACAGCTTCTTAAATGCGTGAGGCGTCTTGCAGACAGCGGCTGCTTCATGAAATGTAGCGCAAGACCTTGCGACGAGACAGGCGCAGTCATCATGCAAGAGATCAGGTGTCTACGACTCGTACGCGAGCCAACCGCAGCCGACAAAGCCAAATGGCTGGGCTCGTACTTCAATATCGAAGGCAGACGAGAAAAGGTTACGACTCAGGGCGATGACGCTCCCCGCGGCGCTCTCAGGCGCGCTCATCGGCCGCTGCCGGTCCGCGCTGAAGTCGATGTCCTTGACGACGAGGAAGAAGGCAGTGAAGCCGACTCAGACGAGAGCGAGAGTGAGATCGAACGAGCTGGTGACACCGATTCGAGCGAGGAACAGGACGTGGACAACTTCGACGACCTGGACAACTTCGACTATTTGACGGAGTCGAACGAACTAGAGGAGACAGCTGTAGAGGAACAGAGGGATTTATCGATTGGCTTGGCGTTGAACTTACCCTTGCCGACCATGATTTTTCGCATTGTCGACAAAGCAGGATCTGCTGGCATCACATCGGCAGAAATCCTTGCTCATTTGCCAGCCTCGGTGTCACGGAAATCACTGGACAGTGCCTTGGCTGAGATTACAGCACAAATTCCTGTGCGACAGCCGCAGCACCTGCGCCATCTCAGCATCGTTGCCGAGGATGTTGGCCGGGGTCGCGGCGGTGACCGTCTCTACCGCACATTGGGCAACTCCATGAAAGCTGGTACCGTGCAGCAATTGGACGATGAAGAACAAGGTTCTGCAAAGCTGGACAAACGGGGCTTCCCACAACTGCCATCAGAAGTATTCATGGATGACGGCAGGGCGTCGCTCGCGCAATGTCGACCAGTTGCGGATATGTCAGCATCCAGATCTACATCGAGGGTGGATCAGACACCGAAGAAGACTGGACCAAAGAAAGCGCGATTGTCAAGCTTTAGACTGCTTCCGAAGCCATTGGACAGTGCAGTACGTATGCCGAAGTATGTCAAACCACGAGCGACCTCTGGTACAGACCAGGAAGAGTTTGAGCGCTGGGCGCGGGTGACTGCTGAGAGACTCGCACGAGCCGAGCTAGGAACATCAGACAAGCGTGTCATCGAGAGGTCTTCTGCGACCACACTTGACCGCGAGCCTGCTCGCAAACGACGACGCATTGAGCAGGATGAGCTTCATGATGAGGTACTGGACTACCGCATTGCAGAGATCGAAGCAGAAATCTTGTGCCAAGATCGACCTGGCTTGTATATCAACCCGCCCGGTGCTAAGGCCAAGAAAGCGCTGTATTTTAGACAGGCTGGGCGGCCTCGCAATGCGCAGATTGCGGTCGTCAAGACTACGGGCCTAAGAAGCTTGCCGTGGTTCAAGGAAGAGCCTGCGAGGAGAGCACCTCTGACATCTTATGTCAAACCCGGCCATCTGCTTGAGAACGCACTCACCAAAGATAACCATGGCGATGCAATCATGGGTGGGACCGAGGAAGACTTCCAGTCCGAGGACGGGCAGGAGACGGACACCTACGCATCTCTCGAGAAGCCTCCGCACACGACAAACATGGTTGAGCAAAGCATTGGAGACACTGCTGGCCAAATCTCAATTGACAACGATCCGGGAGCTGTACTTGATCAGCCCGCCACAAAAGGCCTGGACGATCTCGACGCGGAGCACGAAATCTTGTCCGACGCTGAAGAGCCAGTGATCACCAACGTGACGACGAATTCTTCCCACCAGGTCTTTGTAACACCTCAGACACCGGCTGCGAAACAGCAAGACATGCGGCTTTCTCTCGATGGCGCAGCAAGTCCCGAGATGGCTAGAGTATCGTACAGCAAAGCTTACGTCCTCGCACATTCCAATGAGGAGTTCCACCATGCTGGTAAGGGTGTCTGGAGAGCAGGGCCGAAGCCAAGCAAGACCGGTGGGCGGCAGCCAAATCCTGCTATCCCACATGTAGCCGCTGTGGCGTCTCAAAATCCGAATAGTGTGAGCACTGATCACCAGACCGCCACGCAGAGCACTCCAACGCTACCCTCCTCCGTGGACGCGACTCCGAAGAATTTCGACAAAGCCTACGTCTTGTCACATCTCGACGAAGATTTCCACCACGTCGGTGGCGGAGTATGGAGGCGAGGACCAAAGCCATACAATAAGCATGGACGACAAGAAAATCTTGCGAAGCGCCCCGAGATCGAATCAGGCCCCACTGCGATCCCCACAGTCATCATAGCCCACACTATGACAGTGCCGCAAGCCAGTACTATACCGCCTGACAGCGGAGCCGACATTGCTGTGAGGCCGGTCAATTTTGACAAGGCTTACGTCTTGTCGCATCTTGACGAGGACTTCCACCACGTCGGCAATGGCATCTGGAGGCGAGGACCTAGGCCGAACAAGAAACGTCAAATGGAGTTTGAGCTTGCATCCGAGCCACCGCCGGCCGACTCAGCGCGATCTCCTAACGAGACTGCTAACCCTGCCAAGAGACGACGCACGTCTACGCGATCGGGTGTCTCGCCAGAGGACACACGTCCAGCGAAGCTTTCTGAGGTTGAGAAGAAGCCCGCCAGTGCTCAAGACAGTGTCACGGACGTTGGTGGCGATGTACGAGCACTTGTCCGTGACGGTCATGCAGATGATGCGACAAGTCTTGCTGAGGCGGCACGTTCACCAGCCACTGCTTTGGTGCAGACCCCGAATCGCGAAGCTACTCGCAAACAGCCGACAACAACGCCGGCAAAGCCTCAGGTAGTTACCAAGGACGGTGACGGCAAGTTGCTAGCGTCTGATACCTCTCACCAGCGGACCCGAATCATTCTTGACACCATCAGCAAGTGCGGAGGAGCGTACCCCGGCAACAAGGAGATGTGGTATCCATATGCGACGTCCTGGAAGAAAGACAACGATCGTCTACCGCAGCGAGGCTCGCTTGACCGAGCTGTGAAAGGCCTGGTCGACAGTAGCAGACTGAGGAAGATCACATTCAGTTTCAAGAGCACGGAAGGAATGAACGAGACTCGAAGCATTCTCTTGTTGCCCACCATTGATGCGACATCAGATTTGGTGACGACACTCAAGTCGAGAATCATTGAGTCCTTCCCTACACCGTATCTGCCGCCAGAGGCTGAGGTGTCGGACATGCTTCATCCTTCGAGGGTCGAGTCAAGCGTCAAAGACGCTGATTTTGTTCCGGAAACTGTGCTAGGGAAGAAATCATCGCCCAAGGATCCGAGGCGTTTCGACAAGCGTCGGCCTAACAAAGACGAATTCCCGACAATCGATGGCTTGACGGTGGTGAGAGTGGGAGATGAACCAATTGCAAAGGTGCGAAAGCGGTCCCACAAGAAGGCGACGGAGTCGCAGAAAGAGCTTAACGCAAGAAAGCAACGAGAATTCCAGATCAGGAAGAAGGCAAAGGAGGCAGCCTTGGTTGCCAATGGGGAGCTTGCACCAGCGACACCATTAAAACGACGAACACGGACTTCGACGGGTCAGCATGCTGTCAAGCAAAACAACGTCGCTATCAGCGACTGGCTTAGCTTATCGTCCAGCCAAACCTTCTACTCAAACTCTGGCACGTTCGGCACAGGACCGACAACATTGACATCTACCGCCACGAGGAAGTCAATCGCCAGGACCGTGAAAAGTTCGGCAGCTCGAAGGTACAGCATAGCAGAGACGCTCGATGATCTGCTTCCCACGCCAAGCTCGCCTCCCGTCGAGACGTCTTCGAAGCGGATAGCCGCTAGTACTGCGAAGAAAGCGAAGGGCGTAACATACGACAAGGCGCACGTCTCTTCGCATCCAGAGCAGCGCTTCGAGCATGTTGGCGCCGGTCGATGGCGACTTCTGGATTCCCAGCCCTCACAACCTGAACCAGAAGAAAATGAGACACTCTACGACAAGGCTCACGTTTCTAACCACCCGTACGACAACTTCCAGCACGTTGGTCATGGTCGGTATCGATGGGTGCCGAAGCCCACGATCAACTCACAGCCCGATTACACTTTTGCGTCGTCGTCCACAGGATATGGTACATCGGGACTGCCGATGTACCGCAGCGGCTCGCTTGTCGACATGCTGACTACGTCGCTGGACACTCGCACTCGTCGTGATGGCACTTCAGGTCAGGCTAATCCAGTGACCCCCGCGCCAGCGCCACTACAACCCGCGCAGCGATCTTCAGTACCTTCCGCGCCCGCACCGACCGACAATAACGAATCCGTGCCTTCACCAACCACGCAAGTAAAGACCTCACGCTCCGGACGCCCGCTGATCAAGTCCCTCAAGCACAAGGCAAACTTCGTGGAGACTCCTGCGGTGTTCGAAGATGTTGTTGATGATGTTGTTGAGGACGTCGTTCGCGAGTCTACTGCATCGGAAGAACCCCAACAAGGTCATGCGCGTTATGTGCATTTCGGCGATACGGAAAACCTCGTGGTCGTCATGGCTCTCACAAAGACCTTGTGCGCTGGAATAGGCCAGGAACACATCAACTGGGAGACAGTGGCCCATGCGATGGGTTTCATGTACGCGCCCGACTATTTGAAGGCTCGTTGGGCTTACTTCAAGACGTCAAGGGGGTCGGATACCCAGAGACTGCAGGACGCCATCCGCGAACCTTTCCTCGCTGCGTATTCCAGTGGTACGCTGCCGCGCGTAGATTTCACGAACCTGTCAGCTACGGACTGGCCCTCATTGGTCGCCTGGGTCAAGAAAGAGATCGTACCTACCCTGCCAGCTCTCGAGGATCAGCAAGGTCACGTCGCACCGCCTGATTTCATCCTACCGAACACGTCCGCCAAGCTTCATCAGCGTTACTCCCTGAATAAGACGGCTATGACCCACAGCGCCGAACTCAATCAATATTTCGACAACACGACCGACAGCGCCAGGACAACCACAGGGTTGAAGCTTATACACGGCGAGACTAAATCAGCTCCTCCTCGCAGCGGGAAAGATTTGACACTGGTGAAATCCTGGTGCCGTGCAGTTGCCGCTACCGACAAGACCAATTACGATGCTGAGGCCGCAGCACGCAAGATCAGCGTCTTCTCTGGACGTCTCGTCAAACAAGCGACCGACGACCTCGTTGAGGCACAGGTGCTCAGCCATGAGCGGAAGAGTCGTAATACACACACTGGAAATTTCGACCTACACAGGTCTTTGTTCAAGGTGTTCCAGCGATGGCCCGGAGAAGAGACAACGTACCTGCGCGATATCGCCGCTGCACGCCAGGGGTTGATGGAGACATTGGCTCGGGACCAGACAGTACGGCTCAACTACCACACCCGCGACTGTGAGGCTCTTCTGTTGACCGAAATGGTGGGCCACGGACAGCTCAAAGTTACCACCACCTTGCCGCCAAGTAACAACGACCTCGACGCTCCATTTCCGAGACTCAGCATATGGGGTATGGATGGGGCGCACGCATTGTACAATTCGCACGTTTACAACAAGGAGAGGCTGCGCTTTCCAGTCAGCTACACAATGACACCGGCTTTCACATACGAGCATGGCCTGAAGCAAGTGACTGTACCAACTAAGCTCGCTATCGTTGATGGCGAGGGTGCCATGCGGTTACCGCTCTGGGTGGACATTCACGGCAACATGATCACGGACATGTGGGACATGGTGCTGCGATCTGTTCTGCATCTCATCGTCTACCGGCCGGGCATCACTTCCAAAGGCATAGAGAAAGCCCACGATGGCAAGCTGTGGGCGTGGGAGGCGGAGGCAATGTTGCACTGGATGGAGGAGACGGGTCTGGCGATCAGCTTCGGGCCTGGCAAGGAAGTGAAGGGGATGTGGAAGGGTGGGTGGAGAGCGAGCGAGTGGTGGTATTGTGCTTTCTCGCCGGAGATTGCTACGTGGGCGGCGCCGAAAGCTGGTGCTGCTTGAAAGGTGCAACCGAGACTGATCAGCGGCTCTTGCTGTTTTGGCGTCAGAGCGGTAATGGTATTCGAGACAGATTTTGACCTTTAGAGATACCCAAGCGCACTACAGCGATGTTCATAATTGAGTTTGATGACAAGCAGTGTGTAAAGCACATCTAGCATTTGTTCATCCTCCCACTTCACTTGTTTGTGAACTGGTACATCCTGAACTGGTACATCCTGCTCCTATCGCACGTAACACTCTCTCAGAGTCCTCCATCCTTGTCCGGGAATGCCAGCTTGCGACTTTCGAGCTCAGTCGTACAGGATCTGGACCACGCTGTCCTGTTGCAACATGTCCTGCTCGAACTCGGGAAAGAGAGTCCCGCGAGGCGCCAGCCCCATTTTCACCAAGTGCTTGTCCTGCGCTTTGAGCAGGTTCGCCCGCTTAACAATGAGCTCGCGATGATTCTCGCGCCTGGCCTTAGATCGATCATCTAGCGGGATATCGAACAAGTCGGCGATGTCGTATAGCTGAGTATCGACCATAAGCCGGAAGTGAAGACCAAAACGAGCTGCCCTTGTGCCTGATAATCCGAGTCTGCTTACATGTTGCTGCAGCTCGGTCCATGTATCGTACAAGAACTCGAGAGACTTGTCCACAGCGCCAGGATCTTCTGATCTCATATTGACAGTCCCGAGCCAGATGCAGACGTCGCGCATGTGTCGAGTGCTGTCCTCCTGCACTGAGTCTAACCAGTTACGCAAACCTTCCAGCATGACTTTAACTTCGGTTGTGTTCTTGGTGTGCGTGCCAATGTCGTTGTGCTTTGATCCGGTGACAACTTCGCCATCGTTCAAATAATACTCAGTTCTGAAGAGGATAGTATTGCAGCTGAACAGCATGGGAAGCGTCTCTCGGCGGAGCTGTTGACATGTCTGGCTCAACGCGAGAGCTCCTCTTGGTGGCGGCGGCGAAACCGCTGTGTTGTCATCGGTTTCATTGCCGGATGTCATGCCGAGCACAATGTAGCCATTAGGTGAAGGTACCACGAGGTCGTAGATCTTGTTTCTGAGCTCTGCGGCGAGGTCAAGCAATGGCGGCTTCTCCTGCTCCATATCTGTGGTTGTCGAATGGTAGAGCGGACAAATTTTTGTTGTTGTAACGTTGTAAGTCCAGAGGTGAAGGCGAAGAATTTGGTGAACGCAGTCAGATACTATGCACGGACACTTTTGCGACGACTGAAGCAGAAGGAGCGATCGAGTGTCAGTGACCTTCAGAGGGAGTTCCAGTGTCGTTGCATTCACAGTAACGTCCATACAAACGGATAGCCGAGCTCGAGCAAACACTACTTATCCTGCAGCTACGCATCCGTCTGCCGCACTAACGGGACCTGACATGCTTCCAGCGGTGAAACCGCAATACCGAAAGCATACACAATCGAGGTTTGAGGCTCCAGACAAAGCGCAGCTACATTACGGCTTCGTCTCCTTCGCTAATACACCGCAATTGAACGCACCAGGATCTGTAATGCAATGGAGAGGTCTGATATGGTCCACTCAATGCTGGGAAACCAAGCGCAAGAGGCGTATTTGAAGGACCATTGATATCAATTCCACGCCGTCATATAAAAGTCGTGTTCGTGCAGTCTGTGGCTGTATTACGTATTCCAGGTCGAGCTCCATCATCTGGGAAGGTTTCAAGGTGGGCTCTCACACGATTACTTCGTAAAGCGTTATCAGCAGACACTCAATGCTATACACTGGGCAAAGTGCGCACTGGATCATAGAGTACTGGATTGAAAATGTGGCTCCGTCCGCAACGCCCGTCGGGGCTATGGTTGTGTACTCGTCACCTCAAATCGAGCGCCTGTAGCCAGCGGTTGCAGTTCTCGGAGCAGTCGGTTGCTCTCGTCTTCATCCAGGTTCATGCATCCAGATGCCGTCACCGGAAACATAGCAGTCGAGTCTTGGGTGCGTCACAGAGGACCTGCATGACATCCTCCAACACAGGAAGAACCACGTCCTGCTCGAACAGAGGTGCAAGCAGACCTTGATTCTCACCTTCTCTATCCGCATCGACAGCAGCTTGACACATCCGCCTCACTTCCACAGCGTCGTTCAACGGCAGACCGTAGGCGACCTCTGCAGTGTATTCGGCTATGCAGACGTGTACCGCAAAGCTGAGCCGCAGGTCAGGACGAACAGTATCCCAGTCGAACCAACCGGTCTCGACCATTGAAAGAATCAAGCCAGATATCGCTTGAGAGAGCCCTTCTCTCCAGAAAACGTGAGCGTGCGGATGGGCAGTGGGATCCACATCGGCGAGGATGGCTCCAAGGTCGAGACGAATACTGCCCATGCGTTGAGCAGCGGCTTCGCTGTTGCTTTTAATCCAGCTAAGCAGCTTCTCGAGCCTCCTTTTGACAACCTCCCACTTTGCTCGTTTGTATGCGCTTACACCGAATATACTGACGTCTTCGGGTGCGTCACCGAATGAGAAGTAGTGACAATTCACAGTGAAGTCGTTTCGATCGAAAAACAACTCGTGCGTCTCGTTTCGGAGTTGACGGCAGGTTCGCGCCAAGGCCAGGGTGTTGGCTGGAGCAGTGAGTTTTCCTTGGGACGTTTCAAGCACGATGCCGTCCGGATCATGAAGTGCGGTTTCGTAGATAAGATTTCGAAGCTCTGGCGGGAGCAATGATAGCAGCGACTTGTCCATGGCTGTAGGTGTGAAGAGTGAAGAATGTCAAGTAGCCCGTTCGACGAGGTGTTGTACAGCCTGCTCAAGCTCAGAATTTTTATTGTGTTGGATCTCGTTAGCGCTCAAGTGGACCCATAGTATGAGTCTTCCAAGAGAAACATCCCTTCACTTGCACTCAAGCGGAAAGTAAGCTGCGGGCACACTTCTTGCTCGGCATCGGGGACAGCACTAAATCCCATGAGCACACGCCTTTGGTGATTCCTGCGAGAGTGGTGTATGCTCAAGCAGGCTGCAGCTGCACAATACCGTCCTTATACACCAAGCCAACATCCAGAGTCGTCGGCACAACAACATTGCAGGAGAATCCCACCGCTCTCATACCCGCCTCAAGCAAGTCCAACGCCACCGTGCCGCTAGTAATCGGCTTATTGTAAAGAACCTCCGGGTCAATGTCGCTCCACGAATATCGCATCTTGAAATCCAGATAAAGTGCCGTACTGCCCAATTGCGCAAGTAGTACATCAAGCACCCCGTCGACCTTGCCGCGGCCGGTCATGAATTCGAACCAATCGTACTGAAACCCCATCGTGTAGAGTAGACCCTGGGAAGCTTCGTGACACTCGTATTGAGGCATCCGGAAACGGACACTCTGCACACACTTCGCGTTGTCAGGGCCGATGGATTTGAGCCAGGCGGCTACTCGACCAAGACCATCGGTGGCACGGTCTAGGTCTCGAGCATCGTCGCTCAAACCGTTGTGCGGATGGAATTCGAACATGAGAGTGAAGTCGTTGCAGGTGAAAAAGAGCGGCCGTGTCTCGCGGTAGAGCTGTCGGCAGGTCAAGGCTGGGGCCATGAACCGTCGATGATATGCGAGGCAGGGCTCGTCTGACCACATTGCGTCGAGCTTGATATCATGAGGGGACTGCATGGCCATTTCGAGGATGGTATTGCGGAGCTCTGCGGGAAGTCTGGCGAGGGGAGAGTGATCCATCGCTAAGGCGAAGTCGCTAGAGCATGTGGGTGGACAACCGCGGTCTAGAATGAATCGTGCAAGGCGCACTTATTGAGTCTGCTGTTGTCTCTTATCGGTTCGAATCGAGGTTGCCTAGCTGTGAGATGGAAAGGAGCTTAGTATAGTCAGCAAGGAAATCGATTACTTTGTCCACCAGCGTCCAAGCTGTAGGTAAGCGAAAAGTCCAACCTCAACCTTCAACAATCACCCCAAGAGAGTACCCGAGATTGAAAACCATGAACAATATCGTCCTACCAACATACTTGCACCCAAACTTCAGCATCGGCGATCCTGCCAATACCACACATACCCAAGCGCTATCCCATCTTTTAGACGGCGTACACTGTGCCCCAAAATCATCCATCTCTCACCTCGATAACCCACGAGGATCGCCAACCAACGAGCTACGATTTACGCTGCTTCGGCAAGAGTCATTCTTCGCCGCTGTTGAGCGTGTGTGTGTCCGTAAGGTACTATATACAAGCCAATATACATCAGCGCAAGCACCCTTGCCCTAAACACTCCACTGCTCTTCAGCATACACCTACTCTTCAGTATCAAAGCTCACCATAATCCATCCACTGACTAGAGTCCATGTGCTTTCTGTCAGATTTACGGAGCAATCCTATCGTATGCGTTCCTCAGCGCCGGACGAGTCTCAGCACGCGAAACCGTTTCCGCGTCCGATCCGAAGCTATCATTCTCACGTCATATCGCTCCGTCGATCAAAACCAGCAAGGTTGACACTAGCTCTCTCCAGTATTCCTCACACACACGGCATTCGCCACGCAACTCTTGAGCAACAAGCACCTCAGTCCTAAGCCTCAGACAATTCTGTTCGTGACAAAAGCTGACTCCACCAATCCGTCTGAACGGTTCAATCTCTTCATCTTCTCAATACCGTCCTCTTTCATATTTTTCTTCTCTGCCAAGCCCAAAAAGCTTTCCACGGTAATCTCCAGTCCGTCTGCCTCAATTTCGGATTGAAAACATCAAAATCAGCTTTCTCCAATCTATCCAACCACAACTGCATCGCAATCGCAGGCATGAAAACACCAAACGAGCGTTCTGATTCCTGTGCCTGCGTCTCCGCCTTCCCACCAGACAGCTTCGAGGGCAGATAGATATGCTCATCTTCATCCCCATGCTCAAACTCATGATCCTCCACCTCCCCCTTCCTCACACTCTCCAACAACTGCCTGGCCGTGATCAAATGATCATTAGCCCTAGTAGCAACCTTAAAAACCGCGTCCCTCAACCCTTTCGCCGAGGACCCATTCCGCAAAACATCTTCCTCCCTCACCCCCGCCTCGGCCATAACATCCAGCGGCAGCGTCACAGCCCCCTGCCTACTAGCCCCTACATCCCCTCCAAACTGATTTTGATTCGAGTGTTTATTCGGCGGACCAGGGAAAGCTATGATCGGCAGTCCGCGCAACACGGCTTCGATGCCTGTAGCTTTCCCGATGTGCGAGGCGATGTGGTCGGCTGTTACGCTACTCATTGGAAGGGATTGGAGAGTGAGGTAGAGGAGTGTGGAGTACGTATTCTCTGCGTAGGTTTCCAGGGCGGCTAGGGAGGGGAAGGGGGGGTTGGAGAGGTATTTCTCCCTTGTATCAATCACCCTCATGAACCAGGATTTACTCCAACTTCTTCCTGACCGCTCCCGGACATCGGCCGCTGCTTTGGAGAGTAAGATAGCGACCGGTTGTTTCGGCGGATTCCCTTCTAATGCTTTGGTGACTGCGTCGCGGTAGAATTGTAGTCTTAATGTTGCGATGGTGGGAGTGGATGTCGTGTCTGCTGTGCGGGCGATTTCGAGGTTGAAGGCGCGGAGGGCGAGGTAGGCGTCGAGGGATTGGGGGGGGATGTAGGGGAGGAGGAGGGAGGAGGGGGTGTCGGATTGTCGGAGGAGGGCGGCGCAGTGGGTGCGGGCGCGGGAGATGTCTTCTGCTGAGATTGATATTGAGGATTGGTGGCGGCGTTGGTGTTGTGCTGCTCGCACGAAGATGCCGGTGCATCTTAGGCTTGCCATTGTATGGTCTTGTGAAGAGTTTGTGAGGCGTATTATTGCTTGTCGTCTCGCAGCTCCATTATGTTCATCATCTTCTTCGCAGACCTCAAGAGTGATGTTTCAATGATGCTGCTTTTATGCTTCTGATGAATTTATGTACGCTGCTCCAAGTTCGGCGGTTAGCCATCAATATTTGGCGCACTCCTCAATCAATACTCGAGACGCCTCAATCAATTGAACAACGCCCGCAAAGCTCGCTGACGTAACTCCACTTCTCGCCTCACAAATTAGAAACGCGAACCAAACGCGTCTCCCAAGTCACCCACACCAACACCCTCTCAACCATGGCAGACCTCGACTCCCGCCCCCCCAAAAAACGAAGATTCTTCGTCGACTCGCCCTCCCCACCTCACTCCCCAAACCTCTCCACCTCACCTCCCCTCCCAGAAATCCCGAACGACAACCCCAGCACACCCGATGCCTTCGACGCCGAAACCTTCAAAGGCGTAGTTGGTGGTGAGGTCCCCGGCTCAGCTCTTAGAAGCCTCCAAGGAAGATTCAAAGGAAATTTGGAAGAAGCGATAAATGCCTACTTCGACGGGTCGTGGAAGACTCCCTCGCCTCAAAAGCCTCCAAGCACGCAGAAGAAAGACATAGGGAAACCTGTGCCGTTCAGGAAGGATTCAAGTAATGGCGGGACTTCTAAGTCTGAGATTGGGACGTGGTCGCAAGCCTTGGACTCCATGCCGCAGAAACGCTACATAGGTTCCCTAGGAGTCGCGGGCTGGACCACCCGCTCCGGCACCAACCTACTGAGACCTAATGATATCGTGAACATTGAGCGGACGAAGCAATCCGCCCCCTCCAAACCCTCCGGTCGCGGCGGGAAGCCAGGCAAACAACTCTCCCGCAAAACCCAAGACGTAATCGTGCGCTTCACCAACTCCAAAGGTGAGGAGATCGGTCGTCTAGAAAAAGACAACGCGAATTGGATCTCCACTCTCATCGACCAGAAAGTCTGTGTGTTTGAAGGGACATGTGTCTTTGCTCCGGAGAGGATACGCACGAACGATACTGTGTATCTTCAATTGAGGTGTTTTTTGTTGAAAGGAGCGTTTGAGGCAAGTAATTTCATCAAACCCACGGAGAATAACCGCGAGACGGGGATTTTCGAGGCGAAGGAGACGGGGGATGAGCGGGATCTTCGACTTCGACAAATCGGCCTCGTGAAATTGTTCAGCGAGATTAATTTGCAGCCTTCTAAAGTGAATGAAACGACTGCTCGCCATAAACGGGAGGGTATCCTTCAAGCTGCCGAAGTGGCTGAGGTGTACGATCATCAGCCAGAAGTGAAGAAGTCCGCGAAGGGTGAGAAGGATAGTGGTTCCAGTCCTCCTTCCGGCGAAGACCCAGCAGAAGACGGCGAAGAGCTGGAGCAAGATCAACTCGATACTCTGTACAAGAAAGCCCAGACTTTTGACTTCGATACTCCCGAACAGGAACCCGCGTCTACCTTCCGAATGGACCTCCGCCGCTACCAGAAACAGGCGTTGTGGTGGATGATGCAGAAAGAATCCCCCTCCAAACCCCAAACCTCAGACGCGGTTGGTGGTGGGGAGGCGAGGAGGGAGCAGTCCATGCATCCCCTCTGGGAAGAATACTCTTGGCCGGCTGTGGACGCGGATGGCAAGGACGTCCCCAGGGTTCGGGGCGTGGAGAGTTTCTACGTGAATCCTTATAGTGGGGAGCTGGGGTTGGAGTTTCCTGTGCAGGAGACTACGTGTTTGGGGGGGGTGTTGGCGGATGAGATGGGGTTGGGGAAGACTATTGAGATGTTGAGTCTTATCCACTCCCATACTTCGCCTGAGCAGGAGGCGGGTGTCGCTGCTGCAATGGAGGGTGGGATGGAGAGCGTAAATAATTTACCTAGACTCGCGAAGGGGAGTACGAGTGTGGAACGCGCGCCGGCGACTACGTTGGTGGTGGCGCCTATGTCGTTGTTGGCGCAATGGGCTAGTGAGGCGGAGAAAGCTAGTACAGCGGGCAGTCTGAAGGTCTTGGTATACTACGGCAGCGAGAAGAACGTCAACCTCCAGACGTTGTGCTCGGGGGGTAATGCTGGGACCGCTCCAAACGTCATCATAACCTCCTACGGCACCGTGCTCTCGGAATTCAACGCCGTCGCCTCCTTGCACGGCGAGCGCGGGACGCACGGCGGTCTCTTCTCGATTGAATACTGGCGCATCATCCTCGATGAAGCACACATGATAAAGAACCGGAGTAGCAAGACTGCTAAGGCGTGTTATGAGTTAGCTGCTACGCACAGATGGGTGTTGACTGGGACGCCGATTGTGAACCGACTGGAGGATCTGTTCAGTTTGGTTAGGTTCCTGAGGGTGGAGCCGTGGGCGAATTTCTCTTTTTGGAAGACTTTTATTACGGCGCCGTTTGAGAAGGGGGAATTTGTTAGGGCGCTGGATGTGGTTCAGACGGTTCTGGAGCCGTTGGTGTTGAGGAGGACTAAGGATATGAAGACGCCGGATGGGGAGGCGTTGGTGCCGTTGCCGAATAAGAGTGTGGAGATTGAGCGGTTGCAGTTCTCGGACCCGGAGAGGGAGGTGTATAGTCATATTTTTGCACGAGCGAAGAGGACTTTCGCTGCGAATGTGGAGGCTGGGACGTTGATGAAGAGTTATACGACTATTTTCGCGCAGATTTTGAGACTGAGGCAGTCCTGCTGTCATCCGATTTTGACGCGTAATAAGGCGATTTTAGCTGAGGAGGAGGCTGCGGAGGAAGCTGCTGATATCGCTAATGGGTTGGGAGATGATATGGATTTGAGTGCGTTGATTGAGCGTTTCCACGCTGATGAGGGGGAACAGGATGTGAGTAAGTTCGGGAGTAATGTGCTCAAGCAGATCCAGGAGGAGGCGGAGATGGAGTGTCCGATTTGTAGCGAGGAGCCCATGGTTGAGCAGGCTGTGACGGGGTGTTGGCATAGTGCTTGTCGGGGGTGTTTGTTGGGGTATATTGAGCATGAGGGGAAGAAGGGGGAGGTGGTGAGGTGTTTTAGTTGTAGGGAGCCGGTTAATGGGAGGGATGTTTGGGAGGTTATTATGCATGAGGATGAGGATGAGCTGGAGGATGGGGAAGAGAGTAAGGTGCTGGCGGAGGCGATGGAGGTTGATGGTGATGATGGGGAGGAGGAGGATTTGTATGGGAGTACGCAGCAGGTTCCTTCGAAGAAGGTTAAGGTGGGGAAGGCGCAGGCGAGGATATCTTTGAGGAGGGTGAATCAGTTGGGATCGGCGAAGATTGGGGCGTTGTTGGCTGCGTTGAGGAGGATGCGGAGGAGTGATCCGTTGGCTAAGACGGTGGTTTTTAGCCAGTTCACTTCGTTTTTGGATTTGCTGGGGCCTGCGTTGACGGCTGCGAGGATTCCGACGCTGCGGTTCGACGGGTCCATGTCGCAGAAAGAGCGGGCGAGGGTGTTGGCTGAGTTTGCGAACCGTACGGGGTTTACGGTGTTGTTTCTTAGTTTGAGGGCGGGTGGTGTGGGGTTGAATTTGACTTGTGCGAAGAGGGTGTTTATGATGGATCCGTGGTGGAGTTTTGCGGTTGAGGCGCAGGCTATTGATCGGGTGCATCGGATGGGGCAGACGGAGGAGGTGAAGGTTGTGAGGTTTGTGGTTGAGGGCAGTATTGAGGAGAAGATGTTGAAGGTGCAGGATCGGAAGAAGTTCATGTGAGTGATGCGCAACGTGCTGTCAGGGTGTTAATTGCTGACTTGTTGCGATGTAGTGCGAGTTCTCTCGGCATGATGAGCGAAGAGGAGAAGAAAGCGCAGCGGATAGAGGATATCAGGGAGCTGTTGAGTTGAGTGGGTTCGAATCTTCGCGCGATGTTTGGTATACATACGAGCATATCGATGAATGCTTGGTCGGTATGTATGATGCGCTGGGAGTCCGACCGAAGTCCTGAGTCCTTTTGGTCGAGCATCCAAGCCGGCATGGACAACTGATAGCACCAATAGACCACAATATGTACATACGAGCACGTACGGCATCTTCCGGGTGGCGAACCAAAAGCTCGTGCCAAGACTTCACGGGCTATGAGCACAGCCATATCCAAGCAACGAAAACGCTGTTGGAACGACGACAAGACCTTTGTGAGTATGACTCGAGCTCTGGCACTAAGCTTTGCAGTTGAGGTTTTTCGGAGATGTATATCGCGCAACATACCTATGCGCATAGCAGGGATGGAGGCCATGTTTCTGTGCCTTCCCAACGAAGCGGGTGGGTCAGAACTCAACTGTGCAAGCGTCGATTTTGCACTTCGCACAAGCGATAAGTATCCTTCTCCCTTCTCCTTTCTGGCTCTCCTCTACTACCTACCTACCTTAGTCCAACTGATCTGAAGTAGCGCTTTGACTACTTCCAACTACCAACTACAGAAGCAACAGTAAAGCAACAGTAAAGCAACCATGGACTACGAACAATTCATCGAGATGACCGCCCTCCACGCCGAAGTCGTGGGCGTCATCCAAACTTCACGGGAGCTATGGCAGTATAATTATGAGGTTAAGGCTGCCGAGTGCGAGCGTTTGCGAAAGTTCTACGATCTTACCAAGCAAGCGAACGAGGATAAGACTAAGGAGATCAAAGCTTTGAAGGCTGAGAACGAGCGTTTCGGAGATCAATTGGATGATGAGAAGGATTTGGTGGATAGGAAGGTTCATGAGATGGAAGCGGTGAAGGCCCAGCACAGACGTGTCATCGCCGACTGGGAGGAGGATAAAACCGATGAGATCAGGGCGCTGACGGACAAACATAGTTATGAGGTTCAGGTACTCAAGGACCAGCATAAACAGTGGGTCAGCGAGTTCGTAGACGAGAGTGCGGAGGATTACGAGAGGATTTTGAAACTGGAGGATCAGGTGCGGAGTCTCGAGTGGGATAAGAAGGATCTCACTGTCTGCCTCGAGAATGTGAAGAAGGCTGCCCAAGACGTACTGACGGAGCGAACCACGCACGAGCAGAAGTGTGGGGTTTTGGTATCGCAGTATGGGAGTTTGGGGCAGGAGAATATGGCGCTGAAGTGTAAGTTGGAGGAGGCGGAGAGTAAAGTCGAGATTGCTATTGATCAGCGCGAGAGGTGGAAGAAGGGGTTTTGGAGTATGTATGAGCAGGTTAGGGGGAAGGGAGCGAAGCCCGATGACGAGTCGTTGCCGGCGCAGGTGGAACTGTTTGCCTTTGAGATGGGGAAGTTTACGTGTTGTTTTTGTGAGGGGGAGGGGAGTTTGGCGCAGAGGGGAAGGAGGTTGGAGAGGGAGAAAGTGAAGTTGGAGGGTATGAATAAGGAGTTGAGGGAGGAGGTGGAGGAGCTTCCTGAGGAACTGGGGTCGGCGGAGCTGGTGAAGTTGCATGCGGATGGGAATAGGATAGTGGCGGCGGCGAAGTGGGCTACGGATGCTACTGCGGAGCTCGAGGAGGGAAAGAAGGCATTTGAGGCGGCGGATAGGCTCGCGAAGCAGGAAGTTTGTCGGCTTGAGAGCGAGAACAAGAAGCTTGATGAGGCTTTGCAGGTTGCGAAAGTAGAATTGCTGCCTGTTAAGGAGGATTTAAGGGTTTCGAGGCGGTATGCGCAGCATAATCTCATCACTATGATGAAGCTTCGAAAAGAGCTTGATGCTGCTCAGGGGTTGAGTGATGAGCTGCAGACTGAGCTGGACCGTGTGAATGCAGGATGGCAGACGGATAGGGAGAAGCTTTTCGAGTACCACGCCGAACGCGCGACGATGAATCGTCTGCTGTTTCTTGCGGAGAACAAGGTCAAGGTCGGACAGGCGTTTGAAGAGATGATGCGCAAAGACCTCAAGACCCAGCGTAAGATCACGGCCAAGCTGGAGCGGCAGTTGTGTGAGTCTGTGGAGAGACGGGAGATTGAGAAGCAGGGTATGATGTCCTGGGGGAAGGAATTGCAGTCTGATTGTCAGAATGATATGAGGGTTGCGAAATATGTTGCTGAGGAGGAGAAATCGAAGGCTGCTAAGTCTGCGGTGACGAGGGAGTTGGTGTTGAAGGCTGCGCATCGTTGGGAGTTAAAGAATGCTCTTGATAATGCGCAGTTTTGGTATGAGAAATGTCAGCAGGAGATTCAGAGGAAAGAGGAGGCACAGCTGGCTGCTCAGGGGTGGGTTGAGGTTGGGGAGAAGGATGAGGATGATGAGGTGGTTGCAGTAGACGACGCATCTCGGGTGACAGATGATGAAGCCAACTTCGACACAGACGAGGAGTGTCAGATGGCAAGTCATGACGAGGATAAGATGATACAGGCCTGTGTTGATAGTGAGATGGAACTTGATGAGGGCGAGATGGTGGAAGCCATTGAGGACGATATGCCAGACGAGGGTGAGATGGTTGGAGCGACTGCCGCTGTAGAAGATGAGGCGAATGAAATGGCAGACGATGAGATGACGGACGATGAGGGCGAGATGGTTGAAGCTGATGAGGAGTGGGAGGCAGAAGAATATGACGGCGAACTGGTTGAGACGGATGAGGTCGACGAGTATGGCTCATGAGCACGATGTCCCGTGACTGCTGGAGGCGGGCAGTACTTCTGATTGCAGAAATGCGCTTCGCCAGAGGAAGTGCGAGAGACACCCGCACCCTGCTTCGTCTACTGCCGATCTAAATATACTTGTACCGCTTTCTGCAATTCGAACTTGACCACCTTGCTTGTGGTCGTTAATGGGAAAGCGTCCAATCCTAGTTGCTTGAGTGATGCAGCGCCAACAAGCTGGTAGTCTTTGCCGAATACGTCGAGAATACACTGCTTGATCTCCGCCTCGCTTCTTCCATTGTAGCTCTGGAGCACTGCGAAAGGTTCTTGCCCAAGGGTGGGCGACGGGATCGCGATCACACTCACCTTGCGCCGCAAGCATCAGCTAATACTTTGGGAGCATAGATGTACATCTCACTTACCAGGATACCCGTCAAAACTCCTATGGTGCTTTCCAAAGCCGCTGGCGTAATTGGTACTCCAGCGCGCATCACCTAGACGAGGAGACGATTGTTAGCCGTGAACTAAGGAGTGCTTGCATACGTCGTGCCTACCACATCCTTGATCCTGCCCAAGACGTAGATGATGCCATCTGTATCGATCATGCCTAGATCACCCGTCTTAAACCAGCGTCCCAGCTCGTCAGAGTAGAAGCTATCTTCATTTATATTGCCCAGGTAATGCCGGATCGTGACATCGTTACAAACATGAAGTTCTCCAGGGGCACCTCGCCTTGCGACCGAGCCTGCTTCTTGATCCCAGATGCGAACACGAGACCCAGCAGAAATCTTGCCAAGTGGAGAGATCTCGCCAAAGTATGGTATCTGTGCGGGTGGCGTGTCAAACCACACCCATTCGCAAAAAGCACCACCTTCAGTCATCCCATGACCAGTGCACACTACTGCCGTCGGAAAAGCGATCGTCATCTTGACTAGCAGGTCCTTCGTGATCATATCCGCTCCCGTGAATACCGTTTGAATAGTACTGGTGTCTCTGGTTGAGAATGTCGGATGAGCAACGACGCTGTGTATCTGGAAAGGCAACAGCAGCATATTCGTGATGCTGTGCTTCTCAATGGTATCCAGCACGGCTTCGGGTGTGAACGCTGCACCAGGCATCACCAGCGTACCACCTACTCTCCACAACGCCATCGCTGTAAAAGGCGAAATTATCCGGAAATTCGCTGTGGAGAATAGCATGTTGGTGCCGACACCGTACTTGGGACCCCAGACCTGAATCTCCATGGCCTGAGCAATGCTACCGACATGCCTGGGACATCCCTTTGGCTTTCCAGACGAGGTGCCCGAGGTGAACATGATTAATGCTATTCGATCAGGTTCGTAGCTGCGCGCGCGGTCGAGAAGCGACTGCTGGTCGAAGTCGTACTCAAACCCTCCTCGTACCAAAGAAGTGAGAGTCTTCCACTTACTCGGCCACCCACTCTGCTTGGTGGGCCCACTGTCAAGCATAAAGCGAAGTTGTGGCAGCGGTATACCGGACTCTAGCAACAACAATGCCATCCACTTGGCATCATCGAGTGATTGGACCACCACAACATCCGGCTTCAACGTCTGTAACAAGGCTCGCAATTCTTCATGTCTTTGCCCCGTCAGAGCTCCAATGTCTAGGGGCGCCAGCGTAAATCTCATAATTGTGGACACCCAGAGCAGCAACAGACTTTCCACTCCGTTTGGTATGAGCGTAACGATGGTAGAGCCTGGCTTCACGCCGCTGGCTATCATACCTTTCACCACTCCCATAGCTGCCCCATGGAGCTGTGTGAACGTCCATGAAAGGCAATCAGACCCATGATCAGGACCCGGCTGGCCTGTAGCATCCTGCACTTTGACCAGCTCGGCGAGATGTGTGGAGGCTTGATGCGCGACGACAACAGCCTTTCCGTGTGGATTAATCTTCAGACCCTCCTCAATCTGAAGGAATAAGGACGGTCGACATTTGTGTGGTCCACCATAAACTTCAGCAAGATTCTCAATTTCTCCCATGTCCGCGGGTGATTTGAAAAGCAGTGGCGTTGGCCAGCAAAGCGCAATCGAATATCAACCCAAACACCCTTCTTTTGTAGGAAGACTGCGCAGGTGATTCGCAGCCCCAAAGCCCTGCGGTGGTCCGTGCAGCAGGATCCCGTCAAAGTTGCTGGCTTCCGTGCCTCTCCACGGTCATCCATCGAGGGAAGGGCAGCTACATCGCTGAGTTCGCAAGGTAACTCTGCATTCTGAGCTGCATCCTCCGATCCATGGCGTCTGTTGTGAGCCCTACAACTTAGTCAGCTGCAGAGTTCGATGCTACATGTATACTCTACTATGACAGCCACATCCTTCGGACGTAACAGCTCCTGGGTTGGAATATGTTGATGATTGCCTAATACCAATATAGTACAGTGTTGCTGTTGAGCCTATGCTATGCACTCTTCTCCCATGACGCCTGAGCCGAAAGGCTCTCAGAAAGCAATGCGACTACACGCACATGGTATCAAGTAAGCAAATAAGTCGACCAAAGCAAGTAAGGATCTCACATAGGTGGACCAGCCAACCCTTCTCGAGGGGCTCGCCCACCATCCAGTCTTGCAATCAGCCAGTATTAGTTGGGTATCAAGTCAGCCGTCAAGCCGCCGTGGTGCCCGTAATGTACTTATGAAACAAACGCCGTTGTCGAGTAGTGTTACAAGTGTCTGCCGCCGACCCGGAACGCCAAAGCAGTGTTATTAGCTGTGGTATTGTTGCGATCGTTCTCCTAGAAGGCAGTCACCTCAGTCTTGTGTGGCTGTAGCTGTGGAGTTGGGCTGGGTATCTTCTGCTCGGCCTCCGCGAGCATGGCGTCCTCGTAACCAGTGAGAGCTTGAGCGTGGAGCTTGAAGGACTCGCCCATGAGTTTGGTAATGCTGCAAGATTGTTAGTGAATCTTCAACGCTTGACGATCATTTTATGCTTACCCCCAAACAACGACCTCATCAATCATGCTGCCCCACAGCCTTGCCACTGTAGAGCTCAGCTTATTATTGACTCCATCAACCGAGTCATCGTCGAACAAGTTCCGCAGCTTCTGATACATCATCTTCTCTTCCTCGTTCGCCGGCTCCTCGTCGTGCTCGATCCGCCAGAGCCACAGCGTCAGGATGACAATCAGGTCCAAACCGCACAAGGGGTGCTCGATGCTCCAATTTGTAGCGGAAGTCCTCGCCACCCATCTGATACCCTGCATTGCTGCCACCTCAATACAATCGAAGCAAGCCTGAATCACGTGCAACATCTCTTGGCTGCGCTTTACGTTATCGCGCGCGTGCGTCATGGCTGCAGCAACCTCGTACGAGTCGTGGTACCGCAGAGCCTCCTGAACCGTCTTCAGATCGACCAGGAGCCTCGCGCGCGTGTTCCGGTACATGGCCATCGCATTGAAGATCAGCGGGTGGCCCTTATGCGGCGCGCTGAGCTGCACAACAACAGTCTCGGGCTCGCACACGTCGAGCGACTTCTCCCAGGTGTCCAGCGCCAGGCGGAGCTTATACTCGGTGACGACATCCTGAAGCGCCTCGGGACTGCGCTTGTGGTACCACACCTCCAAGAACAGGGCATTGATCATGACACGAGTCGCGAAGGCGCTGTAGCGTGCATTTTCGCCTTGGAACAACGCGTCGTGCGCTTCCCGGAATGTGATGATCGTCGACGCTGTTAAGCTCTCAATCCAGCTATCATTGTCGGCTGCTTCGACATTCCACAAGCTTTCCGAAGACGGCAGCTCCAGAGTGTCGAACTCGTTGAAGCTGATCGCGGGTGTGTGGTTGTAGGTCAGAGTGAGCAGGCCGAAGAATATGTAGACAGCGTAATATGTCCGCCTGCAGCCTTCGTCCTCGATCCACTCTTCATGTGTTGGCTGCCTGCCAACTCTAGCCTCGCCGCGCAGCTTAAGCTCGTATCGATTGCCTGCGACCATGTTGGCGAGCAGACTCTTGATCGAACACGCCCACTCCAGTCCCTTCGGATCACCACTCCAGCTTGCGAAGCTCATATTAAGAAGCGAACTCTGCATCATCCAGAGTGGGCACTTGCGCGAGCTGAAATTGTCTCTCTTCTGAAGGAACTGCGTGACGAGCACCTTTGACCCGATGTGCAGCATGTACGCCTGGTCCTGCTCGAATGTGTACAGGGCGCCTATTGACAGTACCGAAAGTAGGAGTGGTGCTGAGACAGTCGACGGGTTGAATGATGCCGGATGTAGGAAGGGCAGGTGGTGGTGGAAGAAGTTGAAATAGGTCGACAGGTAACGGTTGAGGACCGAGAGAGGAGGCAGGCGGAAGGTGTCCACGAGCGCGTTCTCGGTGTCCCACCGCCCGATGTTCTCCATGATACGATTGATCTGCTCATCCGTGTCGACCTGAGGTGCCCTCGCCATCATACATTGCTGTGGTGCTCCTGGCGATCTCCGATAGTCGACAGGCGATACAGGTCCCATCATCGACGGAAATGGAGAGAGTGCGCCTGGCGTCGAAAGACCGTTATTCATCGATGCGAGGTGGAAAGATGGCAAGCCGTCGGGCTGACTGGGTTGGTGCTCCATGAGGGGTGGTAGTGTGTTAGACGCACCGCCGAGAGTATGCGCATTGGGGTAAGGCAGCATATCGTGATGCGCATCGATGCTGGAGGAAATCGATGAGGGTTTAGGCTGACCAACGTTGTGCGGCACCATCTGGTCCCATCCATTCATCTGCGGCAAAGTCATAGAGGCTGCGTAAGGTGGCATATTGGGCTCCATCAACTGTGGACCGTGAGGTGATATGAGCGGCTCAGCCTGCAGGGAGCTTTGGTCCTGGCCAGACATGGCAGCCCTCTGCTGGAAGTTCGTCATCAGCATCGCAGCCTGCTCAACGCTGAAGGGGTCGCCATTATCGCCGAACTGGTCGAGCGAGCTCTCGTCAAGCTCTGGCACTTTAGACGAGCTTCCATTTGGTGACGCCTTGGTACCTGTGTTCCTCCTCTTGGTGTCGCTCTGCAGCGGCACACCTCCGTCTTTTGCGTGTACAGTTCGATCGTGACGGAGCAGTAAGTCCCGTCGCACGAACGTGCTGCGACATTTTGTGCATTTGAACGGTCTCTCTTTCGTGTCTGGAATTTGGTCAGTGCATTTTCTTGGTGGTCTGCTCGAGCAAGCTCGCTTGATGTGACGCAGTGAGGCCTGGGTGCTTTGCAACGAGCCTGAGCCGCGACATCGAGGCTTCAGACCGTCGAGATTGTAGCTCGATGGACAGTGGGCCAGGACACACGGTCTTGATGAGTTGCTCGTCTTCAATCACCCCGCCATCGTTGGAGCTGCCCCACTGCGACATTCGACTTCATGCGATCGAGTAGAGGTGTACACGTACGACTGCGCTCGTGTCTGGAACGATGTTCTGACCGGCTGAAGGCCCTCGCACAGAACTGGCACTTGTATCTCTTCTCCTTGCCCGTGGCGGTCTCTCCGGCGTTCGAGGCTTTGCGACCGATCGTGGGCGACATCGCGGGTGTGGCGGCGCCCGGTTCTGCGCCCGCGACGGTGGACGACATTTTGCTGGCAGTGGACTGGTGATGGTCTTCGATTTTCAATGGGTCACCAGCGGCCAGCGATGGGAGGGGTTAAATTAGTGGTTGGCGTTGGAGGGGATGGTCAGAAGTTCGGAGGAGGAACATGCCAAGAAAGCGAGGGCTAGATGACGATGAAGTCGACAAATGATGGGAATACCGCAAACTCGACCTGTACAAACAATATGCAGATGTGTCGGTGGGGTGAAAGATACAGAGAGAGGGACCGACGAGAGCGGCGATGCCTCCATGTCCCGTCAGCCACGGCTTAGCGTCGCACCTAGTGGCTACTCCAGATTTAAGGACTGTCATTATTAGTTCGAGATGCATTGCACGCCTTGACTTGCTACAGCTTGACCAGTAGTACTGCCTACCCAACGTCGACGAAAGCTAAGATGCTGGCGTTGTGCCAGTCTCGAACGCCAGCACACAAGTCACCGCATGTGACAGGAAACAAACGAATCGCGCGCTTCGATTAGGAGCTATGCTTCTCTTCGATCGCATCACCTCGGGTCAGCGCTCAAGCAGGATAGAATGGACTGCAGTCGCTCGACTCATGAGTGTGCCGTCCTGTCGACTACGCTGACCGCCTTGCGACGCTTTTCATCATCGTCGTCTTCACCGCCACAGTTCCATCGACAGCCGAACATGAGGGCTGCCGACTGCCCCGCTATCAAGCCCGCCATCCCTTTTTCTTCTGCATCCCCCTCTCCTTCGAACCGCCAAAACATGCATGACGCCTGTCACAAGAGTTCGAATCGACCTGTTCCTGCGTTTTGTGTTCCACGAACCCAAGCGAGACGTCATGATCGTTTATTCCTGGCGTCGTCCGCGCGATCTGAACAGCCTTGTGTTTCACGCCTCGAAATCGCTTTGCCGGGCTCTCGTTCCTGAAGCCCCCCGCTCACGCTACCGTTGAACGGCACGACGGGGGGAAGACTTCCACCCCACTTCGCGTGATGCAAGAGAAGCCGTCTTTTGTGACTTCGACAGCCTTGTGCGCGTGTCCCATTCTCGAGGGATGCAGATCGCGTGGAAACGCAGCAAGGCATCTGGCTGCGATGTTTGCGGAGACGAGTCTCTCACCATTGTCGGAATGCGAGACACTCTGGAGAAGAAAGACAAGAAAGAATTCCGGACAGATCCCTGCCTAGCCACGTTTTTCTGATGCCCGGCTGACGGACCGTACCCACTCTGCTATTTGGCGATCATGGGTTTCGAGCGAATTGGAAGACTTGCCCCGACTTCTCGGAGATGGCAGCGGTGACAGCGAGACGACAAGCACACATCGATGAGGGCTGTACAAGAGATTAGCGATCGTCTCAGGGACGAGCTGCACTCACCCAAGCACCCACGAAGCAAGATGTTACGTTCATGCTTCACCGTTCCATCTCTCCTGTCTCATCGTCAATCATCGTCAAACAACTTTCTGTATGGATCATGTTCCTGGCCACCGGCGTCCGGCACTCACTTCCGGAACATCGACGGCTCTTCACTTAGCGGACGTTAGGCTTCCTTAGATCTTCCTCAGATGGCTTCCGCTTCCACGCGAGCTCTTGGCTGGACGTGAGATGGGTGCTCAGAAAAGGAGAGTCTATGGTGCAGACGTACGGTGGTCAAGTATAAAACTCCAGAACCTTGGGCGCGAACACCAATACCAGAGCAACAGTTAGATATCTCGTGTTGGTAAATGAGATATAACGTCAGACGGTATGTCGTTAAGAAGTCAGGTAATAGATCAATGCTGTCGTATAAGGCGGAGTTCGCTGTACATTTTGTAATTCACTCATCGTACACACCCTCGAACAATAACACCTATTTCTTCTCCTTAGGCGCCAACATCAACTCCGGCCTCACAGTCCTATCAAACTCCTCCTCGCTCAAAGCATTAAGCTCCATTGCGCTCTGCTTCAGCGTCAAGCCCTTCTTGTGCGCGTTCTTCGCCACCTTGGACGCCATATCGTACCCAATCACAGGGTTCAGACATGTAACCAGCATGAGCGACTCGTGGAGTAAGCTGTTAATCCGCTTCTCGTCTGCCTCAAGTCCCTCAACCAGATGCAGACGGAAAGACGTCATGCCGTCTGTCAGCAGCCTTGAGCTGTGCAGCAGATTGGAGATCATGACCGGCTTGAAGACGTTCAACTCGAAATTGCCCTGAGAGCCAGCGAACGTGACGGCGGACTGGTTGCCGAAGACCTGGCAACACAGCATCGTCATGCTCTCGCATTGTGTTGGGTTGACTTTACCGGGCATGATGGACGATCCAGGCTCGTTCTCGGGAAGCTTGAGCTCGCCGAGGCCGCATCGTGGGCCGGAGCCTAGGAGACGAATATCTTGTGCGATCTTGAAGAGGGAGACGGCGAGTGTGTTGAGCTGGCCGTGGGCTTCGACAATCGCATCGTGGGCGGCTAGGGCCTCGAACTTGTTTGGCGCGGTCTGGAACTGGTGGCCTGTCATCTTCGATACTTCTTCCGCGATGGACTCGGCGAAACCGGTGAAGGTGTTAAGACCAGTTCCTACGGCTGTACCTCCCTGCGCCAGCAGGCGGAGGTGAGGGAGAGAAGACTCCACGCGCTTGATGCCGTGTTCTAGTTGCGTCACGTAGCCAGAGAATTCTTGCCCGAGCGTCAAAGGCGTAGCGTCTTGCAAATGCGTCCGTCCGATCTTGATGATCTTCTCGAAGATCTCCCTCTTCTTCTCCAATGCGTCCCTGAGTGCCTTCAAGCTCGGCAACAGCTGCTCCTCGAACTCCAGGACTGCGGCGATGTGCATGACAGTCGGAAACGTATCGTTGCTACTGGCGGACATGTTGACGTGATCGTTGGGGTGTACAGGCTTCTTGCTGCCCATTGTGCCGCCCAGGATCTCGATAGCACGGTTGGAGATGACCTCGTTCGCATTCATGTTTGATTGCGTGCCGGAGCCAGTTTGCCATACTACGAGAGGAAAGTGATCGACCAGCTTTAATGATGCGACTTCGGATGCCGCTTCCTGAATAGCTTTACCCAGCTTTGGATCTGCCAATGCGCCCATGAGATAATGACTTATACAATGGACCGAGCTGTTTCCTTACCGAGTCCGTACTTCATGTTTACCGTCGCCGCCGCGCCCTTGAGGATACCGAAGGCGCGTACAATTGGCGGCGGCATGCGATCTTGTGGCTGGTTGATCTTGAAGTTCTCCAATGATCGCTCCGTCTGTGCTCCCCAATATCTATCGCTCTGTACATGGACCTCGCCGAAGGCATCGGTCTCTGCTCGCGTTGAAGCTGACATCTTGCTGGTATTTGAGAAGTTTCGTGTAGCAAAAGTGTTGGGCCTCTGTCGGCTGCTGAGGTGTTGTCGAGGTGCTGTTACGAAGCTCCGCGAGTAAGCTGCGATTCGAGGCTCAATGTAGAGCAGAGTTCGAGGGAGAGCAGTGCGTAGCATGGCTTGGGCAAGGAGAGACTGGAGTTATGGTGGAGGTCTACGAAGTGGTGTAGGAAGCACAGCTCGAGCTCGAAGTCCAATGCGGTCTCCCGAGTTTCTCCGCATTTGTGCCAAACCTTCACGTGCAAGGCTTGGCAAGATCTGAAACAGGGTTTCATCGTGCATGAGGGGAGTCGAGGTCGCTGACCATAGAGAAACAACCTGCGCACAAGACCATCGAAACGCCTACCCATACGTCTGTCGTTTCCTTTAGCAGTTCCGCGGCAAGGTGACTGCTGGGGAATCATCGTAACAAGCTCAAACTTGTCTCGTCATCCAAAACCTGCGTACCTGGAACACAAACCGGCTCTTGTACAGTCCGGCTCACTCAGCCTGCTTCTCAGCTTGCTATTGCGAGCCAACAGACCCAATTTTTGAGCGCGGGCCGACTCCTGAGCCTCTGTAATTACGTCGACAGTGAACACGCAAGCCTGGAAAAATTGGCGAGCATAGAGCGTACTATTCCAGCCATGTATTGAAGAGTCGCTGGAGGTGCGGTAGGCTGAAGTTCCTACAACTCAGGAGAAGATGGCGTACGACGCGCATGGCGATTATCAGCCGCCGCAAAGATCATACTACGGCCAAACACAGCAAGCACCAGTCCAGCAGGCCTACGATCAGTCCCAGGAGCGCCACAGGCAGGATTCGTACGAGCAGAGCTACGGCCAAAGCTATGCAGGACCACAGGACAACCAGACCAATGGCTACGCCCAGAGCAATGGGCTAGGCGAACAGCACCCTCGCTCGAATGGCTATGTTCAAGAGCGTGCACCTGCTCAGCAGCAGGAAGGCTATAGCGACGGGTATTATGGTGGATATCAAAAGCCAAAGCGAATTAGTGGAGGTGCACTAGGCCAGGGCAGAAAGTCGCCTGCACCGCAGCAGGCTCCAGCACCTCAGCAAACACAACAGTATGAACGTAACTACGATCCTCGATACCAGCAAAGACCAGGTCGATCGACACCACAGGGCAATGGTCAGCATCCTGGGCAGCGCGCTATGCAGCAAGTCCAAGCACAGGCACCGGTCCAGCATGTGCAGCAAGGGCAGCAATATCAGCAGCCTGAACAACAGATCCAACAGGCACCTCAAACCAGACCAGCTGTAGACCCTCGAAATGGATATCCACAACCTGGGCAGCAGACCCGTCAATCACCCGCACACCGAGAGCCCTACCAACCACCACCGCAAGCTCATGAGCAGCAACCTCAGCACGTACCCCGAGAGAGGCATGGGTACCAGGTCCTACCAGCACCTCAAACTCGCGGTCCCGTAGACCCTCGAAATGGCTACCCACAAACGAGTCCGCAGCAACGGCAATCACCAGCTCCACGAGAACAGTACAGGGCGCCTCAACAGCCTCAACAGCAGCAGCAGCAGCAGCCGCATAGCCAGCCAGAGCCACGCTCAGCACCCACGCCGGCCACCCAAAAAGTATCTGCCAAGCCCGAGCCACCTAAGAAGCAAACAATGGAAGAGTGGAAGGCAGCCGAGAAGGCACGCTTGCGCCAGGCTGACGTCTCACCGGGTCTGATGCCGTCAGACAGCGCCTTTCCGACGTTTCCCAACACTAAGCCTCCGAAGAAAGAAGGTGACAGGTCTGGCACTGCGATGAGTAAGCGTTCGCGGCAAAGTGAGGAGCAGGGTCGAGACTCGATTTCGTCTGGGCCACCACCAAGGACTAGTGGGCAGCATCAGAGGCCTGGGATGCCGAGAGAGGGCAGTGGGTACCGAGGCGAGGATCGACCGGACATGCCAAAAGAGCATGGTAGCTATAGGAATGAGGCACAGCAACGTGGCGAGCGCCCTGACATGCCAAGAGCAAACAGCAGCCATCGACATGAGAAGCAGCAGCTTGATGAGCGGCCACCTGTCCCGAGAGAAGAGGGTGGCTACCGAGGAGAGGCACAGCAACAGCATGGTCGCCCACCTGCATCGCGGGAACAACGACCTAGTGTGACGAGAGATGATGCCTATCGCGACGAAGTTGCCCAGCAAAGACCTGTGTATGACCGCGTGCCGTCTGGTGGCCAGCGGCTGCCCCACGAACAGCAGACGTATCCGCCACCACATGATCCATCTAGACCACTATACGACAGACAAGCCTCATCTGGGCAGCGAGTGCCACAGATGCAGCATGCTGCCCCATTACGAGAAGAGAAGGCATTACCTCCACCCGGCCAAGCACACCAGGAGCCAGCGCACCCAGACACACAGGACTGGCATGCACGTGTCTATGGTCAGCCTATGCAGACCGATGGGACATCTCGCGATGCTCAGAGATCCCCGCCGCCTGCTAGGGAATACGGACAGTCACCCCCTCCTATTGTCCAAGATCGATACGGTCCAGGCTATGGTCAGCAAACACCAGCGCAAATGATTCCTCAGCAAGCGCGAGCTGAACATGTAGGTGGCAGTCGCCGACCTGTAGCACCCATTGACACCAGTCAAGCCAACAGACCAGCTTACATGGACCATCAACCACTTAGTCCTGCACATGTACCACCACGGCCAAGCACCGCGCAAGCGGGCCGTTCGCCGACCTCAAATTTGCAAGTTGGTGGTGTTCGCAGTCCTGGTGGCGCTTCAGCACTGTCATACGAGATGACGCCGACGGGATACAAGGGTGGTGACGAGCTTTCTCAGATGCGGAGTAACAACGACACTTTGGGTGATGTCTATGACCGATATCATGAGCCCGAGCCACAGTCTGCTGGCGGCCCTAGGAGCAACAGGGAGATCGATAATGAGATGCCCGACTTTGACAGTGCAGCGCCTGGTGGGACGAGTCTGTTGCATAAGCGTGTTCAGGGTCAGGCTCCGACTCAAGTAGTAGCGCAGCAGCAAATAGTGACGGCACCGCCGGCTCCTGTGGTAAATGGCGGCTTTGAGTTCGGTGTGCCAGTGCAGCAGGCTGTTGCGCAACCCGAGAGGGGATACTATGACCAGGACTATGCTCCGCCAAGGGATGCAGAGTATGGCGATATGCATGCTCCACCGCAGCCGGCTTTCGCAACGGAGCCCGTAGTGCGGAGGTCGATGGACGATGCGAGACAGATGCCGTATCGGCAAGCTCCTCATGCAGCACAACATCCGCAAGATGTTCGGTATGGACAGAACGGTGGTCAACCGCCCAGTATGCAGTATCCCCCACAGCAGCGACCAGGCATGGACGCACGAAATGTATCCGCGCAGACGATGCAGAGCGTAGGTCAGGCGTCGAGAGGTGCAGCTTACCCACCCCAGCAACGGCCGGGCATGGATGGGCGAAACGTCTCTGGCCAATCTGCTCAGAGTGCGCGACCAGAGTTCGTGCAGCCTTCGGGGGGTGCTGCATATCCAAGGCCAAGCACCGCCAACCGCAACGTACCTGGTCAGGCAATGCAAGCGCAGTGGGCGGATCCTAATCAGCGTGTCCCCAGTGCGCCACCACTCCGACAAGGTCTCCAGGAACCTCCCGGCAGACCGGGTAATGGCGCGCCTTTGTCCCAGCAGCGATCAGCTCCTGAGCACGATCAACGCCGTGGCAGTAACCCAGACGCCCTTCCGAGACATCCCGTGCCGGTGAGACCGGGTTTGATGGAAGGCGGCGTTAATCAGCAGCAGCCCAGTAAAGCGCCACCTGTGCGTCAGTACGATGCTGCCGCTGCTCCTACACATGCTCGACAAGCATCTGTCGAACGTCCCGCACAGCCTGTGACGCTCCAGGAGCTAGACCAGCTTCGTGCAGCCGTGGCGGCGAACCCAGCTAACAATAAGCAAGCTCTGGTCCTCGCTCAGAGGCTTGTCGAAGCCTCCACCGTCCTTGCTTCGGAAGGTGGTCGCGCAGATCCCAGGACCACGGCCAAGAACCGCGAGAAGTACGTCCTCGAAGCGCACAAGCGCATCAAGAAACTTGCAACTGCCGGATATCCCGATGCGCAGTTCTACCTGGCCGACTCCTACGGTCAGGGCGGTCTCGGGCTAGAGATGGACACAAAAGAAGCGTTCAACATGTACCAAGCTGCCGCCAAGCAAGGCCATCCGCAAGCCGCGTACCGCACGGCTGTGTGCTGTGAGATGGGCCCTGAGGAGGGCGGTGGCACACGTAGGGACTACGCCAAAGCAGTGCAGTGGTATCGTCGCGCAGCAGCTCTAGGTGATGTGCCAGCAATGTACAAGCTCGGTATCATTCTACTCAAAGGCTTGCTAGGTCAGCAGCGGAACTTGAACGAGAGCGTGGTTTGGCTGAAGAGAGCAGCGGAGAACGCAGATAAGAGCAATCCGCATGCGCTGCATGAATTGGGAACGCTGTACGAAAGTACTAACACAATTCCGGACGTTCGCAGCAAGCTTGGAGATCCTGATGATGCCTATGCACGGGAACTCTTCAAGCGAGCGGCGGGATTAGGCTACAAGTTCTCACAGTTTCGACTTGGCCAAGCATATGAGTACGGGACGCTGGGGCTGGGAATCGATCACCGCGCCTCAATCTCGTGGTACAGCAAGGCTGCCGCCCAGGGAGAACACCAGGCCGAGCTGGCACTAAGTGGCTGGTACTTGACGGGCGCGGAAGGCATCCTGGGACAAAGTGACACAGAGGCTTATCTTTGGGCGAGAAAGGCGGCGCAAGCCGAGCCACCACTTGGAAAAGCCATGTTTGCCATGGGCTACTTCAGCGAAATGGGTATTGGATGTCCCGCCAGCGTAGAGGAGGCCCGGAGATGGTACGGCAGAGCCGCTGGTACGTGATCTTGCAATCTCGCCACGACATCGTATTGAAAGGATTGTGCTGACCGTTCGTGTAGCGTACAAATTCCCGAAAGCACTAGAACGGCTGGAAGAGCTCAAGAAGTCTGGCAAGAGTCGGCCTGCACCTGTGAATGGCAAGCTCAATAGGAAAGATCAAAAGAGAGATGAAACAGAGTGCTCTGTGATGTGAAGTCAGGGTACGACCACAAGAACTGGCGAGCCACTGGCGAAGACAAACCACAGCGAGTGGTGGTACCGTTCAACTTCCATTATCGCGGTGTTTCCACCTTCGCCAATCTTGCGAACGCAACTCTGATCGATGGTCCAAATTGACAGTCACTCGCAGCCTTAGTACAGCGCGCTACAGGCTCGTACTTACATACACTACACGTACGCATCCTCATATCTCGTTGATGCAAAGTGGTTAACGGGCCTACACGGACGGGCTGCCGGCGAGGGCGCCGCATGGCCCCCTGTCTGCTCTGTCGAAGCCCTGCTCGAAGGATTCAGGTTAGTGTCGTCGTTATACACATCGTACGGCTTGTTTCCCGGCTGTTTTGCTAGTCCTCATTTTTATGGGGTGAGTGAGCTTGATAGCCAACTTCCTAGCACGGAGGGCTGTCCACCTCTCCGCTTGGAGCAGCATTATTTGTCACGCTTGTCGATCATTGCATATCTCTCGCTCGTCGTACCAGTGAACCGAGAACATCTTGAACTTATGCTTGAGATACGACGGGCCTGTCCGACGAAGGATTCGAACCGATTCTGCTGGCTTGGCTGCGAGGCAGTCCAAACAAGCTCAAGATTTACGGTGTCAGGGCTACGGCAATATTGAGCCGAACGCCTGATGCCGATCCTGTCATTGCAAACCGCTTGACGCACTTTTCGGATATGAGAACGACTAACCCTTATCGATCCGCGGACGAATGGTGATCACCGTTGTGTCGCATGTGCACCATGGATTCGCGGCTAATATCGCGAACGCCATCCGTTGTGGACAACAGTCCAAATGCAATCGAGCGTATCAATCTCAGTCCACCCAACGAAGCTCGCCAAGGCTACCGTCGAGAGTAACCGGACTGTTTGCAAAGGAACAGCGCGTCCTTCCGTTCCCCTTGGAAATGGGACAGCTCCCAGTACAAACTCCATGTCTGGTAGACACGCAGTACATTGAGCAGCGTGCCTTCTAGGTTGGTATAGCACCAGCCACCACTGCCAGCCACATCGTGACAGGCGCCACGCTGTTGCAACGTGCCTGAACCTGGCTAGTCGTTCGGGAGAACGGTACGTCTCCACGTGCACAGCGATCTGCTGACGCACGCACGTCGAATATCCGGCTGCTGCTCCCCGCGTACATGAGATGAATTTCCGTGTTGTCGGTACGGTCCAAAACCGGTACTTTACCTGAACATCAGCTGTCGGCACTTGGTGTGAAGCTCGTAAGTGGTACGCCAGCGACGGTGACATCCACTCCTCTTTAGGCTGCTCGCAACTTGCCTGGGAAACCAGCTTGGTACCGGCCCGCATCGCCGAATCTTGATTCACGCCATGTGCAACGATAGCCGCTGTCGCGTGGCATGCAGCGTTCCTGATTGCGTCTTCAACGTTGCAAATCACCTATCACCGTGAGCACAATGTTAAGTATGCAGTGGATTAGCGACGAGGATTTTGAAGACTGCTGGACTTGTACGAGTAGCGCCGACAGGACCGCAATCGTCGAGGTTGGAAGAATTCCCCGTGTGCAATACGCCACCGTCGATCGTTCTCACGCCAAGATGCAAAAGATATGGCATCTTCCGGTGGGGCCAATCTTGAAGTTCTGGGCCACGACAAGCAAGAAATGAGTTGAGAAACGTGATGTTTGGGAAGCCGACGAAGTTTGACGTCCATCTACTCTTGGCTGACCACTGCTTCTCGAAGCTAGAAGACCCAAGGACGACGATGACATCCTTGGTGGTAGCGCCGAGATGCCGCGGGATCCACCATGCACCACGCATCCCTGCCTATATCCGACGCGCCTGAGCCACCTCATCGTCGGTGAGCCGCGACGGGCGCGGCCCTCGTGAGGCTCGTGAGAAGCTTGACTGAGCGCAAGCCACCCATCTGCGAATATTGCTGTGGCGGACCTGTCTAGAATATCGCCGATCAAGCTCATTTCAGGACAAGCACTGTCACGAGTAAGCTCGCTTCTGGACAAGACTCGTGGGCCCTTGTCTGCCATATGGCTCGACTCGCTCATGGACCGCTCGGTAGCTTCTCCTGCGCCTCGACTCGACCACTTTCGGACATTCACCATGTCGTTCCCACTAGTCAAGCCACAGGCCTTCGATACTCCCTAGCCCGAACCAACAGACCCTGACCAATCTCTACGAACGAATGCTCTTCGCTCCGGTCGAATACAGCAGGCATCGTCACCCAAGAGTCCAATTCGCCACAGCAGTCTTGTTTCGGGGGTTGCTTTACTCCGGGGATCATTTCCTTCCTGAGGATGGTCCAACGCATTTCTTCGGAGCTTCCGTCAATGACAGGCAGAGGCACTGTGGGGTCAACAATGGCCTATCCTCAGTCACTTCGTCACTAACATATCCTTTTCATTTTTACGTTTCTCATCGTTGTGCCTTTGTCCGGGCCCATCGTCTATGCACATCCACTATCGCGCCTCTACGACCCCGACTTTAGGACAGGCTAGCGCAGTGAGCTCCGCCAGAGAGACCGCACGACACGCTGGTCGTTCTACTCACTACACTCCGTGTACGATTACTTTCATCTGAGGCAAGCATCGCTCCGGATTACTGGAAAGGAGAGGTACGGGATCTTGTACGTTCGAACAACGACAAGCCATGAGGCTGCGAGAAACTGGCACCAAACCCATCATCCCCTCTTAACGCAGATGCAGCTGCGATCTGCAGCTGCTCCCCAATTGCCGACCAGACGACGGAATGTTCAACAATACGACTCACACTCATTTCCTCCCGACGTCGTCGACAAATACAACCCAAAATACATCCGGGCTTAATGGGGCAGCGTATGCTTTCCAGTCAAACCTGACCCCGTCCACGTCTGACGGGCGCCTCCAATCCCCTTCCAGCTCTGGTATCAAGAAGCGCAAGCCATCGAAGATGAAGACTGGAAAGCAGTCGACTAGGTCGTTGTCCACTCCACAGCTGCAAGATACCGCTGGCTCGGACTCTGACAGCAGCGACAAGAAACGCAACAAGCTTGGTAAGGAAATCCGAGCACAGTGAGTTCTAGACTCGGCGGCAAGATCTCCTGCTAACTGAGTACGCTTGTTCGTTTAGGCTATCAACGGATCTCTATTGCCTGTGGTAAGTTCACGCGTGGCTGCGTCCATTCACGCCCGAAGCTGAAGAGCTGACCGCCAATGATTGCACCGCTGACTTGTGCAGCACACTGCCGCCGGCGTAAAATCCGCTGTGTTTTGTCGGATGGGGACACCCATCAAAGATGTCAAAATTGCATACGGCTGAAGAAAGATTGCGTTTTCTATCCGGTAGATCAGCAGACTGCGATGGATCAGAAGCCAGACTCGTCCGCACAGCTGTTATCCGGCTCAGGCCCGTCTTCTGTTGTGTCAGCCTCTCCATCAACTCACGGTGGCCTCGATCGACCTTTTGCAGCAACTCAGGAGTTCCCTGCGTTCTCAGCAGTACCTTCGAACGCGCCTAGCGCATTTGGTGGCCTTCCCTTGGAGCCTGGCAACGCTCTAGTCGGCCAAAATGCACTCCACTCTGCGCACATGCCTTTTGCAACGGAATCTGAAGTGCACACAGGGAGATTCGTCCACTCAGACAACCCTTACCAGGCAGAAAACGATATGCGCTCTTGGTCAGACGCGCCCAGGATGCATGCAGGCCAAGGTAGTATGCTTAACAGGCAACAGGAGGACCCCTCCCAGCTATCGCCACGATACGACACGTCTCCTGGCGTGAAGGGAGATTACGCGCCTTTCCCAACAGCTGACCCAAGGCACTTACCAGGGAGGTTCCATCAGGGATTCGACTTGGCGCCTAGTACACCAGAGTCATTGTGGCAGCAGTCTCAGCCTTCGCGATCTTTCTCTTACGGCCAAGTTGATCAACACTCAGGCCCTTCGCAACAATATCAGCCGGATTTTCGATCGCAACAACCGCTTCCGCCGCAACAATTTCAGTATCCATTGTCCTCATTGGATGTGCAAAACGCAACAATGATGCACGATGATAGAGGCCCACACTCTGCTCCAGTAGGCGTTCAGCAGCCGTACGGTCAGGCGAACCCCTTTGCATTCCAGCAACCTCATCGCCATGTCGACGCGTCTTTTCCCCATCAGCAGGCGTACTCTGCTGGTTGGTTGCCACGCCATCATTACGGATCCATGGCCGAAGAACCTCGGGACTACGAAGGGGGAGAACAGCGACCAGGTTGATCATCTTGAATACGGCGAGCAGGAACAGGTGTGATTATGCTGCTCCTAGTGAAAAGCTTGGGCATAGATGCGCCAGGTGGATACAAAACCAATCAGCGGCAATGCAAGCAACACATGCCGTGGTGAGAAATTGGGGATGCAGATAGGAGGAGATCTCGAAAACAGGTGAAGCTCCAGGCTAGCGGGCAAATGTGTAATGGGACCGAGCGATCTGGGGACGGAGTAAGACGCTGGCATACGAGATACAGGCGATATGGCTTGATGATGAACTTGGGATCGCCTTGCATAGCTCCACCAAGACTTTTCGTCCATCTGGACTTGGCGCTGAAGTTCGAAGCTGGCCTGCGCTCTCCCCCGATCGGTTCTGTTCCAATCCCGTAGGCGCCGTCTCTTCTCGTAAACGGATCGTTCAGGAACCACAAACTCTGATCTCGATGAATGTTGCGCAAAGACGAATGCCTTCAACCGAACAACGTGAGATACGGCTACACTGGTGGTGAAGGTAAGCATAATTTCTGACCGTCCGCTGGCTTGGTGCATTTACGCAGGATAGGAGGCAACCACCATATTGCACGTTGTCGCCTGCGCGCCTATCGAAATTGATCCTAGGATACACGACCCATGATGACAGCAGAAGAGGCTAATCAACGTATTGCGTTTCAACTTACCATCATGGCCAGCGATATCAGACCTGCAGATCAGCTGACAAGCACCAAGAGCTGCTTCTCAGGGCCAGTACCTCCTAGCAAAAACAACTGGAACTTTGGAGACACAGCTCGTTCGGGTGTAACCGTTCAGGCTTTGCTACCAGCAGTAGTTGCACCGTGCACACGCATGTGATAGACGAATCTGTCGACACATCGGCGATGCTGTGTTTGGCGAAGCCCGTTCGAGAGCGATCTGACGACCAGGCTCTGCAACGCCACAGCAGCGCCGCATGGAAAGAGTGGGATTGACTTCATCATGACGCTTCAGGGAGGTGCGAATCAGTAGAGGTCAGCCACCGGCCAGGCTCGATTGGCCAGACTCGAAGACAAGGAGAGCGCTAGGACGTCTTGCGGAGGCGTTTCCGTGTAGCTGTGGCAGTAGTGCGAAGGCTGGCTGCAGGCAGCGGCCATTTTGCGATCATGTGGTAGTGGTCATGGTATGACGCGTTTGGAAAGCTGGATTGCCCCGCTATCACCAGGGACCCTTCCAGGCACATATATTGTTCAACCCCTCCACGATCTGGACTCTGGACAGCAAACACTTTCAACCAACACAAACACCAACAACCCACCAAAACCCCAACAACCATCACCAAAATGTCTGACTCTCTCCGTCAATCCAACACCGACAAGGCCACCTCGGCTCTTAAGCCAGACTCCCAAAAGTCCGGCCTTGAGCAGGCTAGCGACAGCGTCAAGAGCACCGCAGACAGCGTTGCAGGCAAGGCTCAGCCTGGTAGGTCGAATGTCAGAACAACACCATCCGAATTAGCTGACCCTCTTTGCAGACAGCGAGAAGTCCACTGGTCAGTCGGTCACCGACAGCGTGTCCGGCGGCAGCAAGGACGCGTCCAACCAGGGCAAGAGCGTTGTGGACCAGGCCAGCGAGGGTCTGTCCAACGCAGCCGGCCAGGCTCAGAACGCGCTCGGCATGGGCAGTACGTATAGATCTGATCAACATCTCATGTTCTTGCGCTGACCGACGATCTTTTAGAGAAATAGAGACCTCAATGCTTCCGAACGCCTAGACGATTTCGATTCTTGTGTAAACAAGTCAATAGGGATTGGGGCTTCAGAATGGTCGATGATGTGGTAACGGCTACTTATATCCCACCGCTGCTTGAAGCGTGACGAGAAATTATATAGTGATTGAATAAAGATTCATCAAATATCCTCAATTGTCAGCGTCGACTTTATCCTCCAAGTACTGTTAACATTGACGTTGTGGTGAGAACGAAACAGATTGAGCTTGAACAAACTCATGGTGCAGATCTCACACCATCGCGAAGGTAACATTCATGCGTCTATGATGTGGACTCAACGTCGACGAGCTGTAACAAGGCGTGGTGATGAAGAAGGATTGACCAAGCAGATAGACATATATCGAAAGCAACAGAACCATTGGGCATGGTGTTACTCATGCTACTACTGCTACATTCAATCTAGTCGTGACACGTAAAGTAATTTTTGATATCTCCTCATCAGACTTCAAAGATCACCCTTGGCCACGAAAGGCTCGAGGCGCTGCTTCAACTCCTCCACACTCATGTGCTCACCAGACCAGTACTCAGCCTCGTCCTTGTCACCAAGGTTCTTGGGAGGCACGATCACATCGGACACGACCTGAATCACACCATCCTCGGCAATACCGTCCTGAACAGTGACACGGGCGAAGGCGTTGACCTTCATGCTGATGAATCCGCCGTAGCGCCAGATGTCGATCGCGACGCTACGGTCTTTGAGCATAGTCGGCAGGTCGACGTGGAAGATGCCCTTCGGAATGTCATGATCCTCCTTGTCCTCAGACTTGGCCTTGTAAAAGGCGTCGCTGTAGAGGGTGTTGTCGGGGATGACGTGGTACTCGAGCAGAGCCTTCAGGTACTTGAGGCCGTACTGCGAGAAGAGGAAAGCGTTGATCTTGGGGCCGAGCTTCTGGAACGCGAAGTTGCTGGGAGCAAGGAGAGTTCCGCCGTAGTGGTCGGTAGTGTTGAGCGTCTCGAGCAGACCTGTCTTGCCGAGTGCGAGCTCGAGGGTGCTGAACTCTCCAGGCAGGAGGTCGACAATCTTGATAACGTTCGGCGGTGGGAGCAGGAGGCTGTCGACTCCGTGGATGACACCGTTCGTTCCGAAGATGTTGACGGCGATGATGCGGCTGTAGAAGTTGACAGTCAATCCACGAAGACCAATCTTAAACGCGAGGCGCTGCGGCTTCGGCTCAGAAGAGAGGTGCTTGCCCTTGAGAAGGGTAGGTGCAGTGTGCGTAACAAGGACACGAGCAGCAGGGTAGAATCCGTCAACGACATGGTACGAGAGGATGGCCTTAAGGACCTCCTTGCTGGGCTCGGGAGCGTGCTCAGGAATCTTCTCAAATGCCTTGTCGGTGGGTGCGAAGATCGTGTAGTTGGCCTTGGTGCTGTTCAATGTCTCGACCAGATCGTCATACTTGTTGATGAGCTTGGCAAGCTTGGTCGTGTACTTGGACTCGCTGATGAGCTGGTACACGGTCTGATTTGGTGGGCCACAATGCGGCGGGTGGTGAGGGTGATCGCCATGGTCAGGACCGTGGTGAGGAGGACCGTGGTGTGGCGGGCCATGGTGAGGTGGGCCATCATGTGGTCCCTCGAACGAATCGAAGAAGTCGTCGCCCTCTGTCTGCAGCCAGGACTGTACGCCGGCTGCGGCATCGTGGAAGTTGTCCTCTGCTGTGTTGGCTGCCTCTGTTGCAGCTTCGAAAGCCTCATCAAGAGCACTCTTCGATGTCTTGACGAGTGTGCCCCATGCATGCTTCGATGTGTCTGTCACCTCCCCGAAGTGCTTCTCGAAGCCGGAGACAGCTTCATTCTTTGCCTCCTTGACATCCTCGTACCAGCCGCTCTGGCGGTGGTTGTCCTCGATGGCGATCTGACTGATGATCTCTTCAGAGGGGATCACGAAGGCGGAGCTCAATGCCGCGAGCGGCAAAACTTGGGAGAACTTCATGGTTAGGAGTGGTGAGGATGGGAAAGGTGAGAAGGCGAGAGATGGTGCTTATGAGAGTGTATACGCGTGGAGTCGTAACTGCCTAACCAGAGTGATGACGTGGACGGGAAGTTCCTAAAAGTGAAGCTCCGCTGCCGAATGCGAGCTACGCGTGTACCAACACAACAAACCATCAAACCACGACACGCTGCGTGCCTGGGAAAGTTTCATTATGGCGCCAAGACTCGAACGAATGAGTGAGTGTCTGTTAGTCTGTGACTCTGAAGGTAATGGAAGTGCAGGACAGATCTCTGTCCTCAAGACGTGAATGATGAAGTCCAAGGAAGTGTGGGGAAGCTTAACGGGGAGGAAGGAGGCGGATCGGGTGGCAAACGGCCTGGGCTTGTCTTGGCAGCAAACGCCGACCTCACGCCTCCTCGATTCACGTCGCGGGAAGGCAATAGGTATATATTGGCAGTCACGGCGTTAACCTGCGTCCAGATCTCGAATTACGAAAATACAAAGCGGAGATGCAGTATGAAGACTTCTCATTATGGTTTTCCAAGTCCAGACTCATCGCCAACTGAGACCCTACCTCCTAAATTAGTGCCCTCGAGCGAGAGGTGATGTTTATGTATAAGTAAAGGCCTCTCTCTAGAGGCGAGACTGACAGCAAAACCACAACGCGACAATCTCGCTCGAGGGCTGATACAGGAGATAGCTGAGACCTTCCAGCCCATAATCGATGCAGCTACAGCCAGCCACGTTCAGGTCACACATATTTGCGACGCAGCTCTAGAGGTCCTAACGATGCAGCTACAGCCAGCCATGTTCAGGTCATACGCATTTGCGACGTAGCTCTAGAGGTCCTATGCGACTTCCCGTAGCTGCACTCGGCTGACCGTAAGCCTCTCATAGGTGTGGGGGCTGTCATATCGCACCACCGGGACTGCCCTTCGGGCAGCTTGACTTGCAGTCGAAGCCCGTTGCTCCCAGGACGAGCTCCTTTCCAGCCAGCCGCAACCACCCAGGACTGTCCATCGTGTCTGTTCTTACGCTGATACCATGTCAAGCGTTCCGAGGTTCAACGGCCTTCGTCAGAAAAACATATATATATATGAGATCGATGAAAGTCCAATACCGTCCTCCATACAGCATCCCCACCATCTCTGGCTTTCCTGCACAGAACAACAAGACAATAGTTACACCCATCCACAGAACCAACAACGGCACCACAACAAACATGAAACTCACCACCTCCCTCGTAGTGGCTTTCTCCGCGGTATTTCAGATTGTACTTGGTAATAGCGTGTCTACATACTCTCAGACCGGCTGCCTCACCCGCAGCACGACGAAGAAGCCTGCGAATATCCCGACATCGACCCTCGCGAAAACGTTGTCACGCACGCGCAAGGTCACCTCTGTCTACACTCCAACAGCTACAGTCCTGCCGGCCAGCATAACTCTTACACAGACTGTGACTTTCACAGCTTCGGAGACTATTACACTATTGCAGGTTCGTATCGCCCTACAGTTGAGCTTGTTCACCAGCCTGCGATCGGAGTGGATCGATTCGTGTAGGTCCTGACTAACATGTTGGCCGCAGATCAGTGATACCTTCACTACTACTCTCACGGCGTCAGAGACAGAAACATCCTCAAGTACTTTGACGTTGACCAACTTCGCCACAATCACAGCGAATACAGTAGTAACGCCGGCGGCCACCGCCATAGCTACCCCAGCAGGCTTCACGCCTTTGGCCTCCGCTCTGGCTGCAGCAGGCGTGACTTACACCAAAAACAAGCGCAGCCACGCTGTACCTCGTCGAGCCATCGCTGCCGCTAGAGAAGCAGAGCCCGAATCCCACGTTGATGCTCGAGCGGTAGCGGACCTCAGCGGCATTTGCAAGAAGCATGGGCCAACATTTTATCCGGCTGCAGTCAGCTGCTACCGCTTTGTGCAAATCGTCACGATTTCGACGGTTACGAGCACGGCGAAGACCACCAAGACCGTTACCGGAGCCCCTGGAGTTGTATCTGCGGTAAAAGCGCCATGTAGCCCTTGCTTGGCTGGAAGAAAGGCTGACACAGAGCAGACAAGCACGACCTCTGTCACTACGACCTTGACAGAGGTCCCAACGCCATTTTCTACTACCGTAACGGAGTTAACCACGACGACGTTCTCTGAAGTTGTTACTGACTATGCAACCATCATTTCTGGTAAGCTCAACACGGACACATGCAGTAGTAGAACAGATGCTAACATTGCTGTAGTACGTAAATGTCTCTTGACATCTCGCCAGGGCTCGCCGCTTAATAGCGCGCTATCGAGCCTGATATCGAATCCGCTTCCTAGGATGTCTGTTCTTGGCACCTGCTAACAGTGAGATCTCGAACAGACTCTCACCTCAACCTCCACCAGCTTCGCCCCGCAAGTGTCAACTTACGACGCCTGTGCACCAAACAACATTGTCAGCACGATCAACGGCCAAAGCCTCTCTAATGCCTACCCTCCTTTAGGATTCTATAACGTCTTGGATGGCCCTGCGGCTACTCCGTACGATTGCTGTGTACTGTGCCAGCAGACCACAGGATGTATTCTTTCTGCCTTCGTCCAGGGTGGGGATTGTGTCATGGCAACTGCAAACACTTGCTCTAGGTACAACCTCAGCAACAATGTGCAGAGTACTACTTACATATTCTCGAACGGGCCTTGCGGGATGGGAGGGTTTGATGGGACGAACACGTACTACAATTCGTAGGGAGTGGACAGTCAGTCATGCAGCAAGATCTATCGCTTCTAGCTAACTATCTATTGAAAACACGCGTGTGCTTGGGAACTGCGGAATACTGTTGGTTGTGGGTCTGCGCTAGGAGCCACTCATTAGAGAAGGGTCGTCAGTTGCGAAGATGTCGATTCAACTATCTTCGTCGAAGGAGGTCAGCGAGCGAAGCTAGCGAAGTACATCGCAAATGCTTTTAAGGTTGAACAGGAAGAGAATTTGGTGTTGTTGGATTTAATTACTGTAGCAGAGATCATGGCTCACGTCTGCAATCAACCAGTCAAGACGAGTCCACCGTCGCCTCATTGCGCCCTGCGTAGGACCATACATTTCATTCGCGATGGCATGATAGCAAGCCGCGGCAGTTTCCTGTCGTGGTAGCATACGCCGCCTTGGATGGATACGGTATGCCTAGGAGGCTGGCAGGCCGCCTAAACGATAGCGGACGCTCTCGATGGAGGAAGAGTCAGTCCATGGCAGTATGACGAGCTTTGTAGTTTCATGAATGTTTGGGGTATTGATAGAAGGGCAGGTGAACAAGTCTTATTGTTTATTTCGTGACTGCAAGAATTCGGACAGAGTGATCGTTGCTCGCTACGGCAATTTCCTCTGTATCAGTTCCATCCAACCTGGCAGGGCGCCACTGCAGACAGCTGATGGAGCCAGAGGGGCACAGCGCTGTGGCGATTGGTCTGGAGTCGAAGCTTGCTCCGCCATCGATCTTGACAGCAATAAGATGGATACTGCCATCCTCTGTTCCTGCTGCGAGGCGCATACCATCGTCTCGTATGAGCGAAGAGAATGCAACCGCCGTCACGGTTGCGGGAAGTGTTATGGTAAGCACGCATTCAGCCTTACCATCTGTGAGCGTCCAGATTTTGACGCACTTATCCCTACCCGCAGTAGCAAAAACAGGTGGGTCACTTGCTGGGGCCCAAGCACAGTCAAGAATCATTCTGGTGTGAGCTTTCGGGTTGGAAGTGAGCAGCTCGAACACTGTCGACGACGTATCTTTGCGCCTAAAGACAGCCCACTGCCTGTCTCTGCCAACACTGAGCAGATGCCGATCGTCAACAGAGAAGGCCAACCGAGCTACGGTCAGACTGTGTGCAGTAAGAGCGGGCTTGACTTCGCGCCACTCTTTCGTGTCGTACAGACGTATCACTGCATGGTCGAGTGAGCTGGCCTTGCAAGCTGTGGCAACTAGAGTGCCGTCGTGGCTCGCGGCAACAGCAGATATCTCGTAACCGTGACCGTATAGCTTTTCGTGCTCTGGCCACAATGTGTGGCGTGCAAGGTGATCCTCCAGTGTTGGCTGATCGGTGTTCAAGGGAGACTGGACGGCGGTAGAAGTTGCATCGGCATTTTCACCAATGCCATCGTTGTCTAGCTGATCAACGGCAGGGCTAGCGATAGCCTTGTTTGAGAGACCCAGCACAGGTATGTTGGCTGCGTCTGCTAGCCCTTCTACAGTCGGCTCTGTCCCCGAGAGCTTTGATAGCAGACTGTCGATTGCTTTAGGCTTATTGAAAACCCGCAGCAGTTTCTCATCGGCACCGGAGATGAATTGGTTGTTGCTGATGGAGTCGATACAATTTAAATCGTAGCCATGAATCTGTGGTCTGGCAAATTCGTGCCACGAAGTTGCACCATCACGCTTCCATGGAGCAAAGAGCCTTGTTGTCTGATCCGAGCCAGTAGTCAACAGGTAGGAGCCGTCAGGTGCCCACGCCAAGCTCTGCACCTCTTGCGTGTGCCCGCTGATACCAAGTTGTTGATCCCAGGTATCTTTCGTGCTGTCGAAGGTCCACCTCCGCCAGCTTCCCGTTCGACCAAGACTGACGACGGAGCTACCATCTGGCTGCCATAGACCAATCCAAAACCCGCCAGTGCTACCAGTAGCGGTCGTGGAGCCTTTCTGAGCACTAATCTCACCTAAACGTGCGTTGCACAACCAAACACCAGAGGCCTCGTCTGCCGTCCAGATCGCGACCGAGTTGTCTGCCGATGCAGATAAAAGTGTAGGTGAGACTCTGCTGTCAGCGGGTGGGGCCCAGCGTGCGGTATATATCCAGTCCTCGTGCCCTATAAGTAAGGCTTCGAACGTAACGGCATATCTTGCATCGGTATTGCCAACCTGACGTGCCGTGTTCGACAAGGATTTCTTCATTACAGCAGCATTCTCCTGCGAGCCCAAGCCATTGGTGGGCGTTGTCGTGCTTGTCGCCCGCCGCAGCCGCCAAAGCCGAATGTACTTATCTTGACTTGCTGAAGCTAGAAGTATATCCTCGCCGTGCTCCACGAAGTCTAGAGATCGTATCCATCCCTCGTGGCCGGTGAGCGTTGCCTGCAGCACAAAATTCGCGCCTGGTTCTGAACGCACGTACAACTGAATGTAAGAAGCGGTACCTGCGACAGCCAGTGCAACAGCTCCACCCGCGAAGGAGATCAATGCAGTAGTGAGAGGGAGGTAGCGTGGTTGCAAGGAGATAGATTGGACTAGCTTGACTCCTGTTTCTGTCAAAGTCCAGATCTTCACCGTGCTATCCGCTGCTCCCGTCGCGAAAAGATTGCAGTCTGGAAGTATTGAAATCGTGTTTACTGAGCCTTGATGCTCTGCTAGACATTGGAATTGCTCATACCGCATGTCCTTGTCCTTGGCAGGCTTCCATACCCGGACGGTCTTGTCTGCACTACCACTCAAGATGAGCATCTGTCCGTCAAGACTGCAGAGCTTCACAGCGTTTACGGCATCCGTATGCCCTGCTAAGAGCGCTGATATGCCGTTGTGATGAGTATCTTGTGGATTCCATAGTGCAATGTTGTTGCCAGCACCAAATGCAAGCAGTCCAGGCGCCCAATCTGCCGCTGCCGGGTGCCTGTTGCCACCAGCGGCGAGATATCGCGCAGCTACTTCGGTTGATGTGTCTGACATGATCACTTTGTGTGTAATGTGTGTCGCAAGAGGTCTTCGAAAGACTTTGGAAATGCCAAGGACGCTAACTACATTCGACGGGTGGCGGAAAGACCTTCGGTCACAACAACATCAACAGAAATATATATGAGCTGTATCATGCTGTCACTGCAGCGTAGCATACAATAATCCTAAGCATGACAGAAGCAAAGACAGCGTCCATCCCACTCGCGGTAGAGTTCACGTACCGATCGCCCAATCTGGCAGTCACGCAACCACGCTAACCATATCATAGCGGCGGGCTTGAACTTCTGTTCTCGAACCAAAGGAAGCACAAAATCGCAGTTCCGTCAAGAAGGCAGGACGGTGAGCCATCAAATGTTGGAGATCTCATCACTTGGCTTTGCGACAATCTGATCAAAGACCCACGGAAGGAGATGTTCGTGCTTGACGACTCAGTGTAAGGATTCCCATGTTGCAAAGCAACGACGATCTCTGACGGCGTCGTGATATGAACTGTGCTGACCATCACGTAGACGACCAGGTATCTTGGTCCTCATCAATGACGCGGATTGGGAGCTTGAAGGTGAAGACAAATATGAGCTTCAACCAAACGATGAGATCGTCTTCGTCTCCACGCTACACGGCGGTTGAGAGGCTGCCTTTGAGGACCACGGATAGCTCAGAAGCAAGCCGACTCCATGCGCCAGTGTAGCCAGCTCGCCTAGTGGTGACACGTCAAAGAGCTGAATCCTGGCAGGGCTACAAATGCTCCGCAACAGATTTTGAGAAGTGAGCCAAGGCTTCGAGCAGCATGTGGAACGGAGATTTCGCCACAAGCTTTGCAATGCAGAGGCTGCCTCGAGCTATATCGCAATAGAGCAAACCGAGAGCGCAAAAACGACGAAAAGCGACACGGAGTGAGCAAGCCGCATTCTCACCACCCACCCTCCTTCCCTAGTATCTCCCACCCCAACAACCTCCACACCTCTCCCTTGAACCACTCCTGCACTTCCGGCTCTTTGATTTTCGGCATCGGCAGCGGCTGCTGACCGGCCAAACTCGGCATCTTCAAGCAATCCATGAACGGATCTTCCTCATCCACACCCTCCGTCCCGAAGATACAATTCACCAGTGTCCTCTGCAGACGGTCTTTCGCATGAATAGCCAACGCACCCTTCATCGAGCCCTTGTTGTTCGGTTGCTTGGCTTTACCAGTCTTGTTGCTGATGATAGCGCCGAAGTGCGTCGGTGCAGCGTTCATCATCTTCGTTAAGAGGTGTACAAGATACGGTGCCTCCATCTTGACTTGGCTCGTGTTCATGTCGACTGAGGAAGGGCTGGGATTGGGTCCGCTGTCTTCGATCTCATCTGGCTTGTTGCTGGCCATGATCTCATCCTCGATGCTTGGACCTCGAGCGTGTCCGAATACGCTGCTATACAGTCGAGCTCCGAGCTTGTCTAGGGTATTGTATGCAAAACCTTCGAACAATTGCGTGTGAATCTCCACCTTCGAGTCGAGCACATCGATTATGCCGCACAGGAAGCACGTAATCAGGTTAAGCGAGGGTATGTCCTTGAGGTTCGGCTGCTTTGGCTGTGCAGCAGCCTTGCCTTTGCTGGACTTTGGTCGCTTGTCGACAGCTGCAGCTGCGTTTGCCTGTCCAGCCGCTTTCTCAGCTTCAAACTCGGAAGCTTTCTCAAGTGTACCGAGCAGGCTGGCAAACATATGCACGAGACTGTACATGACTTGTCCTTGCACATTTTTGCCATTCGTGACATGGCCCAGTCGATTGATGCCCACCACGAGGGAGACAACAGCTTTCCCAGCAGCGGTGAGAGTCGTCTTGAGTATGGATTGTCCGGTGAGAAGCCGGGTGAAGCTAGCCTTGACCGCCGCGTGGACCACTTGTGGTAGTGCGGAAGCCGCTTGAACCAGATGGTAAGCCAGCACAGCAGGCTCGGTGCGATCATGTCGCTTGAGCACAACATGCACCTGGTACAAGCTTCGCATGAGCTCGTTACCTGCACGCCATTAGCCTCGAAGTACTCTCTCGAAACCAGAAGCAACCTACCAATGTCGCCAACCTCAGCAAAGTCAAACTCCTTCTCAACATCAACATCGTCTCTCCCACCCTTTCTACCGGGACTAACATCCCTCTTGGCCCTCTTCGGGCTCCTCGGGACCAAAATCACATCCTCATCAGCCTTCTTCCGTTTCTTCGGCGCACTTGCCGCAGCCTTCGCGCTCTCGACTCTTGCTTTCAACTTCTCAACCTCCATCTTCAGATCCACGGCCTCGCCCTCGGAAGTGCGCAGAGCATCTTTGACTCGCTCGTACTCCGACCGCCAATGAGATGAGCGGTCGAGGTGGCGATGAGTCGAGCTGATGGCATTTTCGCGGCGTCCTTTGGCGATGTGCTGTCGTAACAGGCAGATGTATTCTACAAAGAGTGTTAGTGAACGTGTGCGGTTGATATGGCCACTGGGATGGATGATACCATTGACGCTGAGCTCGGCGGGTTTGCTGGTGACGACTGCGAAGGCGAAAGCGATCGCGAGCGAGCTTGGACGTTTCGGGCCAGTCGAAACTACTTCAGTCAGTTCATTTGGTGCCATGCTGGCGGGTGTGTGAGATGTTCGAGATTCATCGAGGCGAGAAATGAAGTTGAAGTGTGCAGATTTCAAAGAAGGAAGGTACGATCTTCTCAGCTTCGACCTCACCTCTTCGCCAAAGTATACCACAACTTTACACATCCTTTGGTCAACGTTACTAAATGTGCACATGCAAGTCATTAGTGTATACAACCCAGCGCGCGCAATATACATCTTGCCGCCGACGCCGTCACTACCACCTCCTCATGAACATCTAAGCCGCGCTTGTGCGCCCATCTATCATCCTCTCGCTGCAACACCTTATTGCTGTTGACACTGCGCCCCACCCGCACCCTCATCTTCATCGTCTTCCCACTCTCCTCCCGCTCTTGGATCATCGGAGTCAGCGCCAAACTCCTCCATGCTGTCCACAGTGATGAAATCGACCTCGTCCACCAACTCTGGGGTCTCGCCCGGTCCATACGTGATAGGCTCGGTCTTTGGCAGTACGGCTCTCACCTTGTCCACCGCTGCCTGGTCCTTCAACCATCCATCTTCGGGGAACTTGACGTTGACTGTGAGGTAAAGGTCGCCCTTTGCATCTGAGCGCTTCAGCGGCATGCCCTCACCAGGTATCTTCAGAATCTCATCCGGCCGCAGAACCTGACCCTCCGGTTGTTGTACATTGAGTGATATACCTCTACCATCAAGATGCGTGAGCACGACCCGATGGAACCCCGTCAAAGCTTCCGCAAGCGAGATCTCAAGCTGTGCCTGCAAATCCGCACCCGCGCGATGGAACACCTTATGCGTCTCCTCAACCAACTCGAATACTATATCGCCTGGTGAGTCATCATCCGGATCCTGATCCGCCTCTCCAGCCAGCACGATCTTCTCTCCTTCCCGACTGCCACGCGGAATGTAAAGCTCCAAGATCTTCTTCGCGCTCACCGTCCGGACGCCCTTGCATTTCTTGCACTTATCTTTATCCGCGTAAAAGCTTCCACGTCCACTACACGTCGAGCAAGCCACTGTCTCCTGTGTCACCAAGCCGGGACCAACAGGCCGTAGCTGTGTAGTCTGCCCGCGACCTTTGCAAGTATCACACGGCTTAGCTTTCGCCTTCTCCTTTCCTCCCGAACCTTTGCAATGCTCGCAAACAACTTTCTTCGTGCTCGCAAACCGCGTCGTCTTACCCTTGTACAACTCTTCCAAAGTAACCTCATACTGCTGCAACTCACTCCTCCCCTTTCCACCTTTTCTCTGCCCAGGACCATGGCTATGACCGCCCATCCCCGGCATCCCGCCCATCCCTGGCATCCCGCCCATCCCTCCTCCAAACATCTGAGCTAGTATATCATCCAGATCCGGTCCCTGTCCTCCTCCTGCTCCGCCTTTCTCGAAAGCAGCCATGCCATGCTGGTCGTACATGTCCCGTGTATCGTCATCGTTGAGGATCTCGTAGGCTTGCGAAACGCTCTTGAACTTCGCATCGGCTTCTTCTCGTTGGTCTTCGGGGACTTTGTCGGGATGTGAAGAGAGGGCGGCTTTGTGATAGGCTTTTTTGATTTCAGACTTGGAGGCGCCTTTTGAGATGCCCAGAACCTCTGAGAAGGAGTTAGTATCATATGGCCAAGCATAATCGATGGCGGCGCATACCGTAAAGGTCAGGCTCTCCGGGGGCGCTCATGCTGTGTTATTGTAGGGACCGTTGTACGCTCTAAGGTGTGTCTATCCAAAAGCGATCAAGTTGTTGTAAGTAGGAGCGAAGAGGTTGTTGAATCGATGTTTCCTTCACTGCAACCTGAAACAGTCGTCACCAAACGGCGTTTGAGAAAGGATCGGCGCCAAGAGAATGTTCACGACTCTTCGCGACGCGCCTTTGCTTGCTCATCATCAACATCAATGTCACTTGCAGGCTCCTCGAAAGCACTGCTACGCGCCGTCGAACGCAATGCGTGGGTTTGTCGGGACTGTCTGCGGCGCTCTCGATTTCTTGTAAAGCCAGCAGCACCCAGGAATGCATATAGCACTTCGATAGTACGCTCCAATACTGGGGCCGCGCAACATGCCTTCTCAAGACTCACTACTATCTCGAGAACTTTTGCTACGACCGGAAGGACGCTGGACAGCTCGAGACGTGCTCCAAAGCTGCCCGATAAACCAGCCCGAACTCGATTTGCTCCATCGCCAACAGGATATCTGCACATAGGGGGCCTGCGAACGGCCTTGTTCAGCTACCTCCTAGCCAAGCGTACGGACGGCCAGTTCATCCTACGAATCGAGGATACCGATCAAGTAAGCACTATCTACGACGAGGAGCTGGCCAACGACTGACTGGGTAATCAAGAAACGACTCGTCGCGGACGCTGAAAATCGGTTGTACGAGGACTTGCAATGGGCTGGCCTGCAATGGGATGAAGGTCCGCAAGTTGGTGGACCTCATGGTCCGTACAAGCAGTCTGAGCGGACCGCAATCTACCAGAAACATGCCGACGAGCTGCTCGAAAAGGGTGCTGCGTATAGATGTTTCTGCACTGCGCAGCAGTCCGAGCAGGCTCAGGTAGCGTACAGCACCTCTAGCTGCTACCAAGACTGCGCATCACTGCCAGTTGAGCAATCTGTCAAACGATCAAAGGACAAAAATCAGCCTTTCACTGTCCGACTAAAGCATGACACCAAGGCCAAGAAGCAAGATTATCCTGACCTAGTTTACGGCAAGATTGTGCCCCTCAAGCGAGGCGTAGCAGCTGAACCCTCAGACGATTCAGACTCTGTTGTCGACGCAACGGACACCATTCTCATCAAATCCGACGGTACACCAACCTACCATTTCGCGAACGTAGTAGACGATCACCTTATGCAAATCACCCACGTCATTCGCGGCGCCGAATGGATGGCCAGTACCCCCCTCCACTACGACCTCTACCGTGCTTTCGGCTGGACACCACCCGAGTTCGCACACGTCGGACTCCTAGTTGACCAGAACAAAGCCAAGCTCTCGAAACGGAACGCAGATCTGGCGCTAGATGTGCAGAGTATGCGGGAAGAACACAGCGTCCTCCCAGAAACCCTGGTCAATTACCTCGCTCTACTAGGTTGGAGTAATCCCTTGCAGAACGATGTCTTGACCCTCGATGGCCTGGTGGAGAACTTCGATCTCAAGTTCACGAAGGGTAATACTATGGTTCGCATGGAGAAACTCTGGTATCTGCAGAAACAGCACGTGGCTCGTTTGTGCGAACAAGTCAGGCGGACGGGGAACAAAGAGCCCCTTGCGCTCGTGGCTGCGCAGATGAGTTGGGCGATCCTTGCTCGATGGCCGGATATATTGGAGGATGAGCGGTTCCCGTCGGGTATTGCTCTGCTGTATTACTGTGTTGATATTCTGCTGGCGGACAGTAAGAGCTATCAGACTCCCAAGCAGTACGTTGACCGCAATCGGTATTTCATCGAATTTGACGCGGTGCACGTGCCTGCGACACCAGAGAAATATGAATGTATGGTGGATGGGCAGGAGGTGGTTGTTGGGGGGGAAGATGTAAAGATGGCCGTAGAGGAGATGATGGGGAAGGACTTTCGTCAGCACGTACCGGGCATATCGAACGGTGGAGCAACGCAGTCAGATGGGGCTTCAGCTATCATACATGCGGGCATCCAGCAACAGGTGGCGAAGACTGTGGCCGCCGAAGTGAACTCCTTGGATGGGAATGAAGCAGAGCAATCTATACACAGGAGAGAAAAGGCGTGGAATACCGCCATCATGCGATACTTGCGGGAGAAGCTGAGTTATGGGTTGCCTGGGCCGAGTATTGGTGATCTCATGGCGTTGCTGGGGTATAAGGAGTGTTGTAAGAGATTGGGGGTCGAAGCGAAGGGGGGCGGAGGGTGGTAGACTTGCTGGGGTATAAGGAGTGTTGTAAGAGATTGGGGGTCGAAGTAAAGAGTGTGGTAGGCTTGCTCGGAACTGTAGGATTACCGTCGTGTATCACACCGTGGCAGTGATGCGTCCAATGTTTCGGAAGGGCTTGGCGAAGAAATTGGCACCGCTCCGCACTTTCTTCTAAGCTTCACTCGACAAGTCGCAGATGAGCAACTCGGTACGCACACAATCACATCGGAGAACCGAAATGGTCTTGCGCCAGGGGTGGACCTGTGCTTCGACCATGGTTGGGCGTGGCTGTGACGAATAAGTGTTGGGACCTGAGACGAGTTGTACGTCAGGGATCCGCACAGAAGCGATTGACAAGTCGAATATATACAGTGGTAGCCACGAAAAGATGTGGCTTCATTCTCAAAACGCCTCGCTATAACGCAGAAATCTCCAAAAGCATGACCATGCGGGTATCATTGCGAAGCTGACAACCACAACCCAAGCTAACTCATTACCATCACGACCGTTCATTGATCCCTAAGCGTCCGAAGCAGCTTCTGTCCACCCAGTAGCAGTTTGCTTTTCCGCCGCGTCTCCTCGGCCTCTTCTCCGGAAGTCGTGCTTTCTTGTCGGTCTGCACGATCTCGATCCAGGGTAGCACGCTGTCGCAGACGCTCGCCAAACCCGGTAATTTGACGTGTGATAGAGCCTGCACGGTTGCGAGGTGCCTCTGAGCTACTGACCACTTGCGATAGTGGCCTTGGTTGGCTGTGAGGACGGCCGTTTGCGTTCGCATGCAGTAGTTCGGCAGTTCTCTGCTCGTCGTCACCACCATTCGTGCGCGAGATGTCTGTCTCGCTCGCAGGCGTCGACCCGAACGAAACACTTCTTGCGAGCGTACTGCCTTTGCCACTGGCTGTTGAAGGACGACCGTTAATGTCACTCAGTTGGAAGTCCAACATGCTGCTCGTCTCGGATGCTCCGGAAGAACCACCATTAGCCGCTCCACCACCTGCCGCAACGAAGGTGCTCATATTCGCGATCTCACGAAGCCGGCTCTGCTGCTGCCGGCTTGGTTTGTGGTGGCTGAACTTGTTGCTAACGATAGCCCCAGCGTGCGAGATCAGTGCTCGGATAACATCCTTCTTTAGCTGCAGAGCAAGATCGAGGTTCGACCAGGTCTTGTTTCGGTACTCCAATGTCGGCATGCGGAAGACGAGGTCGTGCACATCCTCAAGGTTTCGCCGACCTTGGCCTTTGTAGCTGAGACATAGGACCATAGAGGGGATCTTGACGAAAGCTAGTGTCATATAGTTGGACGCGCGGTTCATCATCTGCGTGAGGTCATCGGAACGCTCTTCGTTTTGTCGCTTGTTCTTCTTGCGCTCATCACTATGCGAGCGGTGAAGAAGTGTGCGCTTGCTGCCTTTGCTGTCGACGTCTGTACTGGCCATCGTGGCGATGGAAGCAGCGCTCGGCGACCGAGACATGCCCGGTGAGTTCATGGATGCTAGGGCCTGTCGCGAAGCGTTCGAGCGCTGCGTGAGCGAGGTTTTTGATTTGTCCGTGTGCTGGAAAAGCGTGAAGCCATGAATATTATGCCCCCCATTCGAGATGCCCAAGCCTTTGTGGTCGGGCTTGGTCGGCGACCGTTGCTTCGGAAGGTGCATGGTAGGAGCAAGTCTGCGCTCTAGCGAGCCGACGCCATTAGCAGTGCCATATCCGCCTTGACTGCGTTCGATCTCGCGCGACTGCGTACTGAGTCGAGGCACTGCGGCGCCAGCAGTGCCCGACGCCCTTTCGATCGGATCGTTCTCGTCTTCCTCTTCCTGCGTCGGCAACATGTTCCTGACCATCATTGGCGAGAAGTTGCCGCCTTCGAAAGCATTGCCACCCACACCAGGAAATACATACTCAAAGAGCTTCTTAGCAACCTCGCGCTCCACCTGCATTTTGAGCGGCACCAGGTCAATTTCGAAGTAGTCAACCACGGGAATGCCCGCGATGGCCTCAAGCATCAGCCAGTGCACACGGAGCATCTTCTCGTCGGGCATCAACTCACGGCCTCCTCTCGCTTCGTTGGTGAAAGAAGCTATGATCTCGGGGTACAAAGCATCGGGCAGTAGGTTGAAGCCATTCATTCGACCAATCTCCATGACGTTGTAGTTCGAGCCGTCGTTATTGTCCGTGCGGTCAAATGAAGCGTTTTTGAGCTGAAACTCTACCAGCGACTCGTTCTGGTCCCTAACCAGATGCCACGCAATCTCTTTGGCGAACATGCTCAGATGCACTAGCCCGGTTGCATTGGCTTGATCCCGCCGGTCTTCCAGCCGCTGCTGTGATGTTGTGATGGCTTTCATCATGAAGAAAAGCTCGTCGCCACAGCTCGCCAGATCCTGCTCTAACGAGATCCGGTCTTTCCAGCCTTGACGGTCGAGGTACCTTTCGTTGATCTGGAAGTACATCTTGATTTCCTCGAGCTGACGAATGCGTTCTTGCAGCATCTGGACCATCTCCGGCGCACCAGTCAGATCACTGAAGTCGGAAGCGAGCATGATCTTCTCTAGACGCTCACCGCGCGTTTTCTCCAGTGGTTCGTTATACAACAACAGATCCATGACAATGATGTACATGGCATAGTACTGCGCAGAGTCACATACGGCGCGGAACTCTGGGAACTCGAGCCAGACGTGATCCATGCGCTCCTCACTCTCTTCGTCATTCTTAGCTTTTTTAGTCTCCCCACTGGACACGTCATCGTTGTATTTCAGGCGCAAGTTATTGTACTTGTCGTAACGTAAGCTGGCAGAGGTCCTTCGTACGACTCGATTGAACCCGTAAGGGTTCGTCTGGAACTCGAACATGATCTCCATTGGCACCCATGGAGGCCATTGTGTGCCCGCTTTCGCGCCGTAAAGATTCGCGGAGTACATGTGGAAGAACTCAGTCGAGAATGTCTTCGTGCTTGTGACGAACATCTGTAGACTGTCCGCAGCAGCTGTAATGCGCCGCTGCACTAGGCCACTGACATCGTCGTTCACGTTGTCCTTGTCCATTATTTGGACAACCTTCAGCTGCATCCCCTTCGCGGTGACGAGCACGGCAGACTTTGGGTTCTTCTCGCTCTGCAGCTGGACTTGTGGGGCGATCAAGCGGAAGTGGTACACGTTCAGCGGGGTGAACTCCTGCGCTATGTGCCCAGTCGGTCCATCGATATGAGAGGGACTTTCCGCCCTTGGCTCGTCTGCTTCGACGAACGCGCGACCGTCTGCGAGGAGCTGTTCGATGCGGTCTTGGACGGTACTGTCGTCGTCAACGCCGGGAGACAACGTGCCAATCTGTGTGATGTGCGATGCTTGGCGCTTTGGAGTGCTAGTGCCGTCGGTCTTCTTGTGCTCTTCAAGCACGTCCAATATGAACTTGACCGCTCTCCGGGACATGTAGTATACAAAGCCACGGCGTTGGCTGTTCTGGTGGATATAACGCAAGATTATATTGCGGAGTGAGTTGTTCCATTTGATCTGCGCGTTGTGTACGACGAAGCGGTTGTTGAAGTCACTCGTGTAGTCTGCGAGCGGTGCGGTATCCATCGTTTCATACTGCTCAGCGTTGTCGGAATCCTGGCGTTTCGAGTTCTCGTGCGCTTCGAAGAATGCCTCACTAGTCTCCAACTCTGGCACGACAGAAGGGTCGTCGTGATCTAGACGATGTGTAAGAGTGTCGAGCATCGACTGCAAGAACTCTCGCTTCCGGTGCAAATGGGCACTGTGTGTCTGCAATACACTCAACTTTTGCTCGGTCTTCGTCCTTGAAACTTTGTCGCTGGCGACAGTCTGTGCCAACTTCAGCTCCTGCTCGCCTATGGCACGCTCGTTTTGCTCCCGCTGACTCCGCAGCGTCTCCAGCCGGTTCTCAATGAGCTCAGCTTGCACTCGTCGAGGATCATTTTTCACAGACATCACACAGTAATGCGTAGGTTCATCCCCAAATGGACTTGTTCGTGAAGGGTCACCCGCAATCATGCCTCCGTGATCGGTCTGTCGAAAGTACGTGAAACGGGGTGCGTATCCGAGTGGTAGAATCCTCGTCTCGGGATCCGCCTCAGCCGGCAATATCCAATCGAGCTCCACGAAATCGTCCATATCAATCCAGTCGAAATTGTTGTCAGGTATATCAAATTTGGACATGTCAACTACGGGCGCCTGCCCATGCAGTGCAGCCAGAGTCTCTTCGTCCGCTTTGTCGATATCTTCAGCGCTGGTCCCTGCAATGCTAGCAGAGAGCGCCCGGAGATCAGCGTGAATGAAGTCAAGTTGCGCCTGATTGATCCGCATAGCGCTGGTCTTCTTCGTGACGTTGCCCTCATTATCCTTGATGTCAAAGTGCTCCCTTCGCTGATGTAGGTCAAGCATGAAACTGTCTAGCTTCATCTTCAGCCCAGTCGCGGACACGGTACTTCCTTTATATTCCTCCGCATCTTTGTGCTTGTACACATGACTTATGTACACAGGTGAGAGAAGCAGGTTGTACTTCAAAGTTGCCATATGCCGGCCGAACTTCTTGCTTTTCTTCTGCGTCACACCCCAGAGTGGACCTTGTCGGATGGGCAGAGACATTATCCCCGAGAACATCTTCCACCAGTCGAAAAAATGCGAGAAGAACCTTGGAGTTAGGTGAAGTGCATTGTAGTTGCTTGAAGCCTTCAGATTTGACACCGACCAGTCTCTGTCATGTGGTGCAGATATGGCCACCGACATGTGGATGTGATTGCTCCGGAAGCCACGGTATGCGTCGTACTCCTCGCCGGACGGTGCTTTTGCAAAAACGGGATGCTTCAACACCACATCATAGTGAGGCTTGAAGTCAAAGACTCGCCTGCCATCAGGCAGATCGCGCTCGAACATGAGTCCGGCCAGCCACTGCACTTTCCCAGAGAGCTTCATCACAACCTTCCGGAACACTGCGTCGCGCTGCTTGGTCGTGCTTGTAGTAGAAGAACTGCTATCAGTGTCCGTGTTCTCCTCTTGGCTTTTACGTGCATAGCCATTGAAGTCGGGGACTGCAAGAATGAAGTCGCCGCTGTCGACCGTCATGAATTTCCGCGGATCTTTGTTCTGCGCGACATTCCAGCGTACATCGTTGCGCCATACCATGACGAGACCAGCGCCATTTCCAGTCACAACATAAGGATCTCGCGTACCTTTGAGGATGAGGTGCAGATCTCCATCGCCTTTCCATGCTACGTTGACGCGCGAGTGGAAGCTGAGTCTTATCTTATCCCAAAAGCCGACCCGGTCAGAAGTGTCTACAGGTGGCTTGGTGAAGCCTTCGACGACCTGCATAGTATCCTGGATAGCTGGTTGGTACGATGTACCCCAGCTAAGCTTCGTTGCGTTGCTAGTGTGGATCTCGAACTTCATGTCTGAGTAGGTCTTGACGGGGGAGATAGTCCGTCTGACATCGATCGAAAAGCCGCCCTTTGCGGCATCGCCCATCTTGTTTGCGGGCACGACCTCGACGGTGACATGTCGCTGTGACTCGACGTCTCGGAACTCCTCGGCAATCACGAAATCTGTCTTCATGGACAGGGCCGGCAATCGCGCAGACTGGCCGTTGGCAAGCATGGGAACATGCAGCAGTGGGAGTGGGTAGTCCCGTAGTTGGAATCGAAGCTCACTCATGGTGACATGAATGTTCATCGGCAGGAGCAAGCCATATTTCATATCATATGGCATGCCCTTACCAACGTCGTGCAAGAACTTGTGAACCTCATCGATTGGAAATGACGGCTTGTCGATAGTGAGACTCAAGTCGCTGGCACAAGCAATCATCAAGCCAGGCCGTTGGCTGACAGCCAGTATCGGCTCCTGGTTCTCGGCGTCTTCTGGTAGATCATCAGCGCCAAAGAGCAGAGTCCTGATCTCGCGAATGGCATGATTCTGGAAGCTTAGCACGCGATCGATTCTGTTCTTCCACGACTGCGCATTGAGTTCGTGAAGCTTCTCTCTGGCCTTCTCGATGGTGAGCTGCGATGCATCTCCGATTCCACATCTACCTTCGGTGTCATAGCGCATCTTGTGCCGACCTTGCCGCTGAGAGTTCTTTGGGCTCGAGCGAGGGGCAGGCTGCGTGCTTCGGCTTCGCTGCTTACCCACGTTGGGTGTTCGGGTACTCGACCTTGAGCGCTCTCCCAAGTGCGCGGAGTGCGCTCTGAAGCGCGAGCTACCACGTTGAGCGCACCGTGCGAGGCGCTTTTCTTTGAGGTTGAATGCTTCTTCTCGTGCCTGCCTCTGCTTCTGTTCTTGCAATCCTGTTCGGTAGATCGAGCCGAGCTTCCACTCAAAGCTGCTGTCCTCCATATCGAGCAATAGCAGCTGTGTCCGAACCGTAATCCGCGGAACATGCTTTGGCCCTTCCGGTTCTTTGGTCAACACGTATTCGTTCGAAGCGGTGACGAAGTGATGCTGTAGTTGCTTCGACGTCTTCATGACGTTGGTAATGTTATCGAATATGTTGTGCACAACCAGGCCATGGGGCACAGCAATTCGTATCACGTCTGCAACGACATCAATGGACTTCTCCGTGACACTGGTCTTTCCGACTTTGCGTTTGAAGTCCCGAAGATCAAACCGCAGAGCCTTGAGGCTGACAACCCTGCTCCACGCCTTTTCAGTCCGTGGTGCTCGGACATACATACGCGCCATCTTACACCGGAGGAAAGGATTTGACCAGCGATGATGACCGGTGTCGACAGAATATAGCTGGATCATCATCGGCGGATCAGCTGGCATGCGAGCTTTGAGCTGAATGAGGTTCGCCTTGAAGTCAATGGTAGTCAACTCGTGGCGAGCGACCTCGTCGAGATCGTCGGCCACGGAGATTTCGCCACTTGGTGCATGTAAACTGGAAGGCCTACTTGTTGATGTCGGCCTTTGCACATCGTCCTGCACGTGCTCCAGGAACGTTTTCTTGATCACCATCACAGCGACACCCATCGCGAAGTGGTTGTACAGCGAGTAGTGCATGTAGAGGCTCTTTGCATGGGAGTTGATGTGGAAGACAGGTCCGTTGACATCGGTCGAAGTGGAGAACGCAACTTCAAAACGGGGCAGCGATAGAAAGTTGTCCGGCTCTGACGCATCCACAGAGTCCACGATGAGACCCGTCAGATTCTGCAAGTGTACGGTGAGTCGGCGCCCATCAGCAAAGCTCTGATACTTTCTTCGTGGTGAGCTTGGTCTTGAAGTGGGCTGGTCCTTGCCGGGTGTGCCTTTGACAAGCGAAACCCGGCGTGCTGCAGGCTCGGCAGGTTCTTCACGATGTGCTCTATACTCCGTTGTCCAGGTCTCCAGCTGTAGCGCGAACCCCCTGCTGTCCTTTGACACTTGCTCATCGACCCCAGCAAGTTCAAGTCCAAAGTCGGTGCCCTCCATACGGCACGACTCCAGCCATGATGGAAGCGTTCGTAGAAAGCTCGCCTTTGGTCCAATGTGAGGCTCTTGCCTAGCAAGCACGTTCTTCCGCAGTTGACGAACGATCTGGCGAACACCCTCGCAGATGTCAGGACGTACAAGGAAAAGAGAAAAGGTCCGAAAGTTGAAGTTGGCAGTCACTGACGGCTCCGGAAGCGCATTCAGGCCAATATCCACTTCGACAGTATCGCTTCGAAGAAGATCGTGCCGATCGCCGGCTGCGGTCTGGTAGTACAGATGGTGCTGTAGTTGACGGTAGTGCGAAGACAAGCTGTAGTGCACGCCTTGCTCTACACCATGCGAAGAGTCGCAGTCGAATGTGATCGAGGACATCGAAGATATGAGCAGGTCAAAGTCGTCCTCTTCCGAGTTCGCCTTGTCCATCGGCGGCAGGGACACTCGGATGACTGGTTCGTTGATGGACAATTTGACGTGAGCTTTCGGCAGCAGCTGGGAGATGAGCTCGTGTCGGCTGGAAAGCTTCCCTGACTGCTTTGGACTTGTGCGTCGTTTCAGCAGATCGCGCACTAAAGGCAAATGTTTCGGGTCGAGATCAACAGATGGCGAAGTGCAGACGAAGTTTGCGTAGAGCATATTTGTGTTGCGATCTTTGGCATCCGTTTCGCGCGTGTAGTGAATCGTTCGAGATGGCAGAGTGGTCTTGACAGTGGCCGTGACCATTGGGATGTAAATCATGCGTTCTGGGTGCTCATGGCCATCGTCAATACCCGCAGAAATGGCGATAGCTGTGACCAGCCCTTGGTGTGCCACATCGTTGGACGAGAAGTACATGCGATGCGCTGGGCTCTTCGGATCCAGACGTAAGATGTCTAGACCGACTTCCTTCATCGCCAAGTTGAAGTAGACTTGCTTTCCTGAGTGGCCTTTCACCGCCAGCTTCTGCGACAAGCCAAAGAAGCCAACAGCGAACTGCACTTCTTGAATGCCTCGTAGGATCGATGCAATGAATGCCCGTGAGTCCGACACTGTCCGTACTATGTGATCGTCGCGGGTCCCAGGGTTCTCCAGCTCTTCGAGCGCCTCGACCAACGGTACATCGTCGGATTGACCGCCATCTGGCTGAGCATACTTCCCTCGTATCATATCTGCACACTTCTTCGCATGCTCTACATCATCGTACGGCACATTCAGTCTACCAAGCTTGAGCGCGATAGACGCATCCCGCAGGCCTTGAAGCTCACTATGCAGCATCCCGTGGATGTTGAGCGCGGCATAATCGAGTACCTCCGTGGACTCACGGCCCTCAGGCGTGAACAGTATACTGCGCAGAACACCTCTCCATTCTGCTGGCACCTGAGTTTCCGGCTTAGTCTTGTGATGTTGGAACAGCCTACTGCGATCTACAGTCTGGCTTCTGGTGTCCACGGATAGCGTGAAACGCTCAAATTGCACGCTTCCTACGCCCACCACGTTCACTGTACTGGAAGTTGCCACCAAGTCCACCAGCTTCACCCAGTGGATTTTTGTGTGCAGCCGCTTAATCTTGTCTTTGATATCCGTGAGCTTTCTCCACAGCTTGCCGTGGCCATCCTCATCTTCAGCATCGGAAGCTGGCTGTCGCGGCGTTCCATTGGCTTTCTTATGCGTCCCATTGCTTTTCTCATACCCATTAACTTTCCTATCCTTCGCTTTCGACACCGCAACCAGATCCAACGTAACCACAAGCTCCGTAACAACCAAACTACACCAAGTCGGCAGCGCAAATGTCGGTCGATGAACAGACAGTCCCAGCCCACGAACATCAATCCTCAACCCAGGCTGCGGGCTGAACGAGACATGTCTGAGCCCAGAATATCCAATCCTCTGGATAGAGACTCCGGTGATGATGCGCAGGATCGCAAACACCACGAACGAGAGAAGGTACGCGAGTATCACGATCCCCACCAAGAAGGACACGGAGGGTATAGGCATCGCAGTCTACCCCATCGGCCTTGCGCGCATGCGCATACAGCGCCGTGTTATTGTGCGCGCCCCGAGTCTTCTCTGCGTGAGCTCATCTCATCAAATGTTTCGACAGCTGGCATGCGACTCGGCTGGTCATTCGTGGTAGTAGTGAGTTGTCGGCGGAGTGTAAGGTCGGTGAGTTGGGTTCGGAAGGTCGGTATCGTATGCGCCAATGCATGTACCAGCCGCGAAGGAGTGAAGCCGCTGTGGCGAGATGGGATGTAATTGTCTACAGCTCCATCAACGATCGGGAGCTGGCGGACCTGCGTGCATAAATCGCTACCACTTTGCATAAATCGCTTCCACTTGGCATAAATTCGGATTTAGCTGGGCTTACGCCCGACTCCAAAGAGAACGAGTCAACGAGTGTGTAAGTAGGTAAGGTAGCAGGTATGGTTTAGGATATATGTTCGCTATGCTACAAGCTGTCCGCTCCGCCGCCGCAGCGTCACAGCGTATCAACGCCTCCCTCACCAGCTCCATCTACGCGCCTCGCTATGCAATTGCAGTCATCAAGCATGATATTGTGAACGCCGTCAGTCATCAGCCGTGAGAAGGCGAGACTCTACCCAGCCTTCACGTCCGCCATCTGGGTATCGCCACCGTTCGTCGCAACAGCATGAGCAGCTTGGTCTACCTGCGGCGCCGCAGCAGCAAACACCTTCTCCTTGACCATCGCAGCCATCAATCCCATCTTCTCCTCACTCGCGATTTTCTCCGCCGCCTTAACAACCTTGGCGAGCTCGTCGTTGCCCACCTTCGGCTTTGGACCCATGGGCGGCAGACCGGAGTTCTTCTTCATGCTGTCGTGTACCAGCGCCGTCTTCGCCACCACGTCCTCGATCTGCTTCGTGACGTACTCACGGTTGGTGAAGAGTGGGGATGAGGAGAGTGTCTGCACCCAGTACTTGTTCCAAAGCGCCTCGAGCAGCTTGGCGTCAAGCGTAGACTTGTAATGTGAGACCTCCAGCGAATAGTACCGGTTCGCATGCGCACCGAAGTCTGCTGCCTTCGCCATCGGTACAGCAGCCATACCCTGTGCCGACGATCCAGAGTCCTCCGGCTTGTGGTTCGCTGGATACGTCCTGAACGCGCCAATCTCGACCTTTCCTGCACTGATAGTCCTATGCGGATCAATCACCACCGCCAGAAACGGCTCGTTGGCCATCTGCTGCATCTCCTGCGTGCCCACATCAATCCCTGACAACCAACACCCATACCCAGGATGACTGTGATACCACCCCACCGCGTTCTCCATCTGTCCCGCCTGCCGTGACCGCTCAAGAAAAGCCACCATGTACTCGTTTGCCTCATCCGCCGCATTGACTCGCGTCTCCGTGCCCTCGACCGGTAATCGCATGGCGTCTGTGACGATGAAGGTCTCGTGCTCGACGTAGCCGATCATCAATCCCATGATTTCTAGCTCACCTCCGGATCTCGCGTGCATGACCATTTTGACGAGTGCGACGGCCGAGATGCGGACGTATTTGAAGTGGTTTGGGTCGGCCCGCCATGGTCGCTCGTTGGCGATCTTCTTCACTTTGTCCGCGTCGTAGTTGTAGAGGGCATCGCGGGTTGGGTCGACGAGCTTGATCGCGTTCTCGATCTCTGTGAGGTGTTAGTGAGATGGTCAAAGTGGAGATTATTGGTGACTTACCCCACCCCTTTTGCGCCATGATCGCGGTCCTGTGATATGTGGTGAGGGTACTATCTCACTATGCAATATGAAGCTGTGTTGTTTGTCGATGTTTCAAGAAGTCCAACTTCGAGCTCTAGCTGCCTGGATATCGATAGATCGACAGCGCTAGTGCTGAGACCCACTTCTTTGCCGACTTCACTTGTTGAAACTCCGCTCACTTGTCTTCATACACCAACATGCAGGCCCATAACGCGAGGAGCGCGTACCAGGCCCTATACACTGTCTTCGTAATTCCGGCGCTCAGACAGACATCAACATGCCGACTTGCCATCCGGCCAACACTTTCCATTGCACCCCTATACGCACAAAGGTCCTTCTCAGTAAGCCCAGTACAACACACTAAGACTCGAGCGCCCGTCAAACGAACACAAAAGTGGGACGAAGAGATCAATGCGAAAGTCATTCAGCTCGTTGACCCGGACACCAACCTTCTCCTCGACGACGGAGCAACACGAACCAAGTACGATGTCCTGAACAGCATAGACCGCAAGACCCATCGTCTGGTCCAACACTCACCGCCCTTGTCCGAGAATGCCAGCTACGAGGAGAGGATGAACTGGATACCAGTCTGCAGAGTCGTGAGCAAGAAAGAACAGTACGAGGTAGAGAAGCGGAAGAAGGTTCAAAGCAAAGAGCGCATGAAGGAGAATCTGAAGAGTCAGAGTGTCAAGACGTTGGAGCTGAACTGGGCTATCGACGCGAATGATCTGCAACACCGGCTGGATCGAATTGCGGATTTCTTGGGCGAAGGTAGGAGGGTTGAGATTGTGCTTGCGGCTAAGAAGAGAGGGAGGAAGGCTACGCCGGAGGAGTGTCAGGGAGTGGTGAAGAAGATTGAGGGGGTTGTGTTGGATGTTAAGGGTGCTACTGTGATGAAGAATCTTGAGGGTAAGCCGGGTGGGTTTGCTACTATGGTGCTGCAGGGTAGTGTCGGGAGCAGCAAGGCGGGGAGTGCGAGCAGTGGGCGGGACGAGGGTGGTGCAGCAGAGAACGATATGGAGACGGCGCAGGCATAGACTGAGATGCAACGAATCGGACAGTAGCGCCACTGCCAACCAGCCGAAAGAGACGCGGACAGGTAAACTGTATACCTGATCCCGGGTATTTCGCCGACGCCACGTTCTGGTCAATTGATTGAGGCCATGTCGCGGCCAATGTCAGACCAGAGGTTGACCGGAAGACAAGTCACTCATGAGCAGCTTGCAATGTTGCAGCTTCGTGCGTGTGGTTGTTTCGTGCTGTTCTGCTTTCGAATTCGTCGATATATGGGACTGGAATCGAAAACGTACCAGGCACGGCACCCGCCCCCGTGCGGCTGCGAGCTGAATCGTACCCAGGCTGAGCTGTCGAAGCTCACAGTCTAGCGCCTGAATACCCTAGACCATGCCGTCTTACGCCCCTTACTTGCCTTCACAACGTCGTTGCAAGCATCGATTGGTATTGCATCAGGCCTGCTGGCAGAGGGAAGCAGCTGTTGCCTCGGACCGTGGCGTGATCAGAATTCGAATCCCGATGTTTAGGAAGCTTGGGATCGTTGCATACCTTCATGCATGTTATCATTCGCCGTTCCGAAAACTACATGCACAAATAGAGGAGAGACAATACTTCCAAACGAGATGCCACGAGCTCATGCAATTAGCTACCCGGGCACACACTGGTCGCACATGAAGCGGATGACCTACCATCGGGCGACCTAGAAGCACTGCGGGCCTCAGGGCAACTCTGCAAGTGCCGTGCACCGGACACCCCGCTCACATGTGTATAGGAAGCCCGTCCTAGCTGTGCGGATATGTAAGGAAGACAAGAGTACCTGCAAGCGCTTACACATCCAAGTACCATGCGTAGGACAGCATCTCCGACGAGGGAACAGCTTAACGAGCTTAACAAAGGCAATACAGCATATTCAACGCTGGCATAAGTGTCTCGCAATTCGCACGAGAGCCGCGACCATCAACATCTCATCATCAAGTCTTGGAATCTACCAGCTGGCTTGACCCTGCTCCTCGCCTAGCACCACCGACAACCATCGTGCCCTGACATGTCGTCATTTGCCAGCAGGATTCCTTGCACTTTGCAAGGGGCAGTGCAACGTTCTGGAGCAATGTAATCCTCTTGGGGGCAGTGCAAGTCAATGCAAGTCAATGCAAGCCTACTGGGGCAGTGCAATGCTCGTGACACTCGTCTTGCTGCAAGCTGGAGTCGTGGTCATGGTCAAGCATCTGCGAAGGAAGCGGCCCGCTGAAAGCGTGTCAAGGTCTTGGCAGTTTAACCTCATTTGCTATACGAAGCATGGGGAACATCACTCCGTACATTCAAGGATGGACAGGAAATCGCGAAAGAGGGGCAGATACTGGTTCGCTGCCTTGTGAGTCTGTAATGGACTGATTGCTAATAACGCTCTCACGTGGCTGGCTCGACACCGAACGGAGACCCCATTTGATATTAGTCGTCGACCATTCTGTTCAGGACGGTCCTTGTCGATGGGTACGGTATGTAAGAGCATTCACGCGCTGCTCTCACAGTCCAGTTAGCTGTAGCACGTGAGTGTGAAGGTTGAACATGTGCATCTCGAACCACCTCGACACCATATTCCATTTCCGGCCGAAAATACGAGCTGGAACGCAGAGTCAATGCCTCGGCGCGGACCTCCGCAGCAGATGTTCTGGCTCCTACGGATTTTTCACTGCATTCTACTCCGCGAGACCATGCTGGTCAGAACTCGCTCATGCCGACACCTCGAGACGGCTCCGACCAGTGCAAGGCATGTAAGGGTATCGCTATGCTATGCTAAGCTTCAGCACGCGAGCCCGTGCCGTCACTGCATCTTAATATCGTACCACTGTAGACTGCCTCCGCGCCTTACCTATTCCGCGAATTCATCCCAAGCGAGCCTCACAGCCAAGACAGCCACGAGCAGATTTCAGCATACTAACGAGAGTCTTGAGGTCATTGACTTGATGCTGTAGCAATCAGTCGAATGCGCAGCACGTCGGCGACGGGCTCGTCGTCGATGAGTATAAGTATGAGCTGCTCCGACCAGTATTGAAGGCATCACATCGCCTTCGCATCCACCGCAGAGAGCCACGAACGATACAGCACGACTTCCTCGACATCATTGAACATGCATCCAAACACGCTTTTCTTCGCTGCGGCCGCTACTGCTGTTGCCAGCGCGCAAGACCTCGCAACAGCGCTTGCCGGCCAGTCTTCCTTGACCACGCTAGTCGCATTGCTTGGTCAGGTTTCGAACACGACCGAGTTCCTCGCTTCCCAGGAGAACGTCACTCTGTTCGCTCCGAACGATGAAGCGTTTGCTGGAATCGTCCAGAGTGGAGGAATCTTCAGCATCGACCAGGCTTCCGTGGACCCCGGTCTCATTGAGCAGATCTTGAGGTACCATCTGTACCGTGGTGTCGTCAAAGCAGAGGACATTACCCCCGTCCCCAACTTCATCCATTCCTACCTCAACTACTCTGGAATCGTGCTGGATGGCGAGGTCAGCGGTAGCAACGTGACTGGAGGGCAGGTTGTCTCGGTCAATCTCAATGCTGAGGGTGACGCACTTGTGACTGCTGGCATCAAGGTAGCGAGCAAGGTGACCGTTGCTGTAAGTTGAGAGTCATTGAAGGCAATGATGAGTTGTACTGATTGGATTAGGACATCGCTTTCGATAACGGCATCATCCATATCATTGATAAACTCCTGCTCATCCCGCTGAGCATTTCCGAGACTCTGATCACTGGCAACTTCACTGCTCTCGCCGGAGCAGCTACTCAAGCCGGTCTTGTCCCAACACTCGAGGATCTGTCTGACGTTACTATATTTTGTCCCAACAACGATGTAGGTGCTGAAACATGCTACAGAGGAATCCGCTAATATTATATGCAGGCATTCCAAAAGATCGCTAGTGGCACGGGCAACATCACGGACGAGCAGCTCGCGGAAATCCTGAAATACCACGTCGTTCAGGGCACAGTCGGTTACAGCACCCTGCTCAGCAATACTAGCTTGCCAACACTCAACGACGAAGAGGTCAAGATCACCATCGATGATGATGGTGCTGTCTTCGTCAATTCGGCTCGTGTCATCAACGCCGACATCCTCGTTGCAAACGGTGTCATTCACGTCATCGACGACGTGTTGAACCCGGCCAACCCATACGCCACGCCCAGTGAGAATGCTACAGCTACCGCAGCGACCAGCTTGGCAACATTTGTACCTTTCACCTCCGGTATCGAGCCGGAGACTTCAGTGTACTTCGAGCTGACTCAGACCACGAGCTTTGTGGCTGCCGGTTTGGTGACCGGAACTCCGAGCGCGACGAATGGCAGTGGCAATAGCTCTTTCACGACTACCGGCGGCCCTGTGATCCAGACGACGAACGCTGGTGGGCGAAACGACCTGCCGGCTTTGGCAGCGGCGGTGGCGATTGGCGCTGTAGCGTTTGCGATTGACTGGTAGTAGAAAGAGCCTGGGAGATGTACGTACAGCACAGTTTGTAGCGGGCAGCTGAGAGAAGAGGACAAGTCGGGGAACAGCGTGGGATGGTCGGGTGTATAGGTCAGATCGAGGAGTATCTTTACTTCAGTACTACATACCGCTGAACATCGATGAAGCAATCTAACTAAATCTCCCTAGCGTCCTTGTGATCAATATAATCCAACATGCTAAGTCTGGAATGGGACCGGTGTGGCCAGGATAGGTTGGTTACCTTTGTCAGCAGGTACGACTTCACTTCATGGATTTTATTCGCCTCATTTTCTCGAGAAACGATGGCCTTCGCTTCGGCTGCGCCTCAACTCTTGCTAACACCTTCGTAACATCAAATGATATCCGTTACTGCACTCGACAAGTGTTGCAGAGCGCAGATGACCGACATGGTCACGCGCTCCATACTGCTCACATGCCAAACTCTTTCATGTCGACAGTGGTAATCAGCGACAGATCCATAGGACCATTTCTGGGCGCCATCCCCACTACCAACATTACCTCGCTCAATCATGGACACCGTTCTTCTCCTCTTCACAAGCAATATCAGTCTTGACTTCGTCTCCGCCTCAGCTCCTGCAACCACATGCATACAAATGTCACATGGAATGCTCGTTGCTGCTCACGCGCTGATTTGACATCGTAACGCATCCCATACTGCTCATATGCTAAAGTAAGACATAGCAACCGTGGTAACGAGCAACAGATCATTGAAGTAGTTGCCAACTCCTCGTTCTAGTCTGCTCTGAAGGTGGGGAGAGATCCCCTGTTTGCCGCATTGTGTGCTGCTTACATACCAGTAATGCGCCTTGCTAGCGACCTCACTTGGAGTCTGAAAGAGGAGAAGCATTATTGCCCCCGAACCTTTCTCTTGTTCCGAGGAACATAAGTACACCAGCAACCTCGCTGCGTCGTTCTACCACTTTGTAACTCTGACCTCTTCGCTTTTCGCTCTCACACAACCAAAGCTAACCTTACAGCAACCCCGAGTCAAGTCACGATGGCAGCACTCTATTTCCTCTGGGGGGGCATCGTGTCCGTCCTCTTCGGCGCCGCAGCATACGAAGGGGTTTTGGGCAAGCGTAGCCAGGACATCGAGAAAGGCGGCGACGCTCTGATGTGGTATACTAGCGGCACGCACGTGCCGGGTCTGCGCGTCTCGGTTGGGCGGGATCCGGAGGACGATGTCGCGTGGTTCTCTGCCGACGCGACTAAGGGTAGGGAGGCCGTCGAATGGACTCAGGGCGTGTGGACGAGCATTCCGGTAAGTTAGGTTGCTTGTCTAACCTTGGCGGCGAACATTTGACGATTGCTATTAAGGTCGTCAATCCCGACGGTGTGATGCGTGGAAACTTCAGCGTTCGTCTGCCTAGGGACAAGGAAGTCACAGCAGGGGAGTGGATGTCGGTCGACCTGAGCGTCGAACCGTCGGAGGAGGAGAAGACACAGTGTCAGAATGCTTTCGATGCCGTTATGCAAGAAGAGTCGAACGGACGGCCGCAGATGACGCTCGATCAGCTGCTGGAAAGGACTGCTAGTGGGTGCAAGCGTCAGCATTGAACCGAGTTCGGTCAGTCAGCACTGAACCGACCAAGTTTAGTCGAATCTTGACGCTTACCCGATCATTCAGGATGCCTACCACGAGCCATACAATGCCCTCTCAACTCCGGTCAATCCAAAGGGTATTGCAAGGGTCGAGGATCTTGGTTGTGCGATCGTATCGACCAACAGGAACAGCGAAACAGGGTTTTATGCAGCCGCCGCAAGGTTAATAAGCGTACTGGCCGGACGTGCCAACCCATTGTAACTACTTAAGTCACCTTCTTGGCCAACCTTCTACGCTTCCGCACCTGCAGTCGTCCAGCGTTCGTCCTTGGGGACGAAACCAATACCACGACCGCGAACGTAGCTTATGTAGAATGCCAGGCGAATGCGAATTGGGTTGTACGTCTGTAAATGACTGGACATTATGTTCGAAGTCCTGTCCGGCTTTGTGTCATATGTATGCGGTGGACTGTTGTGGCCTAGGTTCAATTGGCACAGCGTTGCAGCATTACAGCTTGGGTGTGCCCATCGCGCACATAGCAGGACGGGATATCAGTGCTTGCAATACCCGAGTTATCGTTATACAGAACCGCTATCAAAAGCATCATACGTTGTGTTGATCTCACGAACCCGAGTGCATCCGTGATCGTTCGCGTCTTATCATTACGCCTCATCGTTGGGAGCCACGCGCCATGGCACACACGGTGCCTCAGCACCCTTAACCCGACCCATCCGACTCCAATCGCAATGCACGAACGCCAAGTATTACATCCCTTCGTTGGCAAGTCGATGTACCACAGGCACAGAGCTTGGCGGAACACTCCCGTACTCGCAAATCACCATGCGAATGTACTCCGCCGGGGTGATGTCGTACATTGGATTGAGGAGCTGCAGATTGGGTATCGAGGCCCAGTCGTGCAATGTTTTAGTCTTGTTAGATTCAGCAGCTTCGGGCGTATCTTTGGTGTTGGTGGGAACGATAGGCGCGTGGGATGGAGGTAGTAGCAACTCCTCTGGCGGTGCGAGCTCGTTCAAGACGATGCTGTCGAGCGCCACCTTGCCCGCGAACTTGACACTCTCGCAGCAGACAATCACCGGCACGTCTGCTATATGCGCTCTGAGCGCTACGCTCGCCGTGCCTATCCTCGACTGCAGGCGACCGTTACTCAACATCGAGTGCGCGCCCAGTAGTACGAGAGTCGCATCTTTCACCACATGCGCCAGCCCCGAGAACGGCACATACTCCACTTCCAGTCCAGCATGCATCAGTGACGTCGCCAGTCTCTTGCCTTCGAACAATGGGCGTGAATCTACGACGATGACACGGAAGCGCGTGCCCTGCGCATGTGCCTGTAACATAGTCTTCTGAACGATGTTGCTTTTCGCATATGTCAGCACAACAGAGCTTTCTCGAATTTGCTTGCTTGCTGATGCAGCGATGGCTTGATCCGTGACAACGATGCGCTCGTGTATGAAGCGGTCAATCTCCTCGCTCAGCAGTTTCTTAGCCTCGTGTTCAGGCTTGTCGGGGTCGATCTCGATGATCAGCTTCTTAAGCCAGCGGATCGCGTTACCCATAGATTCAGCGAGAGGTCGACAAGAGCGCAAGTATTCGATCTGAGGGCTGAGATAATGCGAGACAAGATGTCGCGGCAATGATGTGTCGCGTGGCGTGGTATATGCATGGATGGCCGCCTTGAAAGCATGCAGCATGGCAATACAGCGTGCGCTACTGCCACATATCTCGTAGCTACTGATCTGGAGACCAAGCGCAAGGACTGCGGGATGCACGTCTTTGGAGACTCCACTCATGTTGGCCCGCCGCTGGATAGGGTATAAATGGCTAAGCAGCTCCACGACCGTGCTGTCGACTTTAGCCTCCTCCTTAGCTGCTACCATCGTCTTTCCACGTGCGGGAAGGCTTTGTGCACTCGATGGAGCTACACGCTCACCCTTGGAATCTTGACTACCACTTGATTTGGACTGCTGAACGCTCTTCGCTTGTACTATCTTGGCCTTCTTCTCTTGCCGCACTTCATCTTGCTGCGAGGCTGGTCCGTGAGGCACGCCGTTGGCCGTTGGTGGGGGTATTGCTGGTGCTCCTTCTTGCTCCTTCTGGGCTGCTCTTCTTGCTTGCTTCTCTGCCTTTGCCCTCTTCTTCAACTCTGCCGGAGATAGCTTCGGCTCCTCCGCCATCTGAGCCTGTGCTGCTGAGCTGACTTTCTCAGACATGGTGATATCGCGACACTCAACTCTGATCGTTGTGTCTGCCTGGTAGGATTCAAGACTGTGGGTAGACTTGAAATCTCTATAGGATCGTGTGTTGTTTGGTGCAGTGCTCCTGGACTGCGTGCATGTAGAGGGTACTCCATTTTCTCAGTTGAATGCCATCTTGGTGTCCTTGAACTTGTGGATGTTAAAAATCAAGCAGGGCAAACGGTTCCTGATTTCGGTGGTAATATTCAAGCAGCGCGCGTCCATCGGAGAAGTGGTGTGATGAATTGTGATTGGCACAGGTTGTTGCTATTGTTTTGGGTGTGGTGGTGGTGGAGGTGACGTCGGCTTCAAACTTTTGATGTCGAGAAATGAGTCAGAATACAAGACATGACTTGATCTGTACAGTATTCTTACAATATTATACATTTTGCTACAATATGCACACAGCGACGTAACTTGTTCGGAACCATGCGCTTCGCTCCCCAACTCCTCGCTCAAACGCTGTCTCGGTGCGGACTTGGTCACCAAAAGGCCGCCCATCCAGCAAACAGCGTGGCCAGATTGACCTCGTCCGTCGCTTGCTGTATCAACTCGTTCACGGTCGCCGCCGTGCTCAAAGTCTTGCTTAACTTCTGTTCGACGACACTCAATGCTCGATCAGCCTCGCCCGCCTCATGCTCCTTCGCTCTCGAGCTTGCCTCTTCCTCATTTCCCGCGTTACCCGTCATGCCCTGCGCCGCATCCTGCATGCGCTTCGCTCTCAACGGCGACACGGACCAATTGTACAGCGGATCGTAGCGGAGCACATTCAGAAGGGTCATGATACTGTCCTTGTCTTCGCGCAAAGCGTCCATGGTGAACTCGCAGCAGCGTCTAAAGATGCCTTCGGTCTTTGTAACGCCCATGGCGTCGACAAGATCTCGCGAGAGCCTGAAAGGCACTTTCTCGGGTATCGGAAGCACTCTGCCAGCCTCGAAAGCCACTCCGAGATCGATGTGCACAGCCTCTCCGGTCACCTCGTCCAGCAGAATGTTCTGAAGGTGACGATCACCCAAGCCCATGATGTAACCAAGCATTGAGATTGCAGCCGTGGAGCGCGTATATGCTGTACGTCGCTGAAACCACTCCTCGGGATCGTCGAAACGCTCGAAGAAGAAATGCCGCATGACGGGCGGTATCTGGTCGCACATTTTCCTGTAAATGTTCAACCGTGGTGCCACCGGATCGTGCTCTACTTTCCGGATCGCAGCTGACGCTTGATTCTGACTTGGAGCCTTGGGAGTATATTTTGGGCGTGCCATCTTCATCCATTCGCCGATCGGAATTGAGTTCGATACCCACTCCATGATGCCAGACCCTGCGCTGAGCGGTATTACCTTGTACGTCCGTACTTGCAAATCACGCAGTCGTGTGGTTTTGTGGCTGCGAAGTATTTTGCTGACTTCTTCGAAAACTTGCTCCATGATCGCGTCCTGCCGCATGTCGTCGTTTTCGGTGCCCTTGAACAATTGCTTGTACACAACACCGTCTGTGCCGATCGCGGTGAGGACTTTCGGACGGCTCAGACCGCTCATGATGCTCATGAACCCCTCGAAGCGCTGCACTTGTGGAACATTGCCGTATTCGCCATCGGATCGTAACGGCAGACTGAGGGTTGCGGGAGGCACGTGAAGCTGTCGAATTCTGGTGATCAAGCTCGTGGCAGGAGTGAACTGTCTGCATTCCACCTTCGTTTTACTTATTGCCTCGACCGAGCTATACGCGAATTCGTCGTATGCTGCGTCCGCCTTGAAGACACGGGCGACGAGATTGGCCTTTTGAGGGTGATTTTCTAGTGCTTTCTTGATGCCTGTAGCTGCTTCGAAACGTGAGAGTAATGCAGTATCTCCGTTGCTCTTCGGCTTTCTTGTGGCAGTGTACAGATGGTGCAGGCTGTGATGAGGATGATCGGCGCAGATGCGCTGCATCAAAGACTTGAGGAGCATCTGAAAGTCAGACTTGTCGTTCTCGAGTCGTGACATGAGCTGATTGTTCAGCACGACAAATTTCCAGGACGGTACGGCATCAAGGTGCTTGCGGACGATTTCGTTGGCCGCGTGATTACCACAGCTTTCGAGCCACATGGCGAAAAAGCGAAGGACACAAATATCGTGCTCATTCGAGGCATGCAGTGCAAGCAGGTAGTTCTGCAAGCTCTGCTGTAAGAAGTCGTCGCGAGTCGCTCTCAAGCGTTTGTACTCGGTATCATCCATTTCGAACCACTTCCGTGCTCTCGAAATCTCTCTTTGATAATCCGTGGTGTTCTGACGTCGCCCCTTCTTCATCTGTTCCAAGTCTTCCACGTCGGCAAGCTTCTTCTCGCGTAGCCTGGCCATGCGGTTGAAATCCTCGGTGTTCCCAGGATGTTGGAGCTGGCGGTCACAGAATGAAGCAAACTCATAAAAGACCTTCCCGGCCTCATGACCCTGGCTGCGGCTTTTCAAGTGCTTGATAGCAGGTCGGAGGTAGCTCTCGAGGATTTGATCCGGCTTCTCTAGCCTAGCACTAGCCAATTGGCGGGCGAGACTGGCTAGTACTCCCGAATCACCAACCGGGATATGCTGTTGCTCCCCATTGCCCCTGTTCATGATCGACCGCAGCATCTTGACGGACGCGGCGGCCTCCCCAGCGTCCCATAGAACCGCAGCGGTCTCTTGGATGGATGCTGCGCTGAAGTCCAAACCCATAGAGTCCTTCACGTCGTTGAGCAACAAATCGAGCTGGGTCGCTGCCGAAAGCGCTTCTTGCAAACCGCCATTGCTTCGTGCTAGCCTTGCGACTCCGAGCAAAGCCTCCACTTCTATCGCTTTGCACGATTTGACACTGATATGTAGATCCCTCATCAAGCTAGCGTTCTGCGAAAGCACACTAAATAGTAACGACCGGTCCGTCGCAACCTCCGAAGCGTCTTCTGGTCGCTCTCTGCACATAGCCTGCTGTCGATCGATCATGAGTGACCATTGACCCTGCATGGTAGCCTCCGTGGGGCTTCTCAGCACATCCGTCGCTTCTGTGAGCGACGCCAGAGCGTTGAACCACGCGGATGAAGGCACTCCAAGCCCGCCTGCAATAGACTGTTGCTGCACATGATCGAGCATGAGCGTCTGTAGTTTTGTGGCTGCATCGTCGCGAGAAGCTGCACGGCTCAGCTGCTGCAAAGCAGAAAATCGGGCAGACGAGGGCGTGGATGTCGTTCCCGACAACACCATATCCCACTGTTGCAGCTTCCGAGCAGCGTCCATCATTTCGTCCACGGAGCTTGCTGAAGCAGCCATGGGACCAGATACCAAGGCGAACTCTAGACTGTGAAGGTTGAGAGCGGAAAGTGACTTCAATACTCCGTGTGTTTCCGACTGAGGTGCTGCGTGCGATAGCCGCATTGCACTATCCATGCGTGCAGAGCGAAACATGAGACTCTTCATGCCGTTCTTCTCGTAGTCAAGCCTGTTCAACACGGTATCGAGCGAAGCAGGCTGCTGCACGCCGTAAAATGAGTCCGGCTCATCCACCTGTGTAAAGATCGACAAGAGAAGGTTGTCCGGAAGCTCTGGAAGTGACGTCTGGGACATCGACACTCGAGTCGAGGCTCGTCTGTGCACAGGAGCTGCCGGCGTAGATGACTCGGCGAATAGTAGAGCTGCATAGGGCATGCGGCATCGAGAGGCTGCTTCAGCCGCAACCATGAGATCCATCTCGAGCCATTTATTCCTTTCCGACTTGGTGGACTCCCCAGGCCATGGCTGACCTCGCAGGTACAGTACCAGGCGAAGCAGCAAGCGCTGCCTAGAGTGTAGGACGACTGAACGATCTGCCAGGTGATGGGAGAGGCTGTTTGACAGCTCCATGCGCACAACCTGGTTCTGGTTCTGATCACCATGAAGGATGATATGCGCTATACATGGTAGTAAGTCGGTCGCCAGTCGTGGTATGTGCCGCAACAGCGCTGAGAGCGAAGACAACATGGGCACATTCGAAGCCCACGCACACAATGCTATAGCCACACCTTGGGCCCATGCCTCGTCATCGATTGAGGTAGCGACCTCCAATGCCTTGCTGAGATGCATGCGTTCTCCATGCGCTGCTCGGTCCTTGTCAAATACCGTGTGTGGCTCGTAGCTGTAAGTACCGTCGTTGACGACAGGAACTAGGTTGGCGGGTAGCATTTGCTCGAGTGCCAAAAATTCCGCTGGATCTCTGAAGCTACAAAATATCGTGCGTAGGGTCCAGTCGGCGAGTGCCGCCTCGGATCGGATAGGCGAAAGCATGAGTTCAGCCAACCGCTGGGCGATCTGGGCCTGCGACAGTAGCACACCACCCTCATATGGCTTGCCATCAGGCGCCAACGGCCGGTCCGCTGCGCTCGGTGACGACGATGGTCGCAGGCCTGATGAAGCATAGGCACGACCAATCACTTCCGCAGCCCAGGTCAGAAATGCAGGGTCGATGGCTGGCCATCTGGTTACGCGCCATAAGTTGCTCGCATACCGAACGCATGTAGCATCTCCGTTCATGCAGTCCTCGTCAGCAGATCCGGGAACGTCAAATCCCATACTCAGAAGTTGTAATGCTTCCTCTCTGTGAGACCTCGACATTACGACCCCACTTGACGCCTGATCTTCTAGCAGAATCTTGAGGAGGTTGCTCTCCGCACTTCCCTTCCTTGCGTTACCCGGGAGCTGCACAGCTCCCAAAGCTCGCGCTAGCCCAGTGAGCTTGACTTCCCTGGTGCTGTCATCCAAGGATGCAGGCTGACTCAAGTATGTCACGAGCCAGTTCTGGAACACTTCCATCTTGTGGACGGTCTGTTGGTGCTGGGTCTCTTGGGTCGTACTCTCTTGCTTGGCGACCGCGTGTGCCTGCATCTGCAGAACCGTAACGCAGACAGTCCCAGTCGTGAACATAGCCTCTTCTGACTTCAGGTGAAGCCGGCCATGATGAAGCAGATACTGTAGCATGCCAAGGGCATCATCAGCACATTGGCTCTCGCTCAGAAAAGGTCTGATAGAATGAACAAGCATCGTCAAAGGATACCCTGACAATGCTACTCCACCCGCCGTACATATAAGGATCCTGAGTCTGCGCAGCATGAGACACATATGCAGCGGACCAAGGGCGTGGTCAATTGCATTGAGGAGCATGCGGACCGTCAACGAGAACGATGAAGCATTCCATGGCTGCTTTTTGTCGAGGCCTGCTCTTCTGCAAATTCGCTCATGTAATTTTAGCAAAACCTTTGATCTCCAAGAAGGCTGTTGGCTTGCTGGCAGTGAACGTGTCGAGTGACTGTAGGACTTCATTTCTCGCAACGCGGCAGCAGCGCTAACATAGTTAGGGTTGTGTTCCAGCCATTTGTCTTCAACGTCCTCCTGCTGCATAGTCAGATAGACGTGGCCCATGATGGCGGCAAAGTCTCGTTTTGCAGTCGTCCGAACCTCTTCCTTGCTGAGGTCAAGCAGATTACGGAGCCGCATTTCACATGGCTTCTCGAGTTCGTTCGCAGCAGCGGCGTCGATGGCCAGTGTGTAGGCCATGGCTTGGGCGTATGAGCGTTTTACGACGTCCTTTTCCGGCATTTTCAATGCTTTGCTGAGTATGTGGAGAACTTCTGTCTTCCCTCGCATCATCAGCTGGGCCACGATCTCGCCCTGGTTGCGCTCAATGAGGTCGTCGAGTGATGCGTACTCGAAGGCCGCATATGGGATGCCGGACAGGGCGTGATGCTCAAGCCATGTATGTAGCAGCTGGGGCGCAAATAGTCTAAACAGCTTTCGAGCAGACGTAAAGCCAAGAGATGTTGTAAGCTCTTGAATGCACCATGCTGCGTATGCAGCAGCTTCCTTGACTTGGCCTGCCGTCTCGAACATATAGTAGACCCCCGGCCTGAGTAAAGAATGCCAGGCAGATGCAAGGCGCGACAGGAACAGCAACCGCATCGCTATTCCTTCGATCCAGTCGGTATCTGCGGGCAAACTTGCCTGGAGGTCAACGAAAATCTGATCATGCTGTGAAAGCACGAAAAGGCCGAATACGCTCGAGATCCTATCCGCGAGATAGTATTGTACTCGAATGCTGCGGCCTTGCACCAGCTTGAAGAGGCTCGTCCGAGCTGACTGAATGTCGTGGTCTCGCCCGTAATCTGGATTGATGTTGCAGAGCGCCAGCAAGAGTGATCCTACATTTCTTTGCACGTTCACAGACAGTACGCCAGCTGTGAGCGTCTTGACGAACCACTCGTAGATATCGACCCCGAGGCTGAAAAGGTCCTGATTACCAGATCCCGTCACTGTGGACAGAAGGCTCAGCACTACAGCGAGCATGGTGCCCAACGCCACTTCAGACCGTTCGTTCACGTAAGCGGAGAGTAAGTTATCTGTGCAATACTCCAGTAAGCGGTCTGCGTCTTCGACCTCAAGGTGTATCCCTAATCTTGGAAACGTCGATATCGCTCTGCGGCTAGCGATCAGATCATCCACGGGAAGAGAAATCAGATAGTCAGTGATCTGCGCCGACATACTGTGTCCTGGGCCGCTAGCTGGTTGTTGTGATTCTTCCCAGCGAGCTGTCGCAAAAGCATATAGGCCTACATCTGCACGGAGTGCCGCGACGGAGAAGCTAACCATGGAGTCGTTGCTTACAAGCCCACTGCTGGAAGTGGCTTTGCTGCGTCTGCTTTCTTGCGAGTCCATGCTGTCGTCTATATCCATGTCCAGGTCCTCAGCAACACCATCTGCACCACCAATGTTCCTTGTTCGCCATTGCGCAGAAAGGGCATTCGACACATAGCGACACAGCATTCGCTCGGACGCGGATGGTGCATGGACCCGATGTGCATGATTGTCGATCAATACATCGGCTTGGTCAGCGACTACGATGAGCATCGCGTCCACAAGGTCCATACTGCCCCTCGGTCCGCCAGCGAACGTTGAAATTGACTTGAACAGTTCATCGAGCTGCCGCCGCATATGTGACTGCCGTCGAGCATCACGGAACTCGGCGCAATACACCACTGCGCTCAGAGCGCAGCATACGTGACACAGAAATGCGAACGTTGTGCTGCGAGCGCTTGTCTGTAGTGCTTCTTCGCCAAGTCTCCAAGCATCGGAGGTCTTCTGCAGCTCGGGGATGAATTGGTTGAGCAGCAAAGTCTCGCAGGACAAAGTGCCACCGGAAGCACTGCTCGTGGAAGTTGTCCAGGGTTTTGCAAGCTGAGGGTGCGTAAGGTCGATTTGATCAGGCAGCAGAAGGAGATAAGACACGACAGGCTGCTGGTCGCGCAAAGTGACGATGACTTGACCAATCTCTTCCCATCGTGGAATTGCGCAGCCGTCGCTTGTCGGCAGGTAGAGACCCAAGCAAGTACCAATGAGCTGCGTAACATCTCGAGGTTGCGCCTGGTTGAGGGAAGTAGCGTAGGCTTTATCGTCATGTGTGGTTGCAAGATAGTGACGGCAAAGCCATGAGATCGTGCTTTCAGCTAGCGCAACAGTGTTTCCCGGACTGAGTCGCTGCGATATCTTCTGGACGGTGTTCAGAAGATGCGTTGAGGAGTCTGCGATGATAGCAGGGCCGCTAGACTGCATGGAGGTAGCAATGCTTTGCAGGAACTCTGTGACGATTGGTTGTGCAACGAGATCGAGCCCGAGAATGATGTCAAGCAAGTGACATGCGGCACGGCATATAGAGATGTTGCTCAGCAAGCGACACGCTATGTGCCATACTGACACCCATCGCGAGGCGACAGTATCGGCTGTAGAAGTACTCTGCGAGGCGCAAGACGTCAGTGCGAGCAGTGACCAGCTTGCGACGTTGGTATCATCGTCGCCGCAGCTCAGTAATAGCGTGTCTATGGTCTCGCAAAGATGAAGTGCCGAGTGCGATCTGTCTTGCAGTATGAAGGTCACCACCTGGAGACTGGCGACTCTCGATGTGACTGATCCAGAACTTGTGGAAGTCAACACGCCTTCGTAATCATCTGCCACGCGTCGACGTTTACGCGGTTTCTGCTGGACGTCTACTCCTTTCTCGTGATCGTCCTCAGACGAACCACGATCGATCTCCGGTTCGCAAAGCAGGGTGTCAAGCGTGGCGAGTGTACAAAGCAGAGCCCAATTGTGTTCAGCACGTGAACCGGCACCGGACCTGAGCTCGAGCACCGGCGATCTGATCTGCGCGCCGCCTTCGAGCGTCGCGCTGCGCAGCCGGAGTCCCACCTCATTCATTTGTAACTGTGATGACTCTTTGCGCTTGCCATAGTCGGCTCGTAAAGTATCGGCGAGCGTCGATAGCTCCGAACGTAAGGGTAGTGCCGACTCTCCGAGCATCAAGTGCTTCATGTACGGCTGTAAGTATAGTAAGACAATCAGCATTTCATCTTTCAGAGCAGTGTTATTCGTGGACCAGAAATGCCGGATCAGTCGTACGAGTTGCGTGGTCGCTTTCTTCGTGAGTCCCACATCGTCGGTTCTCGCCCAGAGTAAGACGTGATTGATCACGGCAAATGCATTCTGGTGACCGTTGCCCGGCGTGGGTCGTACCTTGAGCAGGTCGATCAGTGTCCAGAGGCAAGTGTCAGCGTGACGCGCCAGCTGAACGTTTGGCACTGCAGTAAGTAGCGACAAGCAAGCAATAAGCTCATCAGACACTTGCTTTACCACAGTGCGAGACCTTTGTGACCCAGAGGAGTCGGTGGCCTGGGACTGGGCAAAGCGCGAACTAGCGCTGTTAGTGAGCCCTAGCCTTGAGGTACGCTCAGCGCCACCCCTAGTGTCACTACCGTTTGCGTTCGTCTCGGTGATTCGAAGGTGGTGAACGCAGAACAACACTGCTCGGTCCCATCCTTCTGTCGAGAGGTGCTCTACATGCGGCTGATAGCTGAAGATTATTTTCAGACATCTAGCGTAATCGAGAGCGATGGGAACGCAGAACTCTCCGCCAGGTAGCGAGATCGTGTCAAGGACATGGCGTATAATTGTCTTGACCGTCGGCGACGTGATGCTGCGAATGCCAAGCTCCACACTGAAGCGCAACGCGGTGGTGGCAAGAGATAGTCGCTCTTCGGCAGCACCCTTCGCCGTTTTCGCACTGAGCCAGGCTGCCTTCTCCGTCAGGACGATGCCGTAAAGCCGTTCATATATCCATTGGAAAGTTTTCTCTTTCAGTGCTGTGGAGCCAGGGCTCCGCAGGTTGTGGCGAAGTATCGTCGTGAGTTCTTTCAGGCCCTCCTTGCGTGCTACCACGCCACCTTCTTCGATCTGATCGAAAGCATCAATCAACGTAGATTCACCGCTCATGATCGCGAGAGGTTAAGCGAGGTTGCATTGTCAGCGCAGGGTCAGCTCGGTGGGTCGAGAAAAGACGCGTCTTGTGGATACAAGCAACGGATGTGAACCTCGCCTTACCAACTATTCAGCATCGTCGTGTTTGTTGCGTTTGTAGGGTGTAGTGAAGTTAGGGCATTTAAAGTGGGGCTGCTCCCGCTCCCGTCACGCTAATGAAGATGCGACCGCGTTACTGCTAACTTCACGAACGTTTCTACACAGCCATACCTCACCATCTACCTTCACGCCGGCCCAGGAAGCATTCTCGACCATGGACGATGATTCTCCAATACACCGACTGCAAAGCCTGCAACGGGACCTTGTCGCCTTCTCTGAGTCACGTCTCACGAATGTCGCCAGACTTTCAGCGGAGCTAGATGCAAGTGTGCTGGACCTAAAGCATCTCTTGGAGAAGAAGGGAAAAAGTGATGCGAGCAGGAAAATACTGGTTCCGGCTACTGTGCCCGCACCGGACACGCTCAAGATCGACGACGAAGAGTACAGAGTGAATGAGGACTTTCGACAGTCTGCACTTGCGGTTGCAGACGAGCTCAACCTTGATGAGCTCGAGGCTGCGAAGCTGTGCATCGATGTCGCGACGGATGATCCAGGACAGCTCGGAACATCCCTCGCACTTCGGGCGGTATTACAATATCATAATCGGCGACGGACTCTTTTAGAATGCATGCGCCTACTGCTACAGCAGTACAACGATGCCGCGGCTGGAGAAGAGGATGGCCATGCTGGTATGGTCCGCGGTGCTGTGGACTCCATCATGAAAGCGCAAGCGGGGCCTCCTGATGCTGGTCAAGCACTCTGGACTAAATGTCTCGATGGGCTTACGCAGATCGAAGGGTTCTTCAAAAGCATGATCGATCGGCAGCAGACCATGATGATGACGGGCCAACATCTAATTGGGGATACCGCGGATGTTATGCGAGCTCAACAACTGCTGTTCACGCGTCAACATGAGTCGATGATGTGCGTGTTGGTGTGTCTGCTTGGGGGCAAATTTGCCATAGACGAACAAGAGTACCGGGCTCTCATCACCAAAGCAGCAACGTTCGAGGGCTCGATCGACTTCGCCATGCATTACATACCGGTGCTTATCTCGAGCGCCGCACGCCTGGGTGCCGACCAACACATATTGCCAGACACTTCGCACAACTTGCACAAGCTTTTTGAAGCAGGGCCTGCGCAGATGCAGTGGAGAATGCCACAACTCAAAGCTGTAGCGGTTGCGACGTGGCTTGCAGAATACAGTCGCCGCTACGACGACCCCACAGCTGATCCGCAAATCCGCGTTGCTGATCGTCAGAAAGCTGAGCAGAATCGATCAGATCTCTTCATGAACGCTGTCAAGGACAAGGCTTTTCACTTCATGTTAGCGTCATGCAAATGGTTGAAGCCTGAAGTGTGGCACGATCCTGCGAAGCTAGGGTTGGTTGAGTTTCTGCTGACCGACGCAAGCGCTATCCCGGCGGATGCGTCTGTACCCGCAGATGACTTTGTCACTCTTGCCATGCGCGAGCTTCAAGGCTTCACCGATTCACTTGTATCCAATATGCCAGATGTCGTTCGACGCCTCAAATCCGAAGAGGATGACCAGAGACGTCTCAACTTTGCTTTGCCCCCAGCGGAAGCCGCATCGTATGAGCCTGATCTGGAGCGTTTCATCGTGATCATGTCATATGCTTATCAAGACGATCCGGAGGTCGCTCAGGACTTCTGGTCGGATGGAGAGAGCAATCTGCATGGTTTCTTACGATGGGTAGCACAGCGCTTACCTACGCCTCGTGTCGCTGCGTTCTGTGAGCTCTTGACTTCAATTTCCAGCGACCAGAAGGCGGCAAATCAGGCCCATCGCTTTCTACTGGAGGAGACGGCCATGGTGTCGGGCAGGCTCAGAAAGACATACAGTGTCAGCTGGGCTCAGATCTTTTCCGAGTTGGATACCTACGCCACCTCGTTGAAGAGCAGACCGGCTGCGCCACAAGGAGCGGCCCATGATGGCGTCGCGATCGCAAGCGATTATATCGAGGGTGTCGAGACAGGCATAATGCTGGAAGCTTACCTACGACTAGCCTCCCACATCTGTCGTGCAAGTCCTGCAGCGCGGAATTGGCTTCTTCGAGAACAGACTTTCCATCTGGGCGAGATCATGTTCCTGCTGGCTTCAAGCGGGATCGAAGGGCGACTGCAGGCGTCTTGCTTCAACATGCTGACCTCCATGTTGACTGATAAAGTTTCCGAAGTGAACGACGGTATGTGGGTCATGCTCGACAACTGGATCGCCTCTGGAGGGCCTGCCGGCTCGAATGCGGCGAGACACGCGGCACCTGGACGCGCAACGGCATCGGAAAAGCAGTATATGCAGCGCTTCAACGATCGACCTGAGACTGCAACGGCGTTCGTTGGACTTCTGAATGCGTTGATCACCCCGTCAATTGCTCAACTGGACAGCACACTTGACGCCCTACCGTTCCCAGAAACTCTCGGCGCCCCCTCTCGGCATGCTGGTATCGAAGCGTATGTTGACTTCGCCATCGGTACCGCCTTCCGCCACACGGTCGATTATACTCGCATCGGCATTGATCTCACCGAGACCAATGTTTTACGCTACACATGCCTGGAATTTATCTTTCGATCGCTGACCACGTTCAACGAGAACCTCTTGGTGCTTGCCAATGCGACAAACATAGCAGTGGACTCCACCATCAAAGTCTCTTCGCTCGCCACATATGCGCGTCTCCACCCATTCGCTCGGGTCATGGAGTGGCTATTCAACAGCAATATTATTGCAGCGATGTTCGCGACTGTCAAGCAAGGTGTCGAGATGCTGGATGGCGTTGATTATGGCTCGCCTCATGTTCAGGCAACTTTGAAGGCCGTGCAAGTCATAAGCCTCGCAATGAGGCTCCAGGCGACCTACTTCGACATCGTCCGGCCCATTGTCAAGACACAGTCAGGAACTCGAGCCCCGACAGTAGCCAACGCTGCGTTTGCGTCGTATGACGATGTGATCTTGAGTCGACTAGATGTGGTAGCAGATGTTGCGACCTTGACAACGAGCAACCACGCCGAGCTGAGCAAGGAAGCTCTGGGCCTACTACAGAAGCTTGCGGCATCACGAAAGTTGACCGATGCCTCCCAGTCTGGCTCGCGCGCTGGTGACCGCTTGATCGGAGCACTAGGCGACACTAGTGACACGGTTGCAAGCGCGCTAACCTTGGTCTTCAGCGTTGATGAATTCGACATAGAAAGTGGTGAGCCATCGCTGAAATTGCTGAAAGCTCAAACTGTGCTAGACACCCTCAACAGCAGCCTTGACGCTACTGTCGCTCGTCCGACGGTCGCACATTGCCTGCTTGGTTTTACTTGTGGCGAGCGTATCGTGAGCATCGACCCTGGAGGTGCCTTCGCACATGGGGTATCCCTCTTCCATGCTATTGCAGCTCTTGCCGCAACACTTCCTGGAGCAGTCGGACAGGACAATCTGTCGTGGCTGCTTAGCATCAAGCGTGGCTGTCTGGACATCGTCAACAAATTGGCACTGTCGCCGTTGACCGCCAACTTGGTTAGACCCGAGCTCTTGGCGATGGACCTTCTTGAGGCGCTGTCGAAAAGCCAGACGCCTGTCACATTCAGCCCGATGTGGGATCTGAGACCAAGTACGGACCCGGAAGCCCTGCTGGAGTCTTCTGCATATGCTCTTCGGGACTTCCTCAAGACCCGGGAGCTGTTCTTCGAATATGCCGCACTTCAGCTCAGAACAGCTGCCGAGCAACGTGCTTTCTCCGTTCAAGAGTTCACGATGAGTGCGTTGCGTGGCGTTATTCGGATCTCGGCCAGTGAGCAGGAACCCACGATGTCTATCCTGGAAATGTTTGACTTCCTGGATCTCGAAACCGCGCCAGCTCTAGATGTGACTCCCAGAATGCTGTCTGGCATTGAGTTCTCCGTGTGCGTGAAAGACGACGTAGAGACTGGAACGATATACGATCTCGGGCTAGCAGAGGAGCTTTTGGTGCTGCGGAAGAAGGAACTCGTCCACTCCGGCCAACTCAAGGAGGTGAGCGATGAGCAGCAGCTAGACGATGAGATCAGAGCAACGTTGGCATCGCTGCTAAGCCAGAACCAGTACCGCGCCATCCAGAATGCACGCTTGACTGCTTTGGAGGCCTGGTCCGAGCTGCTCTCCCTGATGTTGACTGCCGGAGGACTGGACGCGACTGAACGAAGCACTCTCGCTGTGCACAGCCTTCAGGCAATATTGGCTAAGTTCGAGAAGTCTTTGACAGACAACCTCGAGGCGGCAGCTCTCCTAGGTAAGCTGACTTTGGCACTTGTAAGGTCAGCTTCGCCTGCGTTGGATCAATCGAAGTCACAAAGCGCGAGTGCAACACACGAGAGGCTGCTCGTCGCATTCCGCGTCTCTGTGAAAGCTATCACGGAGAGCAGCACTGGTTTGGGTTTGCGGGATATCTGTTACAGAACTTGCGTTGCCGTCATGACCTCTATCCCGCTTACAGTCATCAATGGCAAGTCGTCGCCCTCGTCCCATGCCCGACAGCTGTTGCAGATTGTGCAACAAGCAGGTGATCGGCTCCTGGTTGTGAGCACCGAGGACGCATTCTCTGGACGCGGATCTACCCGGGTGTCTGCTGTGCTGTTTCTTGATGCGCTCATGGCACTCTCGCAGGCGGCCGCAGTCAATACGGCCATGCTCAAGTCGCTGTCGAAGCTGAACTTCGTGCCTGTTCTTATCGACACAAGCATAGGGAGCGTCGCATCTGCTTTCCAATCACAGAACGAGGAGCTAGTCACCACTCTAGCCTACTTTCATACGGCCCTGTCCCTACTCTTGCGCATCTGCACTACAGCGGAGGGCACGCAACTGGTCTTAAACAGTGGCTTCTTCTCTGCCATCACGGACAGCAGACTGTTCAGCACGGATCCTGATATTGGGCTCGACATTGACAATGCCTCTGCTTTGCGGGAGTTCTACAAGCTGTTGTCGGCCATACTGCGGGTGGTCATCGCGACTGTCATATCGCGAGGCGCTAGTAACGCAGCTACAGTGCAGCAAGCAAAAGGCTTCCTGCAACAGAACAGGTTCAGCATTATGGCTGTGTTCAAGCGGACAAGTGCGGTGCAGAAGACGTCTGGCCCACCGGAGACCGAAGCGTTGAGTGTTGCGGAGGAGTTCAGCCGGCTCATGCTTGTCACAGGATTCTTGGAGGTATGTCTGTACATCGTTCACTATCTCGCTGCAATACTGACGACGTTATAGGACGACGAGTCAGCACATCACCGCACGTTGCGAGCGAGTGGCTTCACGTAAGGGACATGTGGCGACTCGTATTGGATGTTTCTGCAGGATTGTGTATGTCATACGTCGCGTACAGGTTGTAGGTAGCGTTGTACTGAGCATATCGTTGCCTCGATCGACGCCTCAATGCAATGCAATGCTCTGCGCTGCTCAACACAACTTCCAATCCGTCTTTGTAATCAATTTGCGCCCGTCCTCTCGTCAGCCAGTGACATGGGTCGAGAGCGCAGCTCACGCCGTTCTTTGCCATTCCATGTACCGTTCGATGCCCTGGTGCGGCGATAGGAGCAGCGTCATGAACTCCTCTTTCGCTCCTTGTTGGTGAGGCAACAGCTTTAGCTTCAGTGGCCACTTTTCCACAATGGTGTGATCAATTTTTGGGGACATCTTCAAGACTTCCGCGGTCTTAGTGAAGTTACGCGCCCGCATGTATCTGTATATGCAATCAGCTCCGGCGCAACGGCATCAATGAGTTCATTCTTACTGCTCGAAGTACTTGGTTCCATCGCGCACATTGACGGCAGCGTACGACCTCAACACATTCTCCTTGCCATATCGTGCAGTAGCAGCCGAATCCTGCATATCAAGTGGCATGAACTTTAGCACGCGCTTGACCTCGGCGGGCATGATCTTGAGTTCCTCCTCTTGCGAGATCGTGTCTTCGACGGCATTCATGAACAGTAGCAGGACGGTTGCATGCGGGTTTTCGGCGGGGCTTTTCAACAATGATGTGACATGTAGAAGTGTCTGTGTTGCGCCCAGATATCCATCATCCGCGATGTTAGAGGTCTGTCGTCTGATTAGCATCAGTATCAAGGTATGTCACCGCCTGACGCTCACCTCGATGCGTGCAAACTTGTTCTGCGGGAAGTATTGCCCAATGGTTAACGCATCCACGTTGATGAGCTTGAAGTCGATTGTGCGCGATCGCAGCGTGTCCCAGAATTTGCCTAGAACATCCTTCACATATGTAAAGAGTTTGCCATAGATGTCGTTGGTCGCAAGTCCGCCATCGGCCGCGAGCACCTCTGCCCAATCCCAGCCACCTAGTGGATCCCCAGAGTCATTCATCGGCCAAGAGCCGGACTGAAAGAAGGTACTGTCGACCGTTAGCGCATGTGGGACCCTTTGGTGTAGGCGTTGCAGACGGGTTGGGTATTGTGAAGTCGTCCCTGGACTCGCCGAACGGAAGCAATATACCATCCTCGCGGTATCTCTGCTTACAAAGACGATGTCCCGGGCGTTGGCATATCGATATGCGATCGTTGGTGTCTTCGCGTGCCAAAGTCACCGCGATGCGCAGGCGCCGAGCATCGTCCTTCGTCATTCCTGCAGGTGCCTCGAGGTACGACAAAAATGAGGTCCACATCTCCTTCGTCAGGCCTACACGAATGGTGCTTACACCAAATGCAAAAGGTACCTCCCAGATCTTTCCACGAAGCTCCGCCTTCTCGTTGGCAGTGATGCCACGAAGGGTGTTCTCGATCAGCGAACGCCAACTACTCAGAATCACCATGTCTTGTGGTCGCAGCATGGACGAGTACCACATGTGCAGCATCCAGTCCACCGCGAAACCTTTATCGGGAAAGGCCGATGCTGCAAGGAGAAGGAGGAGGTTTCGCGCAACGATGTCGAAGTCTTGATCGTTGATGGCCACGGAGACGGGCTGATTGTAAGTTATAGGGAGGGAATTGATGGTCTTGATCACGTTCCTCAAGTCGCCAGAAGCTAAAACCGCGTCAGTCTCATCGGACATTCGTGGCAAATGCGATTACACTGACCAGCAAAAAGCAGGTCCACTGGCTGAGAGTATGTCTCGCCCTCGTTGGCGCGCAGCTGCAGAATGTCGATGGCCGGCATGTTGCCCCAGAAGTACTTCAATCCGCCGAACACACCACCTTTGTAATCTTTACTCATGAATGTTGGCAAGCGGTTCTCGACCACCCAGGAGGGCTGCCAATTGTCTGTGATGAGGGGCGATCTGCACGACTTCTTGTGGTTCTTCCAGTCATTCTGCTGACATGTGCGATTGCAGTACTAGCATCTTGTCAGCTGCAGGAATGCGAGTGAGCAGCAGTCTTCGCATACGTGTACCAGGCGGCAGCCTTTGCAGACCGCGAGGTTCTTCACTGTCTCTATGCTTTGACAGCCCGCACAAGGGAACTCATGAATGTCCGCCATGGCTGCACGGCGCGACGAGATGTTGTTGTTGATCAGTGTTTGTCAAGGTCAAGGTCAAGGTGACGGTGGCATGAATTTGAAATGAGATCGCCGTTTGTCGGAGGTAAGGATTGCACGCGGACGCTTCGAGAAAGCACGTGCACATAATAGGTTTGATGTGCACAACGACAGGGTAGGAGGCGACTTACGACTATTAGTTCAGTTGGCTGGCTGGTTTAATGCGATGCATTTTCGCTGAGCATCCGAGCCAAGGCCGTCAGCGACTGCCCAGTGTAGACCCTTGACACCGTACGAGCACAGGGCAGAGTTCCTTGAATATGCTCACGTCGTGCTGACCTTCCCCTACTTTGATACACTCAGTCTTATACTTCATCTGCGCAATATTCACACATCTATACCCTTGTCACTACCTCACTGGCGCCCTGTCGTTCTCCCACTCTGCCTTCCCCGCCACATCTGCGATTTCCTCCAGCTTGCTTCCCATCTTCACCACACTGTACCGTATCATCCGTGGGTCCAACCCAAGCGTCCTTCTTACTGCATGCTGTGTCTGCGCTCCCGAGTCGAATCGCAAGATGAAGTAGTGTCCCTGATCGTAGATGGCACCCTGTTTTCGGGCAGGCTTGGGGAGGAGGAAAGTGCCCCAGTTGGTGATACCACGGATCACACCGCCGCGGGATAGGATGATGTTGCCGGTGGTTTTCGCGATTCTATATTCTTGTTAGAGGTCGTGTGATGGAGTGTGGTTCGGGATGCAGTACTCTTTGATCTCGTTGATACCGCGACCTGGGCGGACCTGTAGAACTGTTAGACTCAGTCGCGTACTCTGTATGAATGACCAACCACTCCTATCAGCTCATAGAGCATACTGTTGCCGCAAGATCATCAACCACTTCAGAAGTTGATGGGCTTCACTTGACGTTCGCGCAATGCCAGATTGGGACTCTCCTCCGAGAACTCCCCGCGACTCCAACCACCTCCCCCATTGGCAACTCCATACTACCAGTATATTCAAGCATTGCAGTCATGGCGGCAGTAATCGCAGGATCAGGCGCAGCGGTCGCGAAGTTGCTCCAAAGACCGGCACAGGGACTTGCAAGATGTAGCCGACAACAATACTTGCGATTACGAGCACAACACATACAGCCAGCGGCAGCGAGGAGCTTCACAGCAGGCAGACGGGGTATGGCTAGAGTTGGAGAACTCATACAGTGGTCCTCGCATTGACGAGTGATAGGTCTGGAGAAGAAGTACACAGAAGACCACGAATGGATCGACATCTCATCACCTGATAGTGGTATGCGGTTTACATACTATTGCTGTTCTCGATTCTCACTAATCCTTCCCACCAGCCTCGATCGGCATCTCCACATACGCCGCCAAAGCCCTTGGTGATGTGGTCTACGTCGAGCTCCCCGTTGTTGATACCGAAGTCAAGAAAGGCGACGCGATAGGCGCAGTGGAGTCGGTAAAGTCGGCATCAGACATCATGACGCCCGTCGGTGGCACAATACTGGAGGTCAACAGTGTGCTGGAGGACAAGCCGGGTACCATTAACAAGAGTCCGGAGGGTGACGGGTGGTTGGCGAAGATCAAGGTGTCTGATGCGGCGGAGCTGGAGGGTCTGATGGATGCAGAGGCATATCGAGCGTTCACAGAGGAGGTGGATACCAAGTAGTTACTGCTTGCATGGCGCAACATGAAGATCGAAGCACAGGTCAAGGTGATGTGGCTGTGTAATCCAGACCGATATTGAAGACTTACCTGGCACGAGCAGCGTGGATAGAGCTTGAAGTCGGCAGCAGGTGCCCGCGAGAGCGTGCGGTGAGTAACACGGTAGACGTGGATTACGGCGAGCGGACTGCATACATCGCGTCCGGAGTCATTACGGAGCTCAGGGCTCAGAAATCAGCAGCAATGCTAACACACATTTGCACACCCATCCCACGCCCTTACTCCGTGTTGTATCAGTCCTGTGAGCAATATGCGTACGAAGCTGCTCGGAGAAATTGCAAGGAAATTACGTGCCTTCCTCATTCGGCGATAGGCAAGCTGTTGCCGAGGCTCGGCATCTCATTGGAGTATACACCAAAATCTGCTGATTCGACATGACATTCTAGATGTGAAATATTCGAGCACGCTTTCAGCCTATTGCTTCCCATGCGTACGATCTACACATTGCCTACCCCGCAAAACAACCTTGTCGATATTCATGACAACACGCTTCGAGGAACCAATGAGACGCTGACTGCACCAAGGCGCTGCCTCGGTCACACGAAGTGCTTCGGAGTATGTGCCAATTCTGAACCTCACGTGCAAGCAGCCGATGGCTTCCTTCAGCATGCAGCCGGTCTACGAACCTAGCCTGGCCAAGTGGCAGTACAAAAGTACAACAAGCGTATGAAATGCCTCGGCTGCACCAGCTCAAGCAATACGGTATATCAGTAGACCATCAGTCGTGGAAGCCGTGCACAGAGTGTGATCAAACCCAGCCTACACATTGCCCGCCATGAAGCTCCTTTCACTCTTTACGCTCGCTACCCTGGCCGTGGCAAGCCCCATCGAAAAGCGCCAGTATCTGGGCAAGACCACCGAGAACCAGCTCGTGGACGGCACATCCTGCCGTGCCATCACCATCCTGTTCGCCCGCGGTACGACCGAACAGGGCAATGTCGGCACGCTCGTGGGACCGCCATTTTTCCAGGCCGTGGCCAATAAGGTGGGAGCGAGTAAGGTCGCGGTGCAGGGCGTACGTTGGCCAATAGGAATAGTAGTGACCATAGCTGATAGACCGATCGTAGGTGAACTACGCAGCAGACGTTGCCGGGTTCGAGGTAGGCGGCGACCCAACTGGATCTGCTCTCTTGGCCTCACTCGTCGGGCAAGCTCAGAGCAGATGCCCGAACACCAAGCTCGTATTGTCTGGGTATTCGCAGGGTGGGCAGCTCGTCCACAACGCAGCTGCGATGCTTTCGGCATCTCAGACTGCTTTCGTCAACTCAGTCGTCGTACGTCCAGCTCATCACTTGAAGGCCTGGCATCGCTAACCGGTATCAGATCTTTGGCGACCCAGACAACGGCGAGCCGGTAGGCAGTATTCCGAGCTCCAAGGTCCTCATCATCTGCCATGTCGGGGATGATATCTGTCTGCACGGAGATCTGATCCTGCCGCCGCATTTGACCTATGCGGTAAATGCGCAGCAGGCGGCGAATTTTGTCGCGTCCAAGGCTGGAGTATGAGTATCTCAGACCGCAATGACTGAGTATGCACATTACGCGAACGTCCTAACAGACAGGTGTTCGCCTTAGTTATTCATGGTGGTCGTTGATGGCCATGCCGTTGCTTCCGTCACTCATCATCTCATATCTAGCCGTTGTCTGTATGGTTCATACAACTACTCTCATCTTGACGGCCCACCAGCTCTGTCCCCAGTAAAAGGTACCACCGTAGCCCTCCCACTCATCTGCGCTCCTGCCTTCGCCTGCCCTTGCGGCGGCCCACCATTCATCAATGCCTCCAAACCCAAGTCTCTCCACGCCGGCTCCTTGTTCTGCTTAGCCCTCTGAATTCCAAAAGCTGCATGTCCGTCTGGCACTACATCGTCCTCTTCGTCTGGGTTGATGGGTTGGTGGTTGAGAGGGACGTAGATGTCCTCTGTCGCTAGCAATCTGCCGGCTGACGATGACGAAGCAGCAGTGGGATTGCGCGTTGCAGGAGATTGGCGAGTGAAGTCTTCCAGGAGATCGGCGTGGTGTGATGAGTGGAGGTGAAGGTACGTGAAGGAGGAGTCGCGGGACTGCTATGTTAGCGTGGTTCAGCACTTGATGATGGTATAGGGCCTACCATGCTGGCGTTAAACGCCTTCGGACGCGGTAATGGTTGTGTGTTGACTTGTAAACAGAGCAGGACGTAATGCGGAGGAGATGTGGGGAAGTACGCTAAGCCAAGGATAGCAGGCACGACTTCAAGCTAAAGGACGATCATCAAAAATACATCACGAATGCGATGCTCACTTCTGTTGGCCTCCGATGGCCGCCTATTCAGACTTGGAGCATATACATGCTTCAACGACAACAGACCAATGTAGGGCATTCGCGAGAAGTCATCAGTGTAGTGACTTGCGGAAGATAGAATTGATATTCCAGTTGTGACGGAAAGGAATCAGAGAAGGACAATCTGCAATGTCTGCTTGAGATTCCGGTACCGCAGAGATCATCCTGGACTTTACGACCATGAGCGACCACTTCCGGGCGGTAGCCTTGCCGCTGCCAACCGGGGTTGCTGCCTACCCCCGCTAGCCTACCCACAAGTCACTGGGGTCGTCCATTAATTGGATCTGTGACCAGGATTAACTGACCATAGCCGCAACCAACCTGACCAGTATACTTCGCCGGGCCACCCCTCTCCATGTCACCCTCCTCGCGGATGTGGAGACTACGGACGTGGCAAAGTTTACTGTATAGCCTGCAGGAGCAGAGCGCGCCTGCGCTGGGTGGTGAGGAGGTGTGATCCGCCTCCCGCCGTCCTGGTCTGGCCTTGCCGGGACCTTGGCTTACTACTTGGCCCTCCTTTGGCTTGCTTGGCGGTCGCATATGCCTAAGCTAACGGCCTGCCCGTAGCAAGGGAGGAAAGCAAATCGGAGAATACGAGAGTGTTTGCGCGGTGGGAGGTACCGAATTTGGCTGAAAACTCAAGAGAGTGGAGGTACCTAATGGGGAAGGTACGGACACACATTTGGCAACCGCAGGCGTGGCGAACTTTCTGTTCAGAAGGCAGGAGCACACCGCGTGCTAGGGAGAGGAGAGGAGCACCACGTCGTGCCACGCCCCGATCCGAAATCACACAGGTTATGCCCGCCTCGTGCCCTCCGAGTGCGGTATTTTCAGCATTCCGCTTTATAGCGCATCAAAGCGCATCTGTTATGCGAGGAAGACCTTACCTAGGCATTACTCGACGGGACACCTCCGAATCGCCGCAATTGGCGCTAGTGAGAGGGTATAAGTACATCCACCTTCGTCCTTGATCCTGTTTTCTTTCTGCTCATGCCGCGGATACGAATTCGGCGATAGCGGGTGTCGCAAAGCTTACTGTGTAGCCTGCAGGAGCGAGACGCGAGCCTGCCTTTCTACAGTAGCTCAGGGTGGCGGTGGTGAAGGCGTGGTGGGACATGTGGAAGTATGGAGAGCAGCGGAAAGATCCGGAAAGCCGCTCCTAGTCGCACTAAGGCGGACATCTTGTTGGAGAAGGAGTGGAGGAGGTTGGTAGATACACAGAGTGAAGTGTCCTGAGACCCTGACAACTTCACTCAGTATATGAGCTTGATACATATTCGGCAGTCGTAAGATGCTGACGGGTACCGTCGGCAAGCCACCGCCATTCCCATTGTCTTCGCCTTAAATTGTCCAGTTTCCTGCCAAGATCACAAAAAGTCCGTTCAACTCGCTGATCCAAATGGTCATGCTCTCCAGCGTGTCAAGCCTGCCTAGCACCACGAAACTCAGTGTACGACCACGAGGTAGGTTCGGTAGTCATGAGACACTGACAAACGGTGTCGACCGAAGCGCACTGTTGTCGATGTGAGTGATTTTCTGCCAAGACCCGAGATTTTTCACTTATTTCGTTGACCCGACTTGCAATGCTCTCCGAAACCGTAACTCTCGCATAGCATCACGAAACTCAGTGCAGGGCCCCGAGGCAGATTGGTAGCTGTGAGATGCTGACAGGCGCTGTCGACATAAGCTCGCAAATCTCTACATGTTCTTGACAATTGATGTGATATTAGTGCCAAGACCCGTAAAAACTGCACTCGCCTCGTTGTCCCGACTTTTCAACCTCTCCGGCATCTCAAGCCTGTATAGCACTGCGAAACTAGGGGCTCGAGTCAGATTCGGCAGTCGTGGGATGCCAACAATCCCCTCTTAAACCAGAACATTTTCGCTTTGTCGCTGACTCGGATTCTGATGCTCTCCGCCCTGTCAGGCCAGCATAGCATCACGAGTCTCAGTGCAGAGCCTCGAGGATATTTGGCAGTGGTGAGATGCTAACAATCGCTTCTAGCAAAGCGACGGTAATTTTCCAAACCTGCATGTGAACATGGCTCAAATCCATGCCAAGACCGGAATCTATCCACTTTAATCCGACTTTTCATGCTCCCCGGACTGCTAGCCTTGTATAGCACCACGAAACTCAGTATACCGCCTCGTGATGGATTCGGCAGTCGTAGGATGCCAACAATCCCTCCTAGCAGAGACGTCAATTCTCAAAATCTGAATATAGATATAGCTCAAATCCATGCCAAGACTATCATTTTTCCACTTTCTCGTTGGCCCGACTTTTCACGATCTCCGGCGTGTCAAGTCTGAACCGCACTACGAAAATCATAGCAGCGGCTCCAGACCAATTTTACCATCCGGGGATGCCAACAAGCGCTCTTGACAAAACGGCTGAGCTTTTCTGAATCTTATCGTAAAATCGAGCCAAATTTCATGCCAAGATCGGAATCTATTCACTTTCTCGCTAATCCGACTTTTCATACTCTCCGGTGTGTGAAGTAAGTATCGCACTACGAAACTCAGGGCACCGGCTCGAGACCAAATTTTTGGTCGTGGGATGTTACTGTCTCAGGGAACTTCGTACTGTATATCTGAGAAAAAAACTTAGTCCAACCTGCGTCGCTCCTTTCCTAGCAAAATGTCCGCGGCAGGAGCGGCGGGAGCGGCGGGAGGCTGAGAGCGCTCCTTCTGCCTCGTTGCCCGCCAGTCCTGCCACCGCACCTTCCCCACCAGCACCTTCCTCCTGAGCTCCAGCAAAGCAGCGTCGCGCCTCGTTCCTGCAGGCTACGCAGTAGGGTTTGCGACGCCTGTGCCTTCCGCTCCTTCTGCTCCTTCCACCTCCGCTAATGATCGCACCTTACCGCCGCGCAAGTATTCCTCATATTCACCTATTTTCTTGCCTCCCTGCTCCCACCTCTCCCTAAAAGCTGCTCTCCGTCTCTGCACTTCCTTCTCCAGCGCCGGCCAGTAGTCATCGTGACTGTACTCGAAATCCAGCCCTCCGTTCGTCTTGCCGCCGTATTGTGACCAAAGCTGCTCTTTCGGGATGTACTTGGTCAAGTCTTCGTTGAACTTCATCTTCTCGCGCGTGACTGGGTCGATGAAAGGACTGATGAGCTTGAAGAACGTGCTCACGTACCACGGCAGCTCGGAGATGAGGGCCTTGCCTAGTCGTTCAGGGCTGTGGTTCTGGAGGATGTTGAGGACTGCTCGTGCTTGTGCGACTGTAGGAACGTGTCCGCCACCAGCTCCGCGGAAGTTGATGAGGAGGCACGCGCTTTCTTGGCCGGGCGGCATCATGTCGATGGTGCGGTCGAGCATGTAGCAGAGGTGGTGGATCTGGCGGTCGGACATCTTGGTGTTCTGTTTCGCCGGGTTGAGGTAGAGGCAGGGGCGTGCTTCGTTGTCGTAGCCTAGGACGAGTTGTTTGCCGGTTTCGTTCTCAGGGGAGATGTAGTCGGCTGTGAAGGTGTCTGCGCCGTACTCTCTGCGCCATGATAGAGTGGATTGTAGGCGTTTGAGTGCGTTGGGTGTGTGCCACTTGGTTGCTCGGAGGTAGCGGAGGAGACACTCTCGCGTGAGCCACATACGCTCGTGGTCCTGTAGCGGAGCTTGTGGTGCATTGGCGGCGGTTGTTGCTGGGACGGTGGTCCATTGTGAGACAGACTCTAGGACAGTGTTGTACTTTATCTGTTGTTCAGACGTAAGGGGCAAGTTGGATAGGGAGTGAGGTTTAGCTGATTTGACGGGTTGATAGATGGGCGTCTTCAGGGTGCCAGATGGTGGCGTCCAGTCATCCGTTGTGTGTGAGGTTGTCGATTTGAACGACGATCCGGACGAGATGTTAGGGGCGGCCATGATGGTGTTATCGTCTGGTATTGTTTACGGATGGAAATGTTGAACGTCCGGGGCAATCTCCAATGGCTCGGGCTACGTCACTTGGCGCCACGCTAGAGCCAAGTCGGGATGACACGCGACAGCCTCATCTGCAAACCGAACCGATTAGCAAAAATCCCGTCAGACGGTATCGACCATCTCACCGTCGCCGAATTCTCATGTGAGAAGATATCCCTTGGTGGTAGCACCAATTGAGTTCCCATCTCGGAGAGCCTTGCAATCCGCATTTTCAGAAAAGCACCCAATTCTTGAAAATCGAGCTGATTCTCTCGCCCAGTATGGTCTCGCTCTCGCCGGTGTCGACTCCTCATAGGAGGAAATATCCCTTGATAGTACCACCTCTTGAGATTCTTCCTTGGAGAGCATTGCAAGCCGCATTTACAGAAACCCATCCAAATTTTGAAACCCCGAGCTGATTCCCTCGCACGGCTGGCACCCGCTCTCACTGATATTGAATGGCCGTAGTAGGAGGTTGGTCTCGGTGGTTCCAGCTCCTGGATTCGTATCTTGGAGAGGATCGCAATCCGCATCTTCAGAATGTTCAGGCGATCTCCAAAAAGAGAGTGATTCTTGAGCACTGAGCTGACCTTACTCTTGCAGTTGTCGCATGGCCGTGCGCGTGGTGGTAGCAGCTCTTGAAATCTCGTTTAGGAGAGGATCGCAATCGGCTGTCCAGGGAACCACCGCAATCCCTGGGAGTGAGGTCCAGCCGATTGAACTGGTTGGTAGATGGGCGTCTTGAGTGTTATTGGATAGCGAGAGAACGGGGTTTGGCCGTCTTGGACGAGGAGCCGGGCGAGAGGTTGGGCGGAACGTCCATGAACTTGATGGCTCGGAGTCAACTTAGAAGGGAATGAGGTTTTGTCGTCCCAAACGACGAGTCGGGTGAGACGCTGCTGGTGGCGAACAACTTGCCTTTGGTGGTGATAGCTCTGAGTTCGCATCTTGGAGAGCATGGCGATTCGCATTCTCGAAGAATTATCCAGATCTTTGTAAGGTTGGTGTTCTGTTACTTGGGTATAAGAGGCTGTTCTGACAGTAAGTTAGGTTTGGCGGTCTTGACAGGATGGAAAATAGGTGTTCTGGTGAAGGAGGCATTCTCAAGTCAGCTATATGCGTTCACGGTGGTAGGAGAAGTGCTTGGTCAGGGTACTGTTTGGAGGCGAGAGGTTGTGAGAGGTAAGAGGGTGTGATAGGTAACAGGTTGTTCGAAGTGAGAGGTTGTAAAAGGTCAGTGGTTGAGTTCGGACGGAGTGCGGTTTTGCCGTCTGAATAGGCTTGTAGGTAGGCGCCTCGGGTCCAGGTTAGGGATTGAATGAAAGAGGGACTGCAGTTCTCTACCGTTTTGACAAGCTTAGTACTGGGGTGTTTCAAAAGTCCTCTTCGGAGGCAAGAGATTGATTTGCGAGGGAATGCGATTTGGCTGGAGCCGGAGAGATGTTGGGGAATGGCTCAGAGGTTGACTTAAGAGGGAATGAAGTCTAGCCTTTTTACTGACGAGCCGAGCGAGCCTTTGGTGGCGGCCATGGACTTGTGGCTCGGAGGTTGATTTGAAAAGAATGAGGTTTGGTCGTCTTAAACGACGAGCCGGCCGACACGTTGTGGCCGGCTATGGACTTGTAACTCGGAGGTGTTTTTGAAAGGAATTAGGTTTGGCCGTTCTTGAGCGGCTAGTAGGAAGACGTTTCCAGGGTCGCAGACGGTGGCGTCCAGCTCTCCTAAGGTGTTTCAAGGTGCTGTCAGAAGTTAAAGAGGTTGAAATAGGAATTGCGCTTTTGCAGTTTTGGCGGGCTGGTAGGAAAGCGTTCTCAGGGTTCCCGACGCTGGAGTCCAGCTCTCCTGAGGTGTTTTAGGGTGCTCTTCGAGGCAAGAGATTGATTTCGAGAGGCGCCCATCAACACGTCTATCTACCAGTATTTCAAGGCCGCTGAACCTCGATTACTGTCAAACCAACATCTCACGCCAGATTAGCACTCTCGACAAGCACCTCTTACGCTAGAACAAACACCCCCAACAACCACCTCCCCAAGACCATGAACGCATATAGCTGACTCGCGAGTATCTCCTCCACTAATTTCCCACCTCCGAACAGCGTCCCCGGAACACCTCTCTACAAATCTGCAAACGGCAAACCTAACGCATTGCCAAACCAACCCTCAACTTCCGAACAACGGACCAATTACGCCTACACCAGTGGTTCCCAGTGGTCAATGAATGAGAGCAATCAAAAAGCCGACTTCAGGAAACCCAAAGGGCCGGATTGCGTGGTTCAACTGGTGATGTATACTGTAGACACCTCTCCTTAACAAAAGAATCAGGGACGTTACAGCCGTGCCTGGATGGGTCAATCTATTACAATCGTAGATTGGTATCGATGGACATGATGGGTGTCCTGTTTCCTAGGAATGTATATTGCCAGGCTTGGGGATGAGTGATTTAGCAAAGGAGGCGTCGTCGAGTTTGTAGAGTTGGAGAGGTGCTTGTTAGGGCTGCGGTATGGAGGTATGAGGTTGGAATAGGCAAGTGCGGATGAACCCTCTTGACGGGCTTCTGGATGAATTGTTCCAGAGGTTGCTCTTCAGTTCGGAGGCAAGAGGATGAGTTCGAGAGGGGACGAATCTTGCGACGTTATCTTGTTGTCTTGCTGGTCCAGTTGGCTTTCGAGGGTAAGAAGTAAATATGTTGCAAGACTCTGGCTTTGTACCCACGAACACCACTGGTAAACTACCACAACTGGTACTTTAGTGATCCTCGGGACGCTATTTTGGGAAGGATTGTGGGACGACTTTAGCCGAGCATGCAGCACGTATCTTAGGTATTTGGTTGTGTGCTCAAGAAAGGGCTAGCAGTGTCGAGCCGGTGAGATGGTATAGCTGGGGTGAGGTCTGTCTGCGGTACAATGGTGGATTGTGAGTCGGGGTGGATGTTCTGGCAGATGTTCCGTCGCGTTCGTCGGCCGTACGCAATGCTGAGAGCAGATTGATTCATGTTTTACGTTCTCGTCTCATGTTGCGAAATGGTGTTTGGTCTGTGGTCTTCGAAGAGTGCAGTCCAATCGTGATCACGACCCTGCCACGCTAAAACACTTGGCGCGACTTCACGCGTCAACTTCGAACGTCGCATCCAACTCCCCAAACACTTCACCACCACCACCACCACCGCGACCATGTCCGATCCAGACTCCGACTCACTGACCTCCAAATTCGGACCCCTCGCCCCCGATCTCTCCTCAGAACTAACGCACATCCTGCACCTCCTCTCCACAACCCCCGAAGAGCTCTTCTTCAAATGGGAGTCGTACGTCATGAAAATGGGCGACAGCGCCAACCTCGACCTCAAAACACTCAAAGCCTTCAAGAAAGACCTCCAAGATGCTTTAGAGCGCGAGTCGAGAGCGAAAGGCCATGTCGTGCACCAGAGTGCTGCGAAAAGGACCGCAGCTACACCACGCGGAGGGAATGGAGGAGGCGATGTGATGGGCATGTTGGATGGCATGGTCTCGAGCACTACGCCAGGACCGCGACTGACGGCGACGGCGAGGAAACGACAAGCGGGTGGGCAGGGGTTCGATACACCGACCGCTAATAAATCTACCAAAAACGGCCCCAACAGCTCGCCGGCGGATAGTCACAAAACACCCGCCACAGCCCAAACAGCAACATCCTTCGAGCATCGCCCCAACCCCGGCGAGATCATACAGCAAATCAACCCCCACATCCCTTCCGCCACCGCTCCCTCCGACCCACCGACAGAATCCCGAGTAAAACTAAAAGCCAACCTCGAACTCCCCAAATTCGCCTACAAAACCATGGCCCAAACCCTAACCTCCGCTTCCGAAATCCTAGACGACCGCATAGACACTTTTACCGATTTAATCCAATCCCACCACTCCCTCCCGGACTCCGCGTTCGGCAACCCAGCCGCGCAATCCACGGCTGAAATCGTGGCGGTGGGTAGGATCTGCAGTGATCAACCGAATGGCAAACTCAACGCTTCCTCCGTCGTTCTGGAGACGAGCCGGAGGATGGGCGCCGGGCTGAGAGTGCCGTTGAGGTTTGGGGAGGGCGTGGGGTACGATTTATTTCCTGGTAAGATTTTGGCAGTCCGCGGGTCAAATGTTAGTGGAGAGTACTTCAAGGTTTCCGAGATCCTCACCCTTCCCTCCCTGCCGCTGCCGGCGAGCACGCCGCAGGAGCTGGATATCCATAACGACCGTCTCGCTAGCGCGGATGGTTCAGAGACGAGACCCTTGGGGGTGTTAGTCGCTGCAGGTCCGTATACCACGGACACCGACTTCGATTTCGTCGCTCTCCACACCCTCCTGCACAAAGCAGAACAGGAGCGCACAGACGTCCTCATCCTCTGCGGACCCTTCCTAGACCTCGAACACCCCACCATTCGTTCCGGAGATCTGGAATCCCATCTCCCACCCAATACTAAGTGGGAACCCGACCGCGCCACCTTAAACGACGCGTTCCGCCTCCTGATCTCCGTCCCCCTGCAGAAACTTGTGCAGGCTGTGCCAACCATCACCATCATTCTAGTCCCGAGTTTGCGAGACGCTGTGTCGAAGCATGTCAGCTGGCCGCAGGATCGCCTGGCTAAAGGGCCATTGGGGCTGGGAGGCGTGAAACAGGTTAGTATTGTTACGAATCCGATTGTGGTTAGTGTTAATGAGATTGTTTTCGCTATCTCTACACTCGACGTTTTGTCGGAACTCAGGGCAGGCGACGTGCACCAGCGCGGTAAAGGGCAGGCAGGGTTTGAGGGGGATATGTTGGGCAGATTAGCGGGGGAGGTGGTGGAGCAACGGCATTTTTTTCCTGTCTTCCCTCCTCAAGGCAGGGAGGATATGCCGAAGCTGACCGGGGAGGGGGATGGGGAAGGGGACAGGTTGCCCGTGGGCGTAGGGTTGGATGTGGCGTATTTGAAGTTGGGGGAGTGGGTGAATGTGCGGCCGGATGTGTTGGTGTTGCCTAGTGTTTTGAATCCTTTTGTCAAGGTTATCGAGGGGATTACTACGATTAATCCGGGTACGCTGAGTAAGAAGAGGGGCGCGGGGACTTTTGTGGCTATGAATGTGCTGCCTAGGGGGGTTACGGATGAGGAGAGGGAAGGGGGGGAGGCGGTGGGTCATGAGGTGTTTGGGAGGGGGAGGGTGGATGTTGTTAGGATATGAGGGAGGTGTCGAGGGACAGGATTGCTTGGGGGCATGTATGGTTGTACGGTCGAATTGTGTGTGTATGGATTGGATGGAGTTGCACGGCATGGATTTGAGCCATTGTGGACTGGAGCCATTGTGAACTTGATTGCATGTATGACAGGGCGCTGTTGTATAGAGGGGCACTGTGGGATGAGGACATGATTGTTCCGATATGGTATCAATCTCTTCACGGGCTCTCGAACACGATTCGAATACGCACAGCCTTGTTGTCCATGATGGAAGGAGCAATGTGTCCTGCGCCTGCTCAACAAATTCGCAATAAAGAGCGTTTCCAATACAAAGACCTCAAAACTCCAAGCTCTGGATCTCCACTGTGCAATCCTGGAACCCTCCACGATGGGTTCGTGTCCTCGAGATGATTGTTTACTACTCCGCATCCGAGCCCCATCCACCCTGATTCATTTGCCATCTCCATGCTGCCGCGGAAAAACTTTCTTCACTTTCGTCAAGTGTGACGTCGGGTATGCGGCAGTTTCTGTGGAACCGTGTCCCAGTATGCATTTCGCAACCATCACACCATATTGTCATCAGCCCATCAACCATGGCCACCGTGCGATCCCGCCTGCTTACATCGACCGTCGTGCAGGGTATAGTCACGACCAGCCAGTCTTCCAATTTCCAGTTTTTGTGCGGCCCCTTCACGGCACACATGCTCACACCCATGTGCGCCAAGGTCTCCACGATCGCCTGGATCCTTGAGTATGGCTCCGAAAAGCATTCCGGTAGGATACCTAACCCATGTACCTGGAAGCCTTCTTCGTCCGGCTTCACGATGGTGGTTTCTTTTGCCTTCGAAGAGCACGTTGCTGCAAGCACTGCTTCTGCCGCCGCAGGGTTGCGCTCCTTCAGATATGCTACGCTGAAAATGCAGTTGTCCCAGTCGCGTACGTGACTGCAGGCCTGGGGCCCAACGCTTCGCATCCATCCCTCAATATGCTTAATATGGAGGTCTCGAAAATAATGGTCATCGGACCAAAGATGAATGGTGGCACAGTCCATTAAGAGAGTCTCTTGCCTTATCTGTCGACAGACGTGGGTGAGTGGGTTAGAGATCGGGGTGATGGGCTCCCACATGCCGGCGTCGACGCCGCGGGGGCTTAGGACGAATGCGTGAATGCGATTGCGTAGCTCAGCAGGCAATTTGGCGAAGGGAGAGTGTTCCATGTCGGGTCCATCGGTTGGTCTGGTGTGCAGTGGTTTGAAGTGTGCGAGAAGTATTTGTACTCAAAGGTGGCTACAGCACACTTGTTATTTGGATGCCTGGAACACCTATCGAAGAACTTACATGTTCTCACATCGATCGTTGCCTGGGACCACATTTCGCTATGAGAACGCATGTTACGCTCTTTGATCCTTGTGCCTAGGTCACACTGCGCGTAGATTTAGTCCAGTCATGCTCAGGAGTGTTCCTCTTTATGTTCCACCATCGATCATGCCAGTATATGGCAACGTCAAGATGAACCAGTGCATTGCCCCACTTTCGTACACCTGCCTCACAGCACACATTCTCACGCCCATCTGTGTCAAGGCCTCCAGCACCGCGTGATGGTGAGTCCCCGGTTCCCGAAAGCGGTCCGGCAACTCCTTCAGATCGAAGACATAAGCACCTGCATCCAGTATGCTGGTCGTAGCTTCGCTGGAAGGTAGATGATCTGAAGCCAACGCCGCTTCTGCTGCCCGCTTTCGGGTGACCATGAGGTGACCTAGGCTTATAGCGCTTGGCATAAATCCGATATGACTGCTTGCTTCAGGCCCGAGGGCCAGTAGCCATCTCGCAAGGCGTTTCCCGTCGATTTCAGGTCTCGTGGATATGTCACAGAAACGCATGACCCATAGAGTTGCGCAATTCATCAGGAAAGTCTCTCGCCGGATCTGAGAGCAGACGAAAGTGATGGGGTGATGGATGGGGTCTGTGTTGTTCGGGTCGCCCACAAAGACCGATTGGGATCTGGGTATCACGAGCTCGTAGATGCGGTTGCGGAGCTCTGAGGGCAACAGGGCCAAAGGAGAGTGTTCCATCTCGACTTCTTGATCGTTCGTGATGGTATCGATTGTGGGTTGTCCGGGCAGTGTCGTGGGCTACGTGCGATGGCTGCACGCGGGAGTTCACCTAGCTGCGAGTGCGCAGATTACCCATCGAGAAGTGCGCAGGTGAAAGCTTGATCAAGCGTTAGTTCGAACTACTCCATCATGCTTACCTATGCGTTTTCGTTGGAGATCACTAGTCATGCTAGAGTAACGCACACGCACACTCACACGCACATTCACACGCACATGCTCATGCTCATGATACACGATTCTTACGACTCTTGAGATTCTGTCGTGCTGAGCATTGTCTCCGACACACCAGATATGGGTCGTGCGCACGCCGACGACGACAGTGATGCCAGCGACTACGGTGACTATGAGATCCTCGATCGCGAGCACAAGAGGAACTGTGGCCTTCTCGGTGGTTTCTCACTTATTTAGGCCAAGAAGTCCGAGGGCAATGCCTCTAGGGTCACCGTGGCGAAGAATGCCACAAGAGCTCGCTAAGTGTTCATGACCTTGAACAAGTCTGCCCTTGTGGGCGTGACCGGTGTGCATACTGCCCATCGCCGCAGCCCCTCCACTTAGACGCCCTTGTCTTCGAATCTGACACTCGTGAAGTATGCACTATGATGTCGTATATGAAAGTGCTTCATGCTTAGTGAGACTCAGTCGCCACTGAGGTAGAGGCTGCCATATCACGGTTAACCTCAGCCCCAGGACAGTGCAGATCATCTCCTTCCGCGTCTCAGACCTGGCAGTTTCCCGACGGCTTTGGAAACGGCATGAGTATGATGAAAGTGGGATGGAATACACAAGGGTCCGCGTAAGAGCGCATCTCCACGCCCATCTCCAGAATAGTGTCGAAGATGGTAGAGGCCCATTTGCCCTTGCGAATCATCTTCAGGTCAGTCCTGAATAGTTCGACAGTCTTGGATGCTTTCTCCATCCTAGGATTCCGGTTATCCGGGGATGAGACCTCACTGATGAAGTGGTAGCCTATTCGATGGAGTCTGCTGCAGGCTTCGGGACCAATAGCTTGCAACCATCTCGCAGTGACCTCTTCGTTGTTGGGAAAGCCCCATTTGCTACCACGCGTGTTGATCTGCATTTTGGCGCAGTCCAGAAGTTTAGTTTCCTGCCGTAGCTGGCGGCACACTCTGGTGATGGCACTCTGGACGCGACCCGAGCGCGCTGGGTCGCCAGTGCTTATGTTGCGCATCTTTGAAAGCACGAGAGCATAGATATCATTACGTAGCTCCGCTGGCAGCCGACCGAGATGTGAGTTGTCCATGTTTGATGGTGTGTTGATGAGCGTTGTTTGTGAGTTTGTCGAGGTCGCCTGATACCGTATCTCTTGGCGCACGGATCATCCCGCCGCCTTTCAGCGGGAACTTCCTCGTCGAAATTCCAAGGGCCGACGACGACTTCGATTGACAGACACGAACAATTCACCAACTCGCCGACACGGTCAAAGGTACGGCGTACTGACATTGCTACGCTTGAAACATCTCTGATACGACAATCAGCATCCACCCTCTCCAAACCAAACCACCCTCAACCGCGATCATGTCTCACGAATCGGTCTGGTACTCGCGCCCGCGCAACTACGGCAAGGGCGCCCGGGAGTGGTACGTCTAGGAGTTTCAAAAAGGTGGAAAAGAAAGCGGGAATATAGGACTAATATTTGGACAGCCGCGTCTGCACCCACAAGGCTGGTCTCATTCGCAAATACGGCTTGAACATCTGCCGTCAGTGCTTCAGGGAGAAGGCGTACGACATCGGATTCACCAAGGTATGCAGGCGAAGAGAGGGTATGGTTTGGCTGGAGACTAATAGCAGGGCAGCACCGGTAAATATGCGACCACGAAAGGAGGAAGAATAGCAGCGAAATGGCATGGCAAGCGGCGATGTGGAAGCGGAGTGAAGCTGGCACGAAGCTGGGAACGGCGTTCAAGGGCTGGCGAACAACTTGAGACTATGCGCTGCCAACTGCTATGCTACGAATGGCTAGTCTGAAAGCATGCAACGACGAATGCTTAACAAACACTGCGAACCACTCCTACAGCATTACTTCACTTTCTCCCTAGCTTGTACCTCACATAGGTCTCCTGGCCTACCGAGGATAGCATGGTTCCCGGCAGTGGAGCAATTTCTTGGAACAAGTCAGCCCGTCAGATTTCTGGACATCGGTATCAGTCATGCTCCATAAGCCCACGATACGGGTTGCGGCGCTCATCGTGAACCTCTGCGAAATCCCCTAACAACCATCTAGCAGAACCAACATTGTCCGCCATCTCGTTCTCTTTGGTTGGATCTAGGAAGAATAGACTCCGACGCACCATGACTGATCATTGCTTGCTAGTGCTTCCCATGTATAATCCCAGTCCTGCTTCAATATGCTCACTGTGAACGTTTACCAAGTATGCGAACATTGATCGCGACTGCATGGTCATCAGCCTCCGCGACTTTACAGGTCGCACCAGGCGGTGTGGTCGCGAATCGCACGACCCGCAACTCGCCTGCTTGGTCTTCAATGGACATCGTCACGGCGATCACAGACGATCTCCTCGCAGTTTGTGCGCGGTAGATGGTGATCTTCGGCGCACAACAGCGTCCCTGCTTCTATCTTCTTTGCCTGTCCTTGCGTTTTGTGGGGGCGGCCGCCCGAGAGTCATGGCCACCGGTTTGCGCATTGGGCATGAAACCAAAGATCGGAGCGTCAACCACTTCAGCCGTGATTAAGCTGCATTCGTGCAGCCAGGCAGCCTTTGTCGTTGTAGTGGTGAACTCAATAAAGTCTCGTCACTATGTAAGTGTAAATGGCCCCTTATAGTGTGCCGTGGCCCGTACCACAAACGAGAGGAAATGAAGCAGCTCTTAGCGCCAATACAACCGATTGTTACGCCACGCGAGGGTCCCGGTCGTTTCCAACAATTGTTCCATTTGCCTTCCAGACAACAGAACCTACACACCTACTTTGATCGTGCGATCTACAACCTTGCTGCCCAAGCACAACGGCCAGTGCTGAACAAGGTGTCGGAGCTCCCGCCAGGACACTTTTCTCGGCCTGGATCCGCAGGGGGACAAGCGATCGACCAAGCGGGCGCTCGGGCCCTGCCAGCTCCTTGTGGATTCCACTCGCTTCAACTGCAACCTACCACCAACAAACCGCTGCCAGCTTGTCGCCGAACACCAGTGTGCTTGCGGATCTCTTGCAAGCATCTACTGACATCACCTCAAGCAAACAACCACGCCCATCCCAGGGTGGCCACACATCCGCGGCTGGCGCTAGGAAGACCGACGCACCTGCAGCAACACGGCGCGACCGCCGACTTCAATTCGTTTTAGCGGAAAGCAGCTGGCCTACAACATCAAGCTCCCGCATCCATCGAACATCCCACGGTGGTGTGCGACCGGCATTGAAGCCGTCTGCGGTCGGTGACGCTCGGTATGGCGGACGTCAGTGCGGAGTCAGTGCAGCAGAAGATACAGATAGCACGGCGGGATGCAGAAGCGCTCAAGGACAGGATAAAGCGCAAGAAGGATGAGCTCGCCGATACCACGCGTAAGTCATGTACCCCTATCAGCACACGCGTGCGCGATGCGAGCCACAGCTTACCAATGCCTATGCAGTGCGCGATGTTGCGCGACAAAGGGTGGAAGCACTGCCCAGACTCTCCATGAAGACGAAGCGAACACTACGAGGGCATCTGGCCAAAATATACGCGATGCACTGGTCGACTGACCGAAGACATCTCGTTTCGGCATCACAGGACGGCAAGCTCATTATCTGGGATGCATATACCACCAACAAGGTGCACGCCATTCCGCTGCGGTCGTCGTGGGTCATGACGTGCGCGTACTCACCTAGTGGCAACTACGTGGCGTGTGGTGGCCTCGACAACATTTGCTCGATATACAATCTGTCGGCAAGAGACGGGCCCACGCGAGTGGCACGAGAACTCAGTGGGCATTCGGGTTACCTCAGTTGCTGCCGGTTCATCAATGACAGGCGCATACTTACCTCCTCCGGTGACATGACCTGCGTGCTGTGGGATATCGAGACTGGGCAGAAGATTACAGAATTTGCGGACCACCTTGGCGATGTGATGAGCTTGAGCATAAATCCACTGGATAACAACCAGTTTGTGTCTGGAGCTTGCGACGCGTTTGCGAAGATGTGGGACATTCGGCAGCAGAAGTGCAGTCAAACGTTTGCGGCACACGACTCGGACATCAATGCCATCCAATTCTTCCCGAACGGCAATGCCTTTGGCACTGGCTCAGACGACGCTTCGTGCAGGTTGTTTGATATTCGAGCGGACCGCGAGTTGCAGAGCTATACTGTGAGTTAATGGCTTGTGCAGTCATGCACTTTCACATTACTAACGGTGCAATCAGATCGGCGAGCCAGTTTGCGGCATCACTTCGGTGGCCTTCTCTGTATCTGGCAGACTGCTCTTTGCTGGATACGATGACTTCGAGTGCAAGGTACGTTTCTGTGAGCTCATACTCTCGGACTACTTGCTGACAATCATGAAGGTGTGGGATGTGCTACGAGGTGACCGAGTCGGCACACTCCAGGGCCACGACAACCGCGTCAGCTGTCTCGGTGTATCAAACGATGCCATGTCATTATGCACTGGCTCATGGGATTCAATGGTGAGTACATCAGTTTCTTCTCCTAGAAATATCGCACTAACGATCGCACAGCTCCGCATCTGGGCATGATCTACGTCTCCCGAAGAAGAAGGCACGAAAATGCGAACGACACCTCCGCGATACCCAAATAACCCACCTAATCATCACATCGAAGCTGCCACAATGCTGGCCTTCGATGCGATCTCTCAACTTGATCAGCGTTCATGTACGATGCAGCGTCTGCCGTCTCGCTAAAGCACCGATATTGCGGCACAGAAGCGAGCCGTTTCCTCACATTGCGGGTTCCCGGAGAAAGTGCGCGGATGGATAGAAGACCCTTTCTTACGGCACCCCTTGGAGCATATGTCCTCAGCACCGTTGATGCAGCAACAGTGGCATGTATCAATAGCTGGGGAGAATTAGTGCTATTGCGGCGTCTTCTTGGTCTGGAGAGGATGGCCGATAGTTGTTGTTAGGGGGTCCCAGGCCCGGCTAAAGCAAGTACAGCATCTCCAATGGCGCCAAGGTCGAGTGTATGTTTTCTGTTGCTGCTAGGTTCAGATACCCGTCAGGAAGACTCAAAAGCTGCAACTTGGTATCCCTGCGAACGCATGTGGTGTTCGCAGCCTGTGGGCGGTCAAGGTCAACCACTCGTACGAAGCCGGAGCATTTTCTGGCCTCGCTTCCTTCGTGACCCTCGAGCGTGCATGATTGACAGTTTCACCGTTTGTTCCTGCATATGCAGCTACGAGTAGGCGCTCTGACCACTATATTGCATGTCATGGTCCTCCCGCTTCCAGACATCGATTGCTCGTGCTCTCCAACCAGAACAGCTAGCCCATCGAATACTGACACCGTGCTGACCGTGGCAATAATCTGGATCATCGTGTCCCACGGCCCACGGCCCCCCGGTCTCATCCATACATTTTGTGCGAACGCCGTTGCGGGGCACTTTTTGTACCTGACTTGACTTCTCCTGAAGCTCGCATTGGCATCCTGATCACGCGCTGTTTCACGATTGCAATGTCGACGACTGCGTACCGTAGTCTTCTCGGCAGTAGCGAGCTGTTGTTGGGCTCATCGCTATCGATGGGTTGGCGGGTCGTTCAAAGCCCGTACCTGCCCTCCAAACCCCAACACCTCCAGACCACCGGGTGAGACATCCAGTGCACGCTCGCTACCGATTGAATCGATCTTGATCCTTGCCACGTGCTGAATGGGCACGCGAGACTAAGAATAGCTATCGATATACTGCTCCTCATCACCCACCAAGCGACGTTGCCCACGATATCGACAAGCACAAGCTGAATAGCAGCAGCCATGTCGGCAGCACAGGAAGAATTCAATGAGTTGATGCGGAACAAGGAGAAGAGGAGACAACATCCCGAGGACGACGACGATGCACGATCTTTTCTGAACCTCTCGGATGAGGACGAAGATGCTACGCCTGAAGCTTCGCAGGCAGATTCGGACGAAGCACCACCACGGCCCAGCATGAGCAGTCGTCACACCATACCTCTTACCCGCTATCAGGCCAACACAGGGCCGAAGGGTGTCATTGCGGATGCGCAGCACTTTCGCGACTCACGTCGCCAACATCGTGTCTCGGTGCGAACTACGTCTACAGTTACCTCGCAAATGCAGAATAAAATGTCGTTGTACGATCAGCGGACTAACGAGAAGCGCCGGGACTCCGACGAGGATGAGGAGGAAGAGGAAGATGTGCTTGATGACGATTTCATGAAGCAATGGAGGAGTAGTCGCTTGCGGGAAATGCAAACAGGTGGGCGAGACAGCAAGATGCACAGTCGGCGGCCCAGCAAGCGAATGTGGGGCTCGCTCGTGGCGGTTGATGGCGAGGGTTATCTGGATGCTGTGGATAAGTCACCGCCGGATGCTGTGGTAATTGTCTATATTTATGATGATGCTGTGAGTTGCATATAATCGGGACTGCTGTGTAGCATCCACTAATGCTTTCGCAGTCAGAGGTCAGCTCCGAGATCGAGCGTTGTCTACGCCAGCTTGCACGACGACACGTTGACACCCGCTTCGTCAAGCTGCACTACGTCGACGCAGAGATGGAACGTGCTGGTGTACCTGCTCTGCTAGCTTACCGAGGCGGTGACAAGTTTGCTGGCCTGGTACCAATTGTCGACGAGATTCCTGACGACGCGGAGCTGAGTGACAATACACTTGAGAATCTGCTGCGAAGGTAAGTGCAAGGATAGGAACGCACGATGTGTCGTTTCGGTGGTGCTGACACGTTGCTGCACAGACATCAAATACTCCGATGATGAAAATGGAACGACGTTCTCTCTTCTCACCAAGTTGCTGGACAAGGTGTACCCAACATCTAACACAGGGCTTTGGCCGGGCTTCGCTTCTGGACCAAGGATGGCGCTCCGACGATTCGACTATGGCTTGGCCATCCAGTCCGAAGTTGGTCAGTCTCACACAACGTGGCTCGCTGGCACTTTATATTCGCTTCAAATGAGACTACGGAACTATGCTTAGCGGCGATGTGTAGATGTACGGTTGGATGTAAAATGATTGCTTGAATGGGAAACGGCCGGCAGCAATTGTATGGATATGTAGTGTTATTGTCAATGTCAGAAAACAGTGTCATACCGCACAGTTCTAAAGCCCAACATTGAACCTACTGTTCACCACAAATGGCGCTAGTTGTGTTCGCCGGCGGTGACGAAATCGTGAAGCGTGCCTGACATCGCGGGAACATCCGCGTCCAGCCATTCGAGCTCCGACCTCACCAGACAGCTCGAACAATCCTACTTTCTCACTTCCACGAGTTTTAGCTTGCCATTGAACTCTACAAACATGTCGTTCGCAGGCGCGAGAGCTCTCCGGAGCGTTCAATTTGCTTTGAGATCGAGTACTGGGCGTGTCGCACCAAGAGCTTCCGCTCCAGCCCGAACACAACTCGCTGTCGGCAGGCGCTATGCGAGTAGCGAGGGTGGCGCACATGGAGGACACGCAGAGGCGAGCAGTGATATTCCCTGGTGCGTATTTGCGGCATTAAGGTGTAAAGTACGAGGTGGACCGGAGACTGATTCATGATATAGGTTAGCCGGAGCCATTGCCGTCACAATTCCATCTTGCTGGTACCTCTGGCCAACTGCGCATGCGGACTCTGGACACCACGATGCTCATGGCGAGCACGAGGAGCACGAGGAGGGCGAGGGCGAGGGCACCCTAGGCGGCGAGGACAACTCTGACGGAGACTCAATCGTGCCTAAGTCTGTGGCAGAGGCTCTGCCTGAAGGCGTGGAGAAAGCCGTTCCAGACTCTGTACACAACACCAGTGGTGAGGGATCTGACAACGATGAGGAGGGTGGCAAGGACAACTCGGGTGGTGACTCGGTCGTACCCAAGCCTGTCGCTGAGGCTCTTCCGGAGGGTGCAGAGAAGGCTGTCCCGGATGCGGTGCACAACACCAGCTCCGACAGCGATGAGGGATCCGCAGACTCCAAGCCCTCTGGAAGTGACAGCAGCAAGAGCCGCCCGGGCGCCAACAGCACCGAGGAGAGGCAGAGCGCAAAGGCAACCGACAAGGCCTCCGGCTCGCAAGGTGAGGGTCAGGACGCTGGTTCAGTCACTCCGTCCGACCACGCTGAGAAGAAGGAGGGCGGTGGCAGTGGTGTGGGCAAGGGCAACATGAGGAGCGACTCTGCAGGCGCTAGCGGCAACGAGACACGCAAAAGCGAGCCGGACAACAAGGGCGGTTCCAAGACACGAGTCGACTCAGGGCTGCAAAAAGATCTAGGAGGAACGCAGCAGCAGTTTGACGAGAATGGATCCGAGACGGTAGGTTCTCTTTTGTTACGCGTACTCTCCTGATCACATGCTAATTGCTCTCCAGGCCGCAACGTCCAAGACACCAGTCAAGGGCGACTCTGGCCAGATCTCGAGCAAGCAGTTTGGCATGTCGAACTCTCCTACTCGTCACTCCACGCAAATCGACGAGGACCCGGAAAAGTCGAAGAAGTCTGAGGGTGGACCGGATACCGCGAAGGTTATGGGTACTGTCGACCCGAACCGGCCAGCTACATAGAGGACAGTACGAATCAAAAGCTGGCTGCGATGTTACTGCTGGAGGTTGATTGGTTGACGTATGGTGTACATATTGTAGGTATAGTGAGTTATGCTGTGCAGTAAAGCTGACCCTCGGTCTGAACGAATGAGCACTAGGTGTAGTCCGAGAGCCATTCAGATGAGCTTGACTTACCTAGGATCAGCGACCTGTGCCAATTCAGTCCATGCGGTCGTCTGTGCCGCAAGTGCTCGACCCGCAAGACTGGTAATGTCCATGGACGTTCGTGCAGGATATCCAAGTCAGAATGAGGAAGCATGAGAAGCTGCTCGAGTGACAGATACTGCATTGGGATACCCAAGAGAATTGTGGTTGTCGTTCTATCGATCCGGACCATGCACGTGATTGCGGGCACGATGCGTTAGCTTCCGCATTCCGCTAACCTCGACATCAGTTCACGATCCAACGTCTACATCAACCTGGTGAGCATCTTCAACGACCGAGAAACTGATGGAGAACTCACCACTCAAGAAACTACCGGCTGAATTGCGAAATTCCATTTACGAGCTGGCGCTATGGCAGTCCGGTGGTATCTCGATAGGGTTGATTCAGACGCCTCAAGGCTTCCGATGGAGGAGCAAAGCGCCGGCGCTACCATCAGTCTGTCGCCAACTCAGGAGGGAAACCGTCGAGATGTTCTACTCCATCAACCGGTTCACGATTCGGACCAAGTTCATCGAAGCATACGAAGGCTACCATGCAGGCACGGAGGAAGACGACATCGTGATCACTCGTGTCATAGACGTTGCGCGCTGTCTAAGAGCAATCGGCCACGAGCGCGTGAAGCGAGCTCAAGGAGTTTCACTGCATATAGGCCGCTATCTTGGCGACGACGCATTTCTGGATTTTCAAGACTACTGGGATGAATTGACAAACAGCAATTACAGTATGCTTGGGCTAAAGGGCGTGATACTGCCAATTCGACCCTTCGATGTCGAGTTCACTCTGGTATTGAGCGAGTATGACGACTCCACAGACACAGAGACAGAGGTGAACATCAAGTATCACTTTCCTTACAGTGGTGACCCTGGCAAGACGCAGGAGGGCTTGAATGCTGTGCTCGAGAGAGCGCAATCTAAGTACAAACCGGACGACGACATGCGCGAATGCATTGCGGATGAGCACGACACGATCTGCGATGCGGTGCTGGGCGAGCAGCATTAGTCAATGGTCAACGAAGCACGTCTGCCACGAAGGATAAAGACCATGGATGCGCTCTTTCCACTGCCGTGGAAGAAGAACGTACAAGTTCGGGTGTTCATTGCTATCTGACAAGAAACAATGCCACCAGAGTCGCAGGGCCCCTCGATGATTGCTCCTTCTTCGACGGACGCCACAGGAACCGTTCGCTGAATGTGCAGGTGATTTCGGTGACAAGTCAATCAAGGAGCAGCTTTTGCAGCGTCCATTTTTGCTTGTTCAGCAGCTTCCTTAGCGGTGGCATCTTCAGGCTGATCAGGACCATTACCGCTAGCGGCCGTATTGTTGCAAACAGCGGCTTCCTCTGCACTGCCTTCTTCTGGCTTGTCTTCCTTATCCTTTGCGGCATCCAGGACTCGGCCGGCCGCCTCTCTCAACTGCCTGCGAGTCTGGTGCACTTCTCGAGCACCTACTAAAGTCCCCAAAAAGCCAACTGCCTCTCGATTCTGTCGTTCAACTTCGCGACGTTCACGAAGCACTGCACCAGTCGGTACACCACGTGCTGGGATGCCGCGGCGCGATCGACCGCCTGCCAGCCACCAGATTATCGGGTGCGGTCGCTCCTCGTCGTTGAGCCGCCGCGGGTGGCGGATCTGGTTGTATAGATCCATGGAGTAGTTATGGTATGCTTAGTCTTGTAATGAGAAATTGAGCAGCGTGAGAGATAGAGCAATGGTACAAAGTGCTGAAGTACCTACTTACTGCTACGCTTGCAGCGTAAGCATCTTTGCTGGCCACCTGCCTTCACTGTACATCATGAGCTCTATCCCTCGTCCGCCACGTCACTGCCACCATTGTCCCGGAACAGCAAACTCTGGTGATTCTGCTCGTGCTGGTGGAGGGCTGCCCGGGTGATGGCCGTAATATCGCTGGACTGGCTCGCTACGCTGGCCCTCGCTACTGGTGCCACCGTGTCTAGTAGGCCTGTAGCCTCGTGAGAACCTATGATTGTCCTCGTCAACCCTAGTGGATCGACGGTGGGAGGGCTCGGTCACCGTTGTTTGTCGCGCAGGTGATGGCTTTATGCTGACTGTCGCCTCCTCATACCGGGTCGGTGCTACCTCATCGGTACCCTGGCAGCGTATCTCCATGGGTTGGAACAACACCTCTCGCAGTACGGTGCGCTGGTCGATGGTGAGCAGGTGATGAAGATCTCGGCACATTAATTCCTTCTCGTGACCGGGTAAGTCTCGAGTCAGATATTGGACCACCGCGAGAGCTTCCGTAGAATCTTCGTCTGGAAGTTCCAGGACTATAGCAGAATCCGCTTGCGAACCTTGGCTGAGCTTCCCAGTGCCGGTGACCTGCGTCAAGCGTGTGTATATCTCCTTCTGCAGTGTCGTCAGGAAAGTAAGCTCTAGGTCGTGTTTGAAATTATTCAACATCGATCTCAGTCCGAACGTTGAAGCTCGCGAAGTGCTTCTGACAAGGGTTGGTAATTGTGGTTGCGGATCCACGTTTGCCTCTGTGTTCGTGTCGATTGTGTCTTGTGCTTTCGGAACCGGCTTCATTCTGGATGGATGGTTGAGCGGAGGAGCTTTATGAAGGCGCTTGCCCTTCTGTCTGCCATCATCGTCAAGATAGAGAATGTGGCGGCGCCACCACAGCTTGAAGCGTCCCGGTTTCTTCGGCTCTGGCGGCGGCTGATGCAACTCTGGTGAGAGCGGCCGGGTTGGATTGATGGGCTCGATCATGTCGCCGACGTTTGGGGCGACCTCATGGCGAGTCCGGGCCATTTCGGCGATGTGTTGCGCACGAAACATTGCTGTATGAGGACTGTGTTGACAGACTAAAGTGTACGGCACCGGAAAGTCTAGGCAGGATCGTCGAGCATGCTGGAGGAGCGTCAAGAATCCGCGACAAGAGAAACGTGTAGGTCATGCGCATGGCTAGGTGATCACTGTTGACGTGGCTTGGACACAGCGGTGAACGTAGTCAAATGCCATTGATGTAGTAGTAGTAGCTCAAGGATAACCCATCCGATCCGCAGAACGCTCGTTCAGACCCCTAGCAGCGCAGTCGAAGTCAGTACTCATGAGGCAAATCACAGGCTGAGATCACGTACCATGCATGCGTGCTCCCATCGTGTACAGTAGTACGCCGCATATCTCGCACAAACTTACCCTCATATGTGCCGGATGTTGAACGATGCATTACGCATGTATTATCCCAACATATTACGTCGCCATCCTCAGTCCACTAGACTGTGTCAGCACACGTGCCAAGTATGGACCATAAGTGTACGTGGGCTTCTTTCGCAACACAAGCCAAGGCCAAAGTCAAACCCTTAACAAGGAGTCTATGACACCGCATTCTCGTTTCCTCACTTACCTCAATCGCCACAGTGTACTTGGGCTGACAAGCGTGCTTGTAGAGCGTGTCGATGAGCTCCCGTGACTTCTCGGGTGAAACACCTTCAATGTGATGCACGTGGGAGGCGATATACAAATTCATCCGACCACCAGCCTCGTGACCTGATAGTGTAGGTCAGCGTCGTCCAACGACCGAGGTATGGGTGTTTAGGTACGTTGCACAAGCTTATGTCTGGACATGAAGTGGTCTTCCGGATTGATGCCAGGAAGGGAACCAGGCGAGGCTGTCTTACGCGAGTGGTACAAGGAGTGGCATGCCACATAGTCCTTCTCGAGCAGCTCCTTCTTCAGATCCTCGGGCAGCTCTTCAAAGGCCGTTCGCGTATCAGCATATTGCGTAGCTCCTCCAGTACCTTTGGGGGGCAATTGATGTGCTCGCAACAGGCTGTAGCCGGCCCTGCGAGGATTGAAGGAGCTGTCAACGTGGAAGAGGGAGTTGCCCTTATTCATCGCCGAGCGGTGACTTTCCACCGGCGCGACGGAGCCATCTTCCAGCAGATTTGAAACATCGAACAGCTGCTCAAACGCCAATCTATGCTTCTTGCCTAGCTTGGTGTACGGCGAAACATCGTCGAGCTCGCCGAAAGATGCACTGAACTTGACGTGGCCTGCATCGTCCAGACCAGTTTTGGGGAACTTCACAACGCCATACTGTGTACACGTGCACTCAGAGCCGGGCAACAACAGGTACAAGCACGTAAGCTCACCTTGGTAATAGCCGCATGGATCTCATCGAAGACACTTGGTTGAATATCTTCGAAGTTGATGCCGCCAACCTCAGCAGCGAATGTCGGATGGAGCTCGATAATATCGAGATGACCGTCTTCCTTGTGAGGCATGATGCTAGCTGACCTTGATGAGCTGACGTCCGGTATAAGGTAAGGACAGCGGTCAACGAATGATAGAGGAGTATGCCCTCCTTACTCCTCTTATCTCTATCGCCCTTGCCGAGGGCGTCTGACATGGTCACGCAGTACCCTTGTCCGAATTTCACGAACGAAAATGTTTCTGCGTCTCCTCCAACATCCTGGTGCGAGGCGAAGATTGCCACCCTTGTCACCGTTGAGAGGCTCTCGCCGCGGATAGCCGTGTTGTTGATATTGTGGTGGAGTGTGACCGTACGTCAGTGATTGAGATTCCGATACGAGCCTAGCGGTGCTTAGAGCCTTGGAGGCAGGTTGTAGCGGCACGGTGGCGGGGTCGTGCCACCCAAGCTTTGACCAGCAAGAAAGCCAAGCGAACATTACTGTGCTTGAAGTGAACAAGTCGTGGAAGAGTTGGCACCAAGGAATCGATACTGTAGTGCAATATGGTTTGCGATTTTGGTCCACCGGAGTCGATTCTTGAGATGACTCGCACTGCTAAACCTTACAGATCAAACGCACAACGCAGTGCAGGATCTGCAGAGAATTCCCACCCCAGTGCGGAATCTGTTAAGCATTTTCTTACGAACTCTGGCATTGGCCAGAACACGGACCACGACGTCAACACCGAAATCTGACCGCGCCCTTCCACCAACGACGGTTCGATCCACCATCCACTTCGATCAGGCTTCTCTGCGGCGCCTCGCGGACTCGGACAGTACTTATCGCAAGCTAGCCCTGCTCAGAAAAGTCCTTTGTTCCTTCAACCTCACCTTTGCGCCGCTGCTCTGTCTGCGCACCTTTATCAAAGAAGGATCGCTGTTTATTAGCACCAAGCTGTGTGTTGAGATAGATACCACGACAACCAGACCTCGAGTCTTCGACACTCCCTCCTCTAACAGATCCCTCTCTGCACGTGCTCGCTGCTGTGACACCGCCGGTGACTGCTGGATCTGGAACTCCATACCGGACGTCCAACTTCGATTCCCAAAGCGACAATAGATCACTGCCGCATGACTATATCCCTAGCGACCTAACAAATTACTGGAGGAAGCTATCACCTGGATCCAAAGCGCCAAATTACCATACTCCATACACACGGCCACCTCCCCACAAGCAGCAATGGCCGATCAACTTGCCCCCGCGGATGTGCGTCGACGTAAGAGTAGTGTCGGCGCTGTAGAGATGCAAGGTCCGAACGGTACAGTCAAGACCGTCATGCTTGAAGATATGAACGCAGAAGATCGTCTGCTTGCGGAGCAGTTCGGATACAAGCCAGTCATGAAGCGAGAATTTGGCTACCTGTCAACGTTCTCCTTTGCAGTGTCTATTTCTGGGCTGTTTTCTACTGTAGCAACGACCTTTTCTTACCCACTATACGCCGGTAAGCACACGCACCCCAAGTCTACCGCGCTTGAGATCTGCTAACACTGTCCACCACTACTTGCAGGTGGCAGTGCATCAGCCGTCTGGTGTTGGCTCATTTCCGGAGCGGGCTGTATGTGCATCGCGGTTCGTGATCCACCCTCCGATTTCATGTTGCCGGCTGTCCCATTGACTTTTTTACCTAGCTCTCGGTCTCTGAACTCGTTTCAGCCTACCCGACTTGTGGTGGACTCTATTACACCATCTCTCGTACCACGCCTAAAGCCTGGGTGCCTTCGCTGTCCTGGGTGACGGGCTGGTTGAACCTGCTGGGTCAGGTCGCTGGTGTGGCCTCGTCAGAATGGGGTGCTGCATCACTCATTCTTGCTGCGGCCTCGATGGGCACAGATTTCGCCTACGTACCATCCGTTGGACAGACCGTTGGAGTCATGGCTGGCCTGACAGTCATTACCGGTTTGGTCAACTCTTTGTCGACCTACTGGATGGAGAAGATGACGAAGACATACGTTATCTTCCACGTACTGGTGTTGGTCACCTGTAGCATCGCGCTCTTGGCCTTGTCCCACCGTGCTGGCACCAATCACACCGCCAAGTATGTTTTCACCGACGTTGACAACACATCCGGCTGGACGCCCACGGGCTGGTCCTTCTTGTTTGGTTTCCTGTCAGTCTCGTGGACGATGACTGATTACGATGCAACTGCCCATATCACCGAAGAGATCAAGAACCCGGAGCTGAAGGCGCCGTGGGCGATCTCAATGGCCATGCTCTTCACATACGTCGCTGGCTGGCTGTTCAACATCGTGCTCTGCTTCTGCATGGGTGACATTGCGGACATCCTCGCATCTCCAATGGAACAGCCGGTGGCGCAGATCTTCTACGATGTCCTCGGTAAGGGTGGAGGGATCACCTTCACGGTGTGCGCCTTCTTCATCATCAAATTCGTCACCTTCACTGCCATGCAAGCGCTGGGCCGGACCGTCTTTGCCTTCTCCCGCGATCAGCTTGTCCCATTTTCAAGCGTCTGGGTCAAGATCTTGCCGTTGACAGGTACTCCCATCCTGGCCGTCTGGGTCTCGGTTTTCTTCTGCATCGCTATCAACCTCATTGGGCTCGGCTCATACACTGCCATCGCTGGAGTATTCAACGTCTGCGCCATTGCCCTTGACTGGAGCTACTGCATCCCTATCGTCTGCAAGCTATGCTTCGGCAAGTTCGAGCGTGGTCCGTGGCATCTGGGCAAATGGAGCACTCCCATCAACATCTGGGCTTGTCTCTGGACGTTGTTCGTATCGATCATCTTTGTCATGCCTACTGCTTTGCCGGTTTCGGCTGAAAGTGTAAGTAATTCCCAACTACGAAACCCAACACATCACGCTAACATATTCACTAGATGAACTATGCTATCGTATACCTGGGTGGCATTCTCTTCTTCTCTCTGGTCTACTGGTTCATCCGTGGCAAGAAGTTCTACACTGGACCCCTCATCGAAGCGCAGCCTGGTGAGGGCGACTCGCAGCAGAGTCGCAGCAGCAACGAGGAAGAGATCAACCGAAAGACAGAGAAGGAAGGCCAGGTCATTGCTTAGGCGTGTCAGCTAGTCGCTGGATCACCAGGCTCGGATCAATGCAATTGTACGGATTTGTTGCAAATAGAGATGAGCATATATGTAAGAGAAACTGAGATACCCATAACGAGTTTGAAAGTGGGCGGCTTGCACGGAGAAGCAACATTTTGAGAAGATTTATATAACAGTACCTCAATCAAAGTCTTCATCTACCTTGTTGGCTTTTCTGACACCGTCTCGACTGTCTAACTTGCCGTATAATGTCTAGAGAACCATGGCTTGTCTGACGCGGCCAAGCAACACTAGCAGTGCACATTCAACATTACGCTGCGATACCTATGGCTACATTTGGCGCAAAGGGTGCACGTCTCCAACCCGCCGCTGCCATTTCGTCTTCTATTGGCAGTATCCTCGACGCCTTACCGGAAGGATTGCCTGTCATATCCTCAACACCATCATTTCCAGCTTCATGTTCGTCGTTCGAGGCTCTGCGCCCTTCACTACCGACTAACTCACCCGCTTCAAACAGTTCCCGCCAATCGTTGCTGAGCATCTCGTCACCATCCAGTAGCTGCCGACCCACCATCTGCATCCAATGACCCGGGTATAGACAGCATGTCCGCATAACACTCGCTTTGAGCTCGTCGTCCCTCGCGTCGTTAGTAGCAAGCTTGAGTGTATGGAGTAGCCACAAAGCAGTGGCTTCGTTGACGGCGCTCCCGCTATTTTGTGCGGTGTCTGCTGCCAGCTGCGCCAAGAGACTCTGGGTGAGGGCACGGACGAAGGTTCGCTGAGATCGCACCAGACGGCGTAGTAGCGGATCCCAGAGAGTGAAGGCTCCGGCCATGGAATCACCAAGCCTGTGAAATGTTAGCTCGCCGTTACTTTCATACTTTTCTAGAGATTGACTCACTCCCTACTCGAAGGGAAGATGAATCGTTCATCGACGAGTATCGCAGTCGACGCCTTTACACATTCCTCGAGACTACTCTGATCCCATAGTAGGGTGCAAGCTTGTGCATATTGCTCAATCTCAGCTTCATGTTCTGCAGTCTTCTGTCTCTTCGCACGGAAAGCCTCCCGCCGTGAACTTCGATACGCTTTGAATACTCCTCTCGCTTCACTATTCATGTCTTCAACACTCATTGCCACCCCTCTCACATTCTTCTCTGGTAGCCTACTCCAGTAGACATCCCAAAGCCACGCCAACGCCTGGTCAACAATGCCAATTAATCTCCCGAGCGAGGGCAATTCCTCATGAACAGCCTCATGCCTCAAACCTACAAAGTGCACTGGCATTCCGATCCGTCTCGCCACGTCCAACATACTGCTGGGCTGCAACAAGCCTTCTCGAGATCGCCCAATATCGCAGAAGCCCGTGACGAAACGGGTGAAGGCCGCAGTGTAAGTAGCCCGTACGGCAAAATCTGAGGCTTCGGAAGAGTAGCGGTGGTGTAGCTGGGCGTCTATGAGTAAAGCTGTGGACTCAACGGCATGAGGCAGGTTGCCGCGGAATTTCCAGCAGGTGAGTATGCGGGTTACGGCCTGTCGGCGATTGTCGTCTGAGTCAGGAGAATGGTTTGTGATGGGGTAGAGTTGAGTCCGAACGGCCAGGAGATCAGCAGGTGTGCGCCAAGGGTGGATGGTGTAGCGTGGCATGATGGCTGGTCCAATGCGGAAGGAGCGACGCGCTAGCGCGAATGTCGGTGAAGTTGGTCGCAGTGTGGCACAGTCCTAGAGATAATCCAGTATAATCACGGTCGTAAAATCTGTTCCAGAGTACTACGCTCTACAATAGAAGGCTGATTTTGTGACTGCACAAAATAACCAAGTCTTCAAGCCCATTCCAAACCGGCAATTTTCGATTGATAGAAGTGATCGCAACTCTCGAAAAGTGATGTAGCTGGATGGTCCACCGCTGCAGACTGTATATTCCTCAGACCAGTAGTTAGTCGGACGTAAAGCGGTTGTTGCACGAATCTGCGAATATTTATGTTGTCAGTCTGATCTTTTGCGAATATGTACACTTCGAAGCACGGGCCACGAGTTCCGGACGTCACCAACCGCTATCGCCGGGCTCCATTCTGTGACATTGACATTAACCAGCCCAGGGTACAAGACTACATTGCCATAGCTGAACGATTGCGGAGGACAGCTACGGCACATGAAGCCTGCCGCGAGCAGTCCAAACGCGCCAAATCCAGCTTCACCAGAACGTAAACGCAAACGTCCTAGCCGCCAGATCTCGTCCGAGAACGCCGCGAAGCAGCAGACCTTGCAGTCACTCTTCGCTGGTTCGCAGAAGCCTCAGAACAATACTGGTCCTGCATCTCCTAGCAGTAAACGGCTGAAAGCAGACACCACAACTCATTCGTCAACGCCTTCGAAGGCGCTTGCCAGAGCCGAGATGTATACCTTCGCATCTCGTTCGCCGGTGTCAACTGGCAATGGAGTCATTGATCTTACTGCTGGCTCGCCACCGTCATCGCCACAGGTAAGGCGGATGAATGGAGCTTTCAAGGGCAGAGCTGGTTTCAACCCGCAAGGAGGACCGAAGAAGCTGGTAGTCAAGAACTTGAAGACGAACAACACCTGGGATAGCAAAGCATATTTGGAAAAGATATGGGGACAGCTAGATGCTGCATTGGCCATTATCTTTAAGGATGGCAATGATGGTTTCAGCAAAGAAGACTTGTATCGAGGCGTTGAGAACGTATGCCGGCAAGGCGGAGCATCGACATTGTTCTCGAGACTAGAGAGCAGATGTCGGCAGCATGTGGAGCGAGACGTGCTGGCGCCGCTACTGGAGAAGGCTGGTTCTGGCAACGTCACGGTGCTAAAGGCAGTTCTTGCAGAGTGGGCGCGCTGGAAACAGCAGATGGCCACAATACGAGCCATATTCTTCTTTCTAGATCGATCATATCTCCTGTCATCGAGCAAGCCTACGCTCGCAGAACTGACACCGCAGCTGTTCCGGGAGCTGGTCTTCAGCCACGCTTCTCTTAAGCCGAAGACAGTAGAAGGCGCCTGTGACTTGGTTGGGGCCGAACGGACAGGCAAGCAGAAGCTCGACCAAGGTCTTTTTAAGCAGGTTGTGGACATGTTTCATGAGCTGCAGACCTATAGCGCATCGTTCGAGCCGCAATTCCTTGGATCCACGCAGCAGTATGTCGCTGATTACTCGGATATCATTATTGCGGAGAAGACTGTGCCAGAATACGTCGCACTGGCGGATGAGTCCATTGCATCGGAGATGGCAAGGTGTGAAGAGTTTGCACTGGATGCGAGTACCCGACGCGACCTCCTTGCACTGCTGGAAGATCACTTCATCGTTCGAAAGGAGACCGATCTGGCCGATTATGAAGCCTTGGCTCCTCTTCTCGACAGCGGTGCTATGACCGACTTGACTGCACTATATGCTCTCCTGAGTCGAAGGCGTCTCGGTAACAAACTGCTTCCGTCGTTCGTCAAGTGGGTCGACGAGAGTGGAACAAGCATCGTGTTCGGCAAGGAGGATGACATGATTACTGACCTGCTGTCGCTCAAGCAAAGGCTCGATCTGACGTGGCGGACGGCTTTCCAACGCGATGAGCAGCTCGGCCACGGGCTGAGAGAAACGTTCGAGACGTTCATGAACAAGACCAAGAAGGGCGATGCGACGTGGGGTACAGACAACACTAAAGTAGGCGAGATGATCGCGAAGTATGTTGATCAGCTACTTCGCGGCGGAGCCAAGTCGATCCCAGAAGTCCTTACAACGCGCCGGGCATCGAGTATCAATGCTCCACCAAAAGGTGTACAGCTTCTCACAGCCGCGCAAATTGCAGAGGAAGAGAACAACGACGATGATGAGCTGGATGAGGATGCCGAGATCAACAGCCAGCTCGACCAAGTGCTTGACCTCTTCCGCTTCGTGCACGGCAAAGCTGTGTTCGAGGCATTTTACAAGAAGGATCTCGCTCGGCGATTACTCATGGCCCGTTCTGCCTCTGCGGATGCTGAACGCAGTATGCTGGCTCGTTTGAAGACTGAGTGTGGATCAGGCTTTACGCAGAACCTGGAGCAGATGTTCAAGGATATCGAACTTGCGCGAGAGGAGATGCTGTCATATCGGCAAAGGCTGGAAGACCGGATCGGTTTTGAGAAGGGCAAGAACGTCGACCTTAGTGTTAACATCCTAAGTGCGGCTGCTTGGCCTAGCTATCCCGATATACCTGTTGTCATCCCAGCCAACGTGAAGAGGGCGATCGATGACTATGAGCTGCACTACAAGAGTAAACACACGGGACGAAAGCTGGATTGGAAGCATGCACTTGCGCATTGCCAGATGAAGGCTACTTTCCGGAAGGGAGCGAAGGAGCTGGTCGTGAGTAGTTTTCAGGCCGTGGCTATGCTGCTCTTCAATGGCTTGGGCGACGACGAGCAACTGTCTTACAACCATATCTTGACCGAGAGCGGGTTGCGTAAGTGCTAGTCGTCTGTGATCATAAATTAGTGGTGTGCTAACAATTCTGCAGCCGAAGCCGAAGTCAAGCGCACGCTACAGTCCCTGGCCTGTGCCAAACTACGCCCTTTGACCAAGCACCCAAGAGGCAAGGATATCAACGACACAGACACGTTCTCCATCAACCTCGACTTCACGCACCTCAAGTACCGCGTCAAGATCAACCAAGTCCAGCTCAAGGAGACCAAGGAGGAGAACAAGGAGACCCATATCCGTGTCGCTGAAGATCGCAACTTCGAGTGCCAGGCTGCGGTGGTGCGCATCATGAAGTCGAGGAAGACGATCAGTCACCAAGAGTTGGTGAGTGAGACTATCAAGGCCACGATGAGTCGGGGCGTGTTGGCTGTGGGTGACATCAAGCGGAACATTGACCGTTTGATTGAGAAGGACTACATGGAGAGAGAGGATGGCAATATGTACTCTTACATCGCATAGAAGAGCTATACGGTAGACATGACGGTAATGACCTCCTTGAGCTCATAGTACAGCTAAACGCGACTGTCAACATCATGAGAAGAAGCAGCGTCCCCGATCGGCTTCCATGCAGCTTGTGGCGCAAGACGCCTAAGCTGACCTCAGTGGAAGCTGATCAGGACAGCGACCAATGAGACTGAAAACTCCGAGAACATGAGGAGCTTCCGTGGACATGCAGCTGTACATTGCTCGTCGCCACACCACTGCTCTGCACTGTGCGAGTAGCGAAGTACCCAACTTGTGCCGTATCATTTCCTACACGGCGCTGCCAGTACGTTGTGTTATCCAGAATGTTCACGCCTTCCAGGGTAGTGAGTGGCATTTGCGGTACAATGCCATACTTCGGAGCCCCGCCTGTTCCGCTTTCATGCATCATACTGATTGCGGTCACCCGGCCCAAGGGGGTGAAGCCGCCATTGAGAGTCGAGAAAGTGACGTTGTCCTCGTAGGTGTCGATACCCACCTTGGCAACGCCGAAAGGTAGAGCGGCGCCAACGAAGATATCTCCACCACCAAACGCAAGGCCTGAAAAGGGACCTTCCGAACCGATGAGTGGGTCGACATACTGACTGTAATCGACCTGCGCTGCTGCAAGACCTGCGGAGAGCAGCCCAAAAGTGAAGAGAGCCATAATAGGATCTGTTTGAGAGCTTGAGGAACAGACAAGGGAAACGGGGGAAGACTTACAAGACCGCGACCAAGCTGACTAGCCAGTCAAGATGGCGATCGTAGGTGCGGGTGCCCGGTGACACAAGGTGACTTTGAAAGCGGGCATGATTGACATCATGCTCGAGGACCTCCACAATCCAGTGATCCTGTGAGGGGTATGTGGTATGAAAGCTATGTGATGTATGGTGAGCTTCGCACAGTCGATCGGCAGACTGCGGATATCAGCGCGAAGCTTCGTGGCGCGAATGCTTGTAATGCAAAGGAGAGGTGAGGTTGCAAGCTTCCCGAACAAAGAGTAGAGGCAGCATTTGTCTTGGCATCGGCTGCCACAACTATACTCTCGTACCATAGCTAAGTAATGCAAAGATCAGTAACTTGGAAGGACGAGCCCGTATCCTCAAGTGCTCTCAGCACTCGAGCCAGGCGCGACCTCGCTGTCCATACTAACGCTCTCCGTTTGATGCCCAGCGACATTTAAAGTGGTCTTCGGCCAGTCTTTCCCTGCAGTATTCAGCACACCTTCGATGTTCAACTGCTTTGTGAACCATCTCTCCCGTCTCGTACTAGCCCGCTGACCTCCCTCTTGCGCGCTCCTGGCCGCGCGAGTAGTCCTTGCCCGCTTTGCTCTTCGCCCCTCACCATCGGGGAGGAGGGTGTTGAGTCGCTCACGCTGCTCTTCTAGAGCGAGATCATATTGCACGATGGAGCGGACGTAGGGTGCAAGATCGGTAACGATTGCCGACAAAGGGCCATCAAATGCCGATTGCAGCAGTCCAGGGTAGTTCGTTGATGCGCATTCGGGAGCAGTAGAGATTGCGTCGAAGGCAATGAAATCGTTGCGCGATAGTCTTGATGCCTTTTCTGCTGTCGTCTTTCCTGCAGCAGCTGGATGCTGCTTGGTCGTCGGTACTTTCCGCAGAGCATGAACTGAGTTCACGACAAGCTGCATACTGAGGTCGGTATGGTCAACCCGTTCATCAGCCTGCACAAGCCGCAGTCCCTCGATGTACTGACCACGAGCTTTGTCCAACATCTCAGGCATCGTGGTGTCCAGCGGTGCAGTCTCCAGCAGTCCCGGCCGAGTAACAACATCCATAGAGCTCAGCGCGTCAGTCATAACAGCATGCTGCTTGAGTGAAATCGCCTGTTGTGCTTCAACTGTACTAGTTGGATGCACATCAAACTCCCGCCAATTCCACATAACTTTGTCTTCGTCGTCAAGACCTTCAGGAACCGTCCCCATGCCACCCACGTACGTGCCATCACTAACCACTCGTAGCTTGCGCCCACGTTCATCAACATCCGAACCCGGTGGCCAACGCTGATAGATCCAGCCTAGTCCACCTTTAACGTCACCGATAGCCATCTGGCACCAGAAGTCGAGCTCGGTAATGCTGGCCCTCAGATCGTGACCCTTAGCGTGATATAGATCAGCAACAGCGTCACGACGAAGCAAATGACCCTCCGCAGCAGCCACCAGCAAGAGATAATCAGTCGCCAAGTCAGAATGAGGCGGCGAGAACCGCAAGATGGCATGCATACTCATTGCCTGCACCGGTACCATGTCCTCATCATTGCAAGTCATGATGAACGGTCGTTTCGAGCTGACGATGAGCTTGAGCACAGTATTCCAGAAGTCTTTGTCGTCTTTGAACAGAATGTCAACTTCCTCGAGCAAGATCAGAGACTGTTGCTGATCCTTCGTTGCCTTCTTCAACGCTTCCACGACCGCCTTCAGCACCTTTGCCTTGGTCGGTGGTTTGATCTTGGGCGCAGGCGGTTTGACGCCAGCTTTCGGCTGGAAGAAAGCATTCATCTTGCCCTGCCGGCCACTAGCCAGATCCCGCTCAAATGCTTCGTCCATTCGTGCTTTGTTGGGCTCCTCTGCCGATGAGAGCTCGCCTGCATCGACACCGATACCATGGTGCTTGACTAGATGATTTTCCGTCATGTCGCCCACCTTGTCGAGAACATCTTTCCCACTCCTCCGCTCGCTCGAGCTGATCTCAAAAACCTTGAAGCCCAGCTCCTTCGCGACAGCATACGCCGCAGCAGTCTTGCCGCAGCCCGAAGGTCCGCTGAGCAATACAGCATTACCCAGCTTCGTGCCGTCAACAGCCAGCTGAACAACAGATTTCTGCAGCTTAGTACCCGCGGCGTGTGTGGCTTCCTCGGGACCAGTAAGCTCATCCATGTTATGAATCTCCTCATCGCTGTCCACAAGGAAGTCGTCCATGTCGTCCTGCTTCCTCCGCCGCTTCTTCCTAGGCTTGACTTCTGCCTTCGCTGGCGCTTTCTGCACAGCACCCGTACTTTCCACCGCCGAGACAGTCAGAGCTGCAAGCCAGTCTCTGAGGACCTTCATCTCATGTGCAGGTTGCAACACTTCCCCTGAGGTATCTGGGGCGTACTTCTGGGTCCAGCCTACATTTTCTCCTTTGAGCTCGTCGAAAGCGGAGAGCGTATATGGGATGCTGTCCCATAGCTTCTGCATTGCCGGGTGCACGCTAAGCTGTGACGAAGTCGGTAGGTCGGACATCAGTATATCTTCCGCATCGTTGTGCATGCTTACAGAAAGCTCTGGAGCAACACGTTGTCGTATCTCATGTCCGGTGATGAGTAGCCTCTCCGGCACACGGAGATTGCTAGGCGGCTCGAAAAAGCCATCAGAGCGAAGCCTACATGCCTCTTCTGGCCTCAGGTTGGCGCCGTAGTGCCGCAGTACAGACTCATCGATAGGTAAAGACACCTCAGCAGCTTTTCTCTTGCGCTTTCTGCTCACCAGAGGAGCCAAGTCCGCACAGGAGGGCAACACATCCTCAAAACCACGTACATGAGCTTGCTCCCTATCAGGCCACGGCGCCTCCATAGCGCCAGGATGCTTCACCATCAATCGATCCTTCAACAGACCTGATCCAACCGCGTACGGCACTTCCTTGACCAGACTCGGTACGCGATCACTTAGAACTTGCATCCTAAGCTTGCCCGGAGTGGTCGCTGTCGTCTTCCTCGGTGACTCAACCTTTGGCTGAGGTTCATCTTTGGGCTTTCCGCCAAAGAACGGATGCGTGGGTTTCTTCGACTTCCGAGGTGTACGTAGCTTCTGAGGATTTGGCTGCTTGTCTTCAGGCACGGCGACGCGCTCCGAGCCAGAGAGAATGCGATCGATGCGTAGGCCGAGGTCTGCTTGTGCCGTAGAGTAGGACATCGTGACAACTAGTCGCGCTGCTTCCTTTGATTTTCGAGGCTTCCCTCTTCGTCTGGGCACATCAGGTACTGCTTCAGGATCCGCATCTTGCTTTTCCTTTTTCCGGACAGGTGAGCTGAACCTCCCGTTCGCGTTCAACCGCAGCACCTTCTTGGGTGGTGGCGGTGCGTTTGAAGCTTCTAGATCTGGCCCTGCGTTCACACCAGCTGTACCATCCTCAGATAGTGGCACTGGCTGCAGCAGAGGAGAAGATGGCGGTATCACCACGCGCGGCGAGCTAGGAGCTCTCATACGAGGTGGTGCAGCAGGCTCGCTGTACAATGCAACAGGATCGGAGGTCGAATTGGGAATTACCAGGTCGTCCACAACTGGTGGTGCTTCCATTTGACTGGGGCGTTTCCGTTTCCGCTTTGGGGGTGCCACGATGGGATCCGAGGAGACGAGATTGATCGCATCGTCAAAGGTGTTGCCATTCACAGGTGGAGCGGGAGCAGGCTTCGGGTTCAAGATGTCCTGCAACGTCTTCTGCTTCTTCCCTTTCCCATCCTCCTCCAGCTGTGCCTTTGGCTTCCGATTCCTCTTTGGCTTCGGCTTTTCATCGTATGACCCGTCAAGCTGCTCCACCTCAATGGGCTCTCCCTCATCCTCGGTCGCGTGAGCATCTTCATTGGTACGTTTAAAGAATGGGTGTATGCTTCCGCCATCCCCGTGCATCGCTGGCATGAGTGTTGCTGCGGCCATTCATGGCATTGTTCGAGGCGTGATTTGAGCTCACCGTGGACCGAGCTGGTGAAGTGTGCTTGTCACGTCTGTACTTTCGAGGTGATGTAACGCGCCAGTTTCGCGCCGAAGATCTCGGATCTGATAACCGGTCGCTGCCGCTGCCAAGAGTTGGAGCAACTTGAAGACGAAACTTTCCTCGACCTCTTCCAGCTGACCTAGCATACCACCGCAAGCATGGCGATCCAAAAGAAGAACGCCAAAGCGCGTCTGGATAAATACTACTACCTCGCCAAAGAAAAGGGCTACCGCGCTCGTGCCGCCTTCAAGCTCATCCAGCTGAACAAGAAATACTCCTTCCTGCAATCCGCAAAATGCCTCATCGATCTGTGCGCTGCCCCCGGCTCATGGCTGCAAGTCGCCGCCGAGGTCATGCCTGCGAAGAGCTTGATCGTAGGCGTGGATCTGGCGCCGATAAAACCCATACCGAAAACCATCACGTTCCAGGGCGATATCACGACAGAGAAATGCAGGAGCACGATAAGAGGGTATATTAAGACCATGAAAGCGGACGCGGTGATTCACGATGGTGCGCCAAACGTGGGTACCGCTTGGGTGCAGGATGCGTTTAGTCAGAACGAGCTGGTGCTTAGCTCGTTGAAATTGGCTACGGAGTTTTTGGCTCCAGGCGGCGTGTTCGTGACGAAGGTTTTCAGAAGTAAGGATAGTGCGAAATTGGAGTGGATTTTCAAGCAGTTGTTTGCGAAAGTTGAGCAGACTAAGCCGCCGAGTTCGAGAAATGTCAGTGCTGAGACGTTCTATGTGTGTCGGGGGTACAAGGCGCCCAAGCAGCTGGATCCGCGGTTCTTGGACCCCAAGTATGCTTTCGCTGAGGTGGAGGATGCGGCGGTTAACATGGAGGCCAAGGTATTCAACCCGGAGAAGAAGAAGCGCAAGCGTGATGGTTACGAGGAGGGCGATTGGACGCAGTTTCACGAGGTGCCTGCGAGCGACTTTGTGCAGACCCAGGACCCGATCAAGATGCTGGGTAGCTTGAATAGGCTGCACTTCAGGCAGGAGGGTGATGGGGACATCGCGCTCGCTGCGCTCGACAAACTGCCTGAGACGACGGAGGAGGTGAGGTTGTGCTGTCAGGATCTGAAAGTGCTCGGCCGGAAAGAATTCAAGTTGCTATTACGCTGGCGAATGAAGGCTAGGGATCGCTTTGGCTTCCGGCAGAAGAAATTAACCGAACTTACTGGTGCATCGTCTACTGCGACGACTGCAGCAGGAGCGACAGACGATGCAGTTGCGGAGGGTGCGGCAGGTGAGGAGGTTGCCACCTTGACGCCTATGAGTGACGAGCTACGCCTCCAGGAAGAGATCCTCACCCTGCAAGAAGGCCAGACAAAGCTCAAACGCAAGGAGCGCCGAAAAGACAACGAGCGGAAGCAAAAAGAAATCACGCGTATGCAGATGGACATGATCACGCCTACCGACGTCGGTATCGATGCTGGTGGAGCTATGGGTGATGAGGGTACTTTCAAGTTGAGGGATGTTGATAAGGCTGGTATTGCGCGTCAAATCACTCGTGGCAAGATGTATGCCGAAACCGAGAAGCCCAAGGTTGAGGAGGAGGTTGAGGAGAGTGAAGACGAAGATGGAGATAGATTGGAGACGGAGCTGGATGCTATGTATGAGCAGTACCAGGCTAAGAGAGAGGATCGCGATACGAAGGCGAAGGCGAAGCGCATTCGGAGACAAACTAGCGGAAAGGACGATGAAGAAGAGTTCGAGGGGTTTGGTAAAGAGGGCGAGGATGGTGCGGAGACTACGGATGGTGAGGATAGTGATGCTGATCTGATCGAGGATAGTGATGAGGATATGGAGGGAGAGGATACGCCGACGGGGCTGTTAAATGAACTGAGATCGAAAGATGATGGGAAGAATGGGTTAAGCGGACGGGCGGCTAGCTTTTTTCAGCAGGACATCTTCAACGATCTGGGTGTGGACGAGGAGGAGGAAGAGGATGAGGCTGACTTGGAGAGAGATAGCGGGATTGATGTTGGGTCGGGAGAGTCGCTGTCGCCACCTCTCAAGCCTACTACCGCCGAAGACGAGGAGTCTGACGGCTTCGAGACGGAAGATGACGAAGCTCCTGCAGCTGAAGACGACGATGATGAAAGCGATATTGAAGTCGTCCGGCCCGCGAGACCCGAAGACGACGAAGAAGACTGGACAGAGGGTACCCAGCGCCCAGAGCAAGTCGAGAAAGAAGGCCGACCGAATATCGACATCATTACCGCCGAAGCCATGACTCTCGCGCATGCCTTGGCAACAGGTAAAGTCACGAAAGCGCAACTGGAAGACGATGCGTTCAACACTTACTCCCACCGCGATACCGATGGTCTGCCAGAGTGGTTCCTGGACGACGAGGGCAAGCACTCCAAGCGCCAACGTCCCGTCACTGCCGAAGCGGCTAAAGCCATCAAGGAGAAGATGAAAGCTCTCAACGCGCGACCGATCAAGAAGGTACGTGAAGCTAAAGCGCGAAAGACTTTCCGCGCCGCTCGCCGGTTGGAGAAACTCAAGAAGAAGTCTGAAGGGTTAATGGACGAGGAGGGCGGTGTGGGAGGTATGAGTGAGCGCGATAAGGCCGGTGAGATTGGAAAGTTGATGGCTAAGGCTAAGAAGACTGGAGGCGGGAAGAAGAAGGGGAAGATGGAGGTCAAGGTTGTGAGGTCTGGAGGGCAGAACAAGGGTGCCGGTAGGCCGAGGGGTGTGAAAGGAAAGTATAAGATGGTCGATGATCGTTTGAAGAAGGATGTGAGGGGAGAGAAGAGGGCGGCGAAGAGGAACAAGAAGGGAAGGAAGTGAGAGAGTTATGTAGGAAGCTGATATCAATACCAGACTACATCCGGTTTCTTCGCATTTTAGGCTGGAGTCTTGATCGTAAGCTGTTCTGGTCTATGTATGTTCTGGTCTATGTACTCCTTCTCTAACACGGCCTCGAGCTTGCTACTGCTCGTCCTCCACCGCATCGACGGTGTTCTCGCCTTGATAGCCACACAGTTCTTGATCAATACTAGCGCACTTGGTTGATAATTTGGTCCGCTATTTTCTCAGCTAGGGCATAAATCGTGCTTGTAGGATGACCTCTACACTGATGTCAGTGGGTGCAAAGTGAATGAGCTCTCGGAGACCTACGGCGGCAGGAACGGGAAAGACGCTGCATCAACCACCCTCAAGTTCTTGGTGCCGAAGACGAAAGTGTTGGAGTCTATGACTGCCATTGTATCGTTCTTGCAGCCCATTTTTGCGGTCCCGGATGCATGGTATACTGGAGGTGCGAAGTTGTTAGTCGTTCGGTCTCGATTGTGATGGCCCCGGAACAGAACGATGTCGACACTAATACACGGCATCAACGCAAAAAGTCCATACCCTGTACGCGAACGTTAGCAGTCCGAACATTTCAGTGAACGGCTCTACTACTCGACGTACTGTAATCATTGCTTCGCCGATATATCGTAAGATCTCCTCGTCAGTCTGCACAGACGGTCCGGGAAGTGCCTCTTCAGGGTCAGCAATGCCGAGATCAGCGAGAATCTGCCACATCTCTCGTGAGCGCTTGAAAGCTTGTATAATCATTTCCTTGTCGCTGTGCTCGCAATGTGATCAGCCGCGTCCATAAGCAACATGTACCACCCCTCAGAATCCGACTCACGCCTGCGCAGTATACCACGCCGGATCGACTATGGGAAGATGCCACATGTCGGGGCTGTTGAGCTTCACAGTCCCGCGAGAGAGTGGTGCGACCAAAGCAACAAGGAGTGTCGCGTAATTCTTGCCGTCCTTGGGGTCTGCGGTCTGCTTATTGTGCTCATAGCCGTTATAAGCGCCATTAGGAAGCCACTCGATCTCGGGCCTAGATTAGATTATCAGCAAATGTCGCGTGTCTTGGGTACCTCCGCAAACCAAGAGTTTACCAGTCGGCAGGGAAGGTTGCCAATTGAGCAAGCGTTTCGTTGCTAAGCTTGCTGCGGTAGGGTTCCGGTAGTTTCTCGAAGCCGTAGTAATCCGGTCCGAAGATTGAGTCGGGCCCACTAGCTGACTTCAGGTACGCCTGAATGAGCTGGTTCGCGAGCGTTGCGTTATTGACACCTGCGGATGCTGTGTTCACGTTGACAGCGTGGATGGTACCAAAAACGGGATGATCCCACATGTTTGCACCTACGCCAGGCAGATCAACCTTGCAGCTGATATTCCAGGCTGCAAGTTCTTTGCAGTTCCCAATACCGGACACCATCAACAGCTGCGGAGACTGGAACGCTCCGGCGGAAAGGATTACCTCCTTTCTGGCTGTCAACGTGAAGTTCACAGAAGGTGTACCGTATGTACCCTGGGTAAGCGCAGATATGCCTGTGGCTGTGGTGCCGTTGAACATGATTTTGGCTGCCAATGTGTTCTTGTATATGATGGGAGCGGTACGATTGTTGAGTGCCGCCTGCAGAAATGATGCCTAGCACAGATCATGAACATTCAGCAGACAATCGACTTGAATCGTGGGCGATTGATTACCTCGGAGGATGATCGATATGCTGTCACGGGGTCGATGGTCTGCAGCGCATAGCCAGACCCAATGATGACGCCACTGCTGAAGCCTGGTAGTTGCGGCATTCCGGCTGCTGGGAAGACTTTGTGGAACCAAGTCCCGAGCGGGTCGACCGAGTTGGAGAAGGATACCTGCACTGGTCCCCCAGTGGGGTCAAAGGCATCCGAGTCGAAAGGATTGCTCGAGTTGACGTTATACCGCGTTTCGTTAGGAGGCGTGGCGTGAATTGACTTCTTGTAGAAGGGCAGAAGGTTCTGCCAGGTGTCTTGTGCACGAGGCATGAACATTCAGCATCGAAGGTTCCGTCTTCCACACTCAAGTGGCGAACTTACAGCTCTGGTCATCGACCTCGTCGGCCCACGCCTGTAGACTATCCACTGTCGCTCTTTGGTAAAGATAGTAGTTCCTTGCCGATGAGCCTCCAAAAACCTTTCCTCGCGCGTAGTGAATACTGCGATTGGCAGAACCCTATACTATGTGAGCCGGAGGACATGCGAACCAGTACTCCAACATGACTTACGGACTGCGGCGTTGTCGAGATACCCTAGCTCGCACGTATCAGCTACTGCTTCTGTACTAGCACGAGGACGGTCTAGCATACCCAATCGACCAATGGCTGGAAGTTCGTAGTGTCTGAGCCAGTGAAAAAAGTAGCGTAGGCTGGGACGACGCTGAGGTTCGAGTTATCTGTCTCATAGAACCCTCCCGCTTCGACGACGGCGACGCTCAGGCCCGCAGCAGCGAGTCTAGTGGACAGTGCAAGCCCTGCAGTACCACCACCAACCACCTGTTTAAGACGAGAATAACCTTTAGCATGCGTAACATCTTTCTGGAAAGACAATCTCATCGGAATACTTACAACATAGTCAAACGTCGCGTTGTTGCCTGGAACTCCGAAGAAGGACGATATCAAAGGCTTGCCGTTAGGCATTTGCTGGTTGAAGGCGAAGTCGATTGCTTCGACTGATCGCAGGATCAGACTACACCAGCACAACAGCCATCCGATAGCACTGTAGTGCGAGGCCATGACAGCGACTGTGCGCAAGACACTTATAGCTGTTATGCTGGAGTAGGCTTGCAGCGCAGAGGATTGACTGCGAACGGTGCGCGGGTATGGTTCTGGTGTAGGCAGTAGGCAGCGGGTCGCAAGTTGTGAGCGGTAAGGAAGCTCGACGGCAGGGTAGATCGCATCGGTTGACAGACAGGGCTGTAGCCTCTTTCGATAACTGTACCTGCTTGAAAGAGTCAAGATCCCCAAGTATGTGCATGTGCGGCGTATGCATGTGCATTGATGCCCGGAAACCGCGGCAACACCCCTCCTCCATAAGGTTCATGGCAGCCATGAAAAGGGTTTTGCGTCATACACTCATGTCGAGATTTAAGTGCCGAGTCTCCCGAAGAAGACGAATGCGCAATGCGCCATCACAATCAGTAGCACAGAGTCTCGAGAGGCTCCCAACATTGATGCACAAGCTCAAGGCCAAGCTTGAACGGCTCGCAGGGATGCTCTTGCATGGCGTGCTGCAGGAGCCGGCCACAATGATGCATGGGCATACTGAGCTCGTGCGTCCGGCTTCTAGCCCGTCTATTCACGGTCCTGGAGCAATTCAAGCGAGTGCAAGCTCAACACGCTTTCAAACGAGAGTGAACATATACTCGAAATAATCATTCTTCTGCAGTGCCTGGAGCGTAGTAGATTAGCGTAAGGTCAAGACTGCGCCAGCACACTCGTCTTCTGTTCTGGCTTTCAGATACGATTAGGGTATGCCGCCGTGGTGCATGTGACTAGGACGACGGAAGAAGTCGTTTGGTGAGGTCGAAGATTGTGCTGACTAACATACGCACGGACCTCGATGCTTCTTCCAACGTGCTTCGACGTTTGGTCAACACCAACATATGACCTGATCTTATCAGGACGACGAGCAATATACCACCACGGAGCGACTACCGACATCCCAATGACCGCACTTCTCACCGCAATAACAGAGCAACGATCAGGATCCAGCGTTGAAAGTGCACTCACCAACGATGCCATGTCCACCGCCACGTGCGTTAGTTGCTCGTGTGCCTTCCTTCCCTGTCAGGGCGAAACGTGCCGGAGAAGTTGCCGTATGGAACTTGGCATGGTCTCGACGGTAAGGACTATGAGAAGTGGTCAGCACACGAATGGCAAGTACATTCGTAGTTTCCCATTGCGAGGTCTTCCCGTCGTACAAACAGAGCCTTGTTTCGATTCCTTGCAATCAGTACCAATCATCGAACATCATCACGGACGATATATATACATCCCAGTATACCATTGACGGTTGGCTTGGCAGCGTGACAGCAGACAAGATGGGCAGCGCCTGGGCCAGCATCAAATTCCTGCTCATCGCCGGCGTGGGCCTTTTCGTGCGTCGGACAGTCTAAGTATTGCCAATGCCCAAACGTTAACAATCGTTCCAGGGTGACGGCTACCTCAACATCACCATCGGCCTCGTCGTCCCCATCCTCGGCTACCTCTACTACGACGACAACAAGAACAAAGTTCCCACCATCCCTCAAGATGTCATCAAAGGCGCCCTCAGCATCGGCATGATCTTCGGGCAAATCGGCTTCGGTCTGTTTGGCGACGCTCTCGGAAGACACAAAATCTACGGCAAAGAGCTGATCCTGACAATCACGGGCACGCTTCTCTTGATCCTGATGCCGTGGCATAATTTCGGCCATACCGGTGTCGTGGCCTGGATGTTCTGTTTCCGCTTCGTCACAGGCGTAGGCATCGGAGGGGACTACCCGATGACCTCCTCCCTCTCCGCGGAGAAGAACTTGTTCCGCTCTCGCGCGAAGCTCGTACTGCTGGTCTTTGCCTCGATTGGCCTTGGCGGCTTTACTGGTGGAATCGTTAACCTTGTTCTTCTGGCGGCGTTCAAAGGAGCAGTATACAATAATCTGTATCACTTGCAATGGGTCTGGCGTCTCCAATTCGGGTTGGGTCTGGTGCCACTAGCGTTGACCCTGTACGCCCGACTAACCATGAAGGAGAGTAAACCCTACCAGCAATACGTTGCTACCGAGACCGGACTTGTAGGAAAAGACGTGCGTGGACTGAAGCAGCAGCTCGAGGACTTCAGAGTCTACTTCCGGAACTGGAAACACGCGAGGACACTGTTCGCCGTGTCTGCTGCTTGGTTTCTGTTCGATATAGCGTCAGTCGCCTTCTAAACGTCTCTACATGCCATGGCTACCCTTGCTGACGGTTCTTCACGATAGCTTCTACGGCGTCAACCTAAACCAATCCGTGATCCTGACCAAAATCGGCTACGGCAAAGGTCCCGACGCCTGGACCACCCTCTGGAATACCGCCGTCGGCAACATCATCGCCAGTTCCGCGGGTTACCTCCCGGGTTACTACGTCGCCATCTTTCTCCCCGACTACATGGGCCGTGTCCGCCAGCAATGGGTGGGAAGCGCTATCGTCGCCGTCCTCTACGCGATCTGGGCGGGTGTGACCAAACATACATCGACCGGAGGTTTGATCACTCTCTTCACACTTTCGCAATTCTTCCTCAATGCTGGACCCAACGCGACGACGTTCCTGCTCCCGGTTGAGGTGTTTCCGACTAGAGTCCGTGGAACGGCTCATGGTATAGCAGCCGCGTCAGGCAAGGCTGGAGCAGTACTTACTGCTTTCGCGTTTGGGACTATCACCGATCGCATTGGGATCCAAGGCGTGCTGGCGTTGTTCTCGGGCATCATGGCCTTGTGTGCGTTAGTCACGCTGATGATCCCAGAGACCAAAGGGTTGTCCATTGCGCAAATCGAGAGTGGAGAGCTGTACGGTGAACACGAGGGTGTTGCAGCCTTGACGCCAGGTAGTGAGGCTTCGAGCGACGAAGTAAGGCTTGGTAAAGACCGCAAGGACGGCGGGTCAAGTATTGTGAAGGAGAGGGAGGCTGTCTGATCTCGTTGGCACACATATGCTGCTATTGTATTTGACCTCATCAGCCCGATAGATATACAAAATATCGATTCGTACACTTCTAGAGCTGTTCAATAGTACAGGGCTACTTCTCGTATAACTTGTAGGTGTGCTGCAGACCAAAGACCAAGTCTGGCGGTCGACACTTTGTACATCTTCACCCCATCTATCGAATGTGGCGCTGTCCTGGAGGTTATGGTACAAGGGTAATGATGGGTTTACTTCCCAACCTGATCCTGCCACTTGAACTTTGGCGCGAACCCCAATTCCTTCTTGGCCTTCTCAATAGAGAGCAGTGAGTCGTTGGGGCCTGATGTCGCTGTGTACTTCACGTTCGGGAACATGGCCTTGACGAGCTCGTCATTGCTCTTCCGCATGCAAGTGTCGGGTGCAGCGATGAGGTACTGGTGATGGCCCTTCTTGTCGCTCTTCAGCGAAAGGTGAACTGATTGGGCGCCGTCACGGGCGTCTAGTGAATATATCAGTGCTGTTTCAATGATGATCGAGGGGTAGTAACTCACCAATGTAGCCCCAGCAATTCCAGTACCTCGCCTTCGGGTCCTCCTGCCATCCCTCGAAAGTGCTGTACTCTTGCGGCAACATGACGTTGCTGAATCGCAGCGACACGATCTTGACCTCCGGGTCCCAGCGTGCGTACTGCTCTGCCATAGTCTCACCCATAAGCTTCGACAGGGAGTAAGCCGACTCGGGTCTCCGTTCGTGCTCCTCCGTCACGGGAAGGAACTGTGGCGGATGTGGGTCGTATGGAATGCCAATCAATGTCTCCGACGAAGCAAGAACAATGTTCTTGATCTTGAGTTTCCGGCACGCCTCGAGCACGTTGTATGTGCCCATGGTGTTCGTCCTGAACTGTCGGCTTGCGCTCGTCTGACCTGGCGAAGGTATGGCAGCCAGGTGTACTACTGCATCGATCCCGGAATAGGCCATGTCGGTGCTGTGGAAAGTCTCAAGAACGCTTCCCATATCTTCAAGATCGATCTCTACCAGACGGTACGCACCGCCAAGTCCGCTCTTTCCATCTTCGCTGATCCCCGGTGGCCTGCGTGTGTCTACTGAGATGACTTCCCAGCCCTCGTCCGCAAGGTAACGGACTGTGGCTCGTCCTAGCTTTCCTGAACCTCCAGTGACAATGACACGAGGCTTGTTTGGGCCACGAGGTGCCTCGCCGAGTGCGAGCTCGTTGGTGAAGCTGGCTGCTGCGTTTGACATGTTGGAAGTGTGATGAATCTGAATAAGAAGGCTTGGAGGAGAGCAGAATCAATGGATACTACAGACCTATCTACCCATGTTTTGTCCTACAGAATTTCTTCAGCATGTCATCGATGACGGAGATCCGGCATATCTCGTAGCGAGGAGAGAACGCAGATGTTCTGTAGCTTTTGATCATCGGCGTTTGCTGAGGCTACGCGTTCGGTAATGAGGTAGAGATGGGCGAATGGTATTTTGAGAGATGCCGTTGTATCGAGAAGAGTTCAAGGAGACATGTCGGCGCGAGGACTTTTGACAGGTTAATCAGCAGAGAGTGCACGGGCCAACCACAGATTTCGACGCGTTCAAATCGCGCCTCCTCCTCCTCCTTACAGACACGAGGAGAACAAGACATGCATTATGTCCGTTGGCCTCTTCAACTGATAAATTAGAAGGACCTGCCTAAAATGAGCCCTGCCCGTGCCATGGCTTCACCCATTCTTGATTGCAACAGCAAACGCACGAAGCACGACGCGTCTATCAACTTGCAAAGCAAGACATCCGACCGGACCATGAAGTTAGACTTCGCGCTTGCACATAGGCTTTGGTTTTGCGGAAGTCGACGTTGCAGCCTGGCACAATGATGTCCCGACAACCTCAGTCATTCGGGAACGAAGGACATCATGGCTCATTCAAGTTGCTCTTTCTCGCTGACGTACTAAAGCAACCAATGACTTGGACCAAAGGATCGTTCTGCCGATAAAGACCAACCCGACACTGCTTCTGTTGTCCTGCACTACATGTTCAAAGAGCTCAGGATGGCCAAGTACCGACTTCCGGCATGTACTGAGCATCTGCAAAGCATACAGACATGCGCTGAGAGCAAGCCTGGTTTCCATCAATCTACCGCTTGACGCTGACATGATGCATGGACCGCTTTGAAATGCCGCCATGCAGTTTTGGTGTGGACAGCAGCATCCGCTTGGTCGCCTTGTTGTTTCTCTAGACCCCGTGTCTCCGGGCTGTGACCACTCTCAGGCTCGCAATATTGATCGCAGCTGTCACAGGCTGTGTTGCTGGCTCTTGCAGCTGGCTAGTGCAACATGCGATGCCAGCGCAGCAGGCGCATCTGCCCCGCTCTTCTTCTTCGACATGCGCCTTGCTAGCTGTCCCCGGGCACTCGCGGCCTACCGGATGCACTCCATACTCTGCTTGCAGCAGATACTAGCACTGTATACGCTGGTCGAGCCGCCAGGCGCGAAAGAGAGTGTGGTAGTGTTTGGAAAATCCACCGCGGTGTGTACCGGCATGAAGCATGCGGAAGTTCCTACTTCGCTCGCACGAGGGAGAGAAGCTTAATATGACTTCAGTGTCCACCACCAGGACACAAACTCGAGTTCCTTCTCATTCAACCTTACATACCCGAGACATTTTGCCTGCTCGAAATCTCACCTCACCAAGCGAAACTATGTCCACAAGCGGCGTACCGGGGCGAAGCAACTCAAGTCACACAACCTCCCATGAGCTTAGCCACCTGCCATTGGTGAGATATCTCCATGATGAGACTGTCGCACAGCGTACAAGTTCACGTGTTGATACGCCTCTAAGAATGTAAGCCACTTGCGGTGCCATTGCTGCCCCGCTCGTACTGCCAGAACAAGTTTAATCAATGTTTCCCGCCGTCGCTTACGGCTCAGCTGATGTACATCGTGCAGGCTTGGCGGTTCGCATTTACGCCCCGCTGCACGTCGGAGTCAGAGATGTCCATCTGCGGCGGCACACTCTATCATACACACTGAGCAGCGAGTATTGTACGTAGAAGAGACGCGGTCTCAGTCCGTACTGAAGGATCGATCCCCGCAGTTGCAGACCAGGGCGTTTTTTAAGGCAACCCTCTCGACATGTTCACACCACCTCGCAGGCAATGCGTTGTCCACAGCCTGGACTGGCATACATATCTTCTCCTTCAGTTCCCAGCCCCTTTTCGTTACCTTCTGACTTGTCTGCCTCCTGCTGCACTTGCTCATCTTATGTCTGACCAGCTTCTCTAAGGAGTCACTCAGTCTTACAAGCCAATAACGTAGTTCTCTTGGCATCATGGACTTGCCCTATGCTCCAATGCCTCCACCGCCATCCTTTCCTCCGGGTGCAATGCATATCGACGATTGGCAAGGCCCAACAGCGTCGCCTTTAGGCTACGACAACCCGATCATGGGTCTGGGCGATCCCTTGGCTGATGACCCGCCCACACAAAGCAAGTCCAAAAAGAACAAGAACAAGTCGAAGAACATCGACATCGGTCGTAACGACCCCGGCTTCAGAAGCTTCGAAGGTGCTTACGAGCCTATTGTGCCAAGCTTCAAAGGCTTCATGCTTATGAGGGCGGAGGCCCAGTCCGGGCAGAAGGAGACTTGGGCCCGCGTGTGCAAACAGGATCTCCCCATCGAGGATGCGAAGCTAAAGGCCAATATCAAAGCTCATCGGGAGCGGACTCGGACATCGCCTCTCACCGACTTGGGTGATCTGAGTCCCAATCAGCGACGTATCGTTAACCGCTTGATCGCGCAGCATGTGATTTATGAGACGAATCTTGATGCAGAGTGGAACCTAGCCGACGTTCAACGCTTCGGTCTTACACGGTTCGGCAAATGGGTTGATGTCAAGAAGCTACAAGTCATCTTGAAAAGGCAAGAGAAAGACTCTGCGAAGACACGCGGCATGGATCAGAGTAACGCGTCGAAGTTCTACGACTTTGGCGAAATCATCGATCTTGCAGAACCACTATCTGGGAGGAATGAGAAGGACGTGAGTATCACGAAGAAGAGCAAGAAGCAGCGCCAGCAACTGCAAGCATTCGACGAGCCCATGCACCCAATCGACGAGCCGTACGAGCGAGCTGCCACAGGATGGGAGCAGCGCGAGCCTGTGCATCACAACCGTGCCACTCAGCAGAGTCAGCACTACCAAGAACCTCAGCAGCCGCAGCCCGACTACAACGAGCCCTTCCAGCAGCCTTTGCAGCAGCCAATGGGCCCGAATCTCGGTGATCCTTTGGCTTACCAGCCAGACATGCCAATGCCACCACCACCTCAACAGCCGTATTCTCAGGGGCAGAACCCATTTATGCCGAACCCCAACGTCTCGATACCAGGCCAATACGATCAGCCATTGTGGCAAGGCGATCAGCAGCATCATCACCCTCGTGCTCACACACCGGCTGCAGACCACAAGCGTTCGACTAGTGCCCGCCGTCTTCGTAAGCTCGAGACAGATTTTGAAAGCATGAGGCGAAAAGTCAACGATTGGGACCTCAGCAGTGGCGACTCGAATGAAGGGAGAGACTCTATCTTCACTGATCCCCGTACTGGCGGGACTAGAACGCCGCTGTCATCCCTGCCGTCAGAGGATATGTTCCCACGAGGCGAGTATGAATCTCGCAAGCGAGACAAGGATCGTGAAAGTGACCACCGATCACGGCGATACCGCGAAGAGCGCAGGTACCGGGACGAGCACGTCGACATCGAACCAGCCTATTCCTACGGACGGCGCCGCGACTCGCGTAACGAGCCCGAGTCGCCTCGCCACAGAGTAAGGTACATCGAGCAGCGACGAGAGACACAACGCTCGCCCGTTCGTGAGCGAGAGCGAGAGCGTGACCAGTACTTCGATCCGCGGCCGAGCTTTGAGCCAGGCTACGAACGCACGTCTCGACCCCAGCATCGTCGCTCCCAGACTTACGACGACTACCCTCGCAGTGCAGTCGAGCCGCGCTACTTGCCAACTACGCCACCAAGAGTTCAGCGTCGGCTGACCGACTACCCTTCGGAGGGCCATCAGTATGCCGACTACAATGACCAGCACCGCAGTAGGCGGCGGAGAGACTCTCTGGATCGGAATTCCCAGGATCGTGACCTGGAGTATGAAGCCGTACAGGCCATCAAAGCAGTTTCTGGAGCCGCGCGACGGGAGGAAGCACGATATGCTCGACGACAGAGCGCGGCCGAGCCATCGGGTGGGTACTATAATTGAGTGTATGAGGGATGATGACGGTAGATTGGAGACCTCAGGGATAACGTCGAGATTGACGGACGGGAATTTGTTGCTAGGCTTGCGGTACCCATGACATGAAAGTCTCTGCTTTGTTCTTGCGATGATACCAACGGCCTGTACTTGCTTTTGAAACTGAGCTGTATTGTTAACATATCAGTGGGGAGTACACAAAATAGTCCACGACCCAACGATCAACCCCCACATCACAACGTCACCGTCCTATCCTCCCTCGAGCTCACAAAAGCCGCCTCAATAATCCTCAAACAATCCCTCGCATCCTCAGCCTTGACCGGCACCTCCCCTTCCCCCTTCAACGCTTCCGCAAATAACCGATAAAACTCCACATACGTCGTCGGCGGACTCACAGTCTCATAAACCTTCCTCTCCATCTTCCCACCCTCCCCGACCGTCGTCAAACTCCCATACAACCCTTCAGGCTCAACCCCAAACCCCTCATCCCCCGGCCTCATCCCAGTCTTCAACTGATCCTCCTGCACATCGACCCCAAACTTCTTGAAACTCCCCTCAGTCCCTCGAACCCAATAATGCAATTGCTCCGTCTCAGCACTAATCAACGAAGTCTTCACCGTCACCAACAGCGCATTGGGATACTGCAACAACAAGGTATAACTATCGTGCGCCCCTCCCTCCCGAGGATGTCTCCGCTGCGTAGTAATCAACCCTGTAACCTTGGTCGGCAAACCGAAGGTATGATACACCTGGTCGATTTTGTGTGTCCCGAGGTCGAAGATACTTCCATGGCCCGGTGCATCCCGCGATTTCCAGCCATCCGGTGGTGTTTCGGGCCGGTAGCGATCGTAGTGGACTTCGAATTCGATGATTTCTCCCAACGACCCTAATGCTAAGACTTTTCGGAGCGTGAGGTAATCCGAGTCCCATCGTCGGTTCTGGTAGACGGTCAGGAGTTTGCTGGTTTTCTTGGCGATGGCGAGGAGGTCATCGGCTTCCGCTACGGTTGTCACGAAAGGTTTCTCGACGACGACGTGTTTGCCTGCTTCGAGCGCGGCTTTGCACATGGAGTGGTGCGTTTCGGGGATGGTGGTTAGGACTACTACGTCCACTTCTGGATTGGTGTAGACTTCGTCGACGGAGCGCCAGGACTTGGTGTCTGGGTGGTCTTTCGATGCATCGTCGTCAGGTTTTGGAGAGCGTTGCACAATGCCATAGAGCTTGAACTCTGAGGGAAGAGCGAGCAGGAGCGGGATGTGGAAGACCTTCGCGGACATTCCATACCCGACGACGGCGACGTTGTAGGGTTTTGAGGCCATGGTTTGTTGCTGATGTTGGCACCAACAAGCTGTTGAAGATGTTTCATTGACTTTAAACAGCTTCTTCGTGTCAAGCTCGAGCGAAGCTTTGATGACGATTGTGGGGAGTTCTCGTTCCTGCATGAATTCGGAGCTCATGTTCATCTCATTCGTGGAATTTCTGCTTGCTCCCATCCCATGGCATCTTCTTCATATGAACTGGCAGTCTCGAGCCAGTGCAAGTAACTGGTACCTGCCCAAAAGCCGACACCAGCATCAGTCATCACAAAACAACCAACCCACTCTCCAACCCCCTCCTCACCCAACCAAAGTATTCCTCCTAGTCTTATCCCCCCTCCCCAACCCCCTCCTTCCAATAATCACCTCCAACGCCTGCCCCAAAGCCCGCTCATCATACCTCCCTCCTCCCTTCCCATCCCTCTCATTCCGTCCATACAACCGCATAGTCTCAATCCCCGCCCCACCCAAAACCTCCCTATCCACCCGCGGCGAACTCGCCGTATCCAAATAAACAACATGACTAACATACATCCAATACTCCTCCACCGGACACGGCGTCTCCAACCCCCGGCTCTCACAACACGCATTCGCAATCGCGGCCACGAAATCCATAGCCGTGAAGGGCTGACTACTTGGCCCCGTCTCGCGGTCAATCGTTCCGTTGAGAATCAAAATCTTACTCCTAATGCTCGAACTCGCCACCGCTTCCCCGACCCCTCGCAGAACCAGCGCAGGGATAATGGAAGTAAACAGCGACCCAATACTGTAGATAACACACGAAGCATTTCCCAAAGCCTTCAATACCCTCGGATTAGCGGGGATGGTAATCTGCTGCCCATAAGGATTAATATACCACAACCTCTCAATCCTAGCACTCAGATCCTCTTCCTCGCCCTTGCTCACCACCAGCGCCGGTTTGCGTAAGCTGGGTAAAGTGCCAGGCCCATTGGCATCCTCAGCCTTCTCATGATCATGTTGCTCATCAACCTCCCGTCTCTGCCTGCTCCTCGGCGACGTAGTCAGTAGGGGATCCTGCAATCCAGCCGGCACAGCATTCGTCGGCGCACTAGGATGGCTGATATTATTCTGTCCCGTAATGACCGTCCCATCCCCCAACCCAGCAGCAATATGAAGCGCAAAATTCGTATTAATAACCGGCAACACATCCACACAAGCCGGAACACCACAAACACTAGACAGCAAATAAATCGCCGCCTCAAAACTCCCCGTAAACAGCCTCGCGCCCGTGAGAAACAAATTCCCGATCGACGCTCCCGAAAAATCAAACCTTGACGTCGGACGCAGGCGTTTGAGGATCTCGACGTTGATGGAGGTGAGTATACTTCTTATCAGTTCCTTTTTGGGGGAGGAGATAAGGTTCCAGAGGGTGTGGTTGGATTCGAGGATGTCGAGCCACTCGGTGCGGGCTGGGGCGTAGGATTTGGGGAGGCGGTAGTTGAAGAAGTGCTTGATTGCTGTTGCTTCGAGGCCGTTTTCTGGTATCAGGCGGACGAGGCGGGATCGTACGTCGCCGATACCTAGTTAGAAATAATGTTAGCTCGCAATGCACAATATTTGCTCGCTTTTGCACAACGCCATATTTTTTAAATCCACGTCCCAGGTCAGGTCATTAGACTTTAGATCACAGCCCAGCGACATCTCACTCTCGCACCAGTTTACCAGATGATAGGGTAATAACGGTTTCGCACTCACCAGGTCCCCCAAAAACCCGAATCAATTCACTCGAACTCCCCCCATTATCGCTCACGGGAATGACATACGCGAGCGTACACTTCTCCCCGTTAGCCTCGCGCACGGCATCGAAGACATCCACCAGACTATTAGCCGCGGTGCCGCCTGAGAATACCACAATGCCGTTTCGTGGCGTGGTTGGTCTTGAAGTCGACTCCGCGGTACCGTTGGTGGTGGGATTCATGGTTGTTGTTGTTTTGTTGATTGAATATGTGGCCGCAACACCCGAGGACGAGCGGCGGTGGGAATGGAGAAGTTACATGGAGGACAGGTGTTGTTGGAGAGTTGTTTAGTGATGGGGGTTGGCAAGGTTATATACAGGATGCCAAGATTTTGCCAATTGGCGGAGGAGGGACGCATGAGGTAAGTAACGCCGCCGTCCGATTCCTATCGTATATACGCCGCTCGATCATACAGTAGACCCTAGCTTTGACAGCGAGGTCATGAGGTGTAGTATGTTGCATCGACGGCTTCTCAAGCACCCCTGCGGTCCATGCGATCCGTAGCATACCGCGAAAGACCTTAGTCAAACACTTCCTCCCTGCCACCCACTCTCCCTCCGTCTCACAACCCAACCCGACGCATGCCTCACCCCTCTCCTCTCACGTCTAAGCCTTCGGACTAGCAAACAACCCCTCCTGCTCCTTCTGAAATGCACTCCCTTGATTTCCCACCCCCTCCACCCCCCTCTCCGCTCTCCTCCGCCGCTTTTCAAGCAATCTATCCCTCGTCTCGCGCAAATACCTCATCTGTCCGTCCTCCACGCCCTGGATATAGTAGCCCAGACCTGCTCCGAGGGAGGCGTAGATGGGGTAGACCCAGGGTTGGGCGAGGAAGGGTCGCATTTCTATGCCGAGTTGCCAGAAGCGGACGGCGAGGCCTAGAGATACGAGGAGGATTGGGTTAGTGGGTGTGATGAGAGAGGGTGGAATGGGGAGGATAGTACCGAAGCCAGACCAGAAGAGGATTTTGTTGACCATTGTGTGCTCTGTCTCGGTGGTGTCGCGCAGATGGGTGTGATGTGTAGCTGGACAGGGACGTGCTTGATTCAGACCTGTCACCTCAGTGTTGTTACAGTATGTTTGTGGATGCTCACTGTCGCATCCCAAAGCCCAAGCTCCCCAGCTCGGCCAAACCATCCCACGACTTTCCCCTCCATCCCGATTCAAACCAATGTCGCGCGTCCAACCTCGAGTCCAAGCTCACTACACCAACAACCTAACCATGGCTTCGACCACCGACGTCGCGGCTTTCGAACTGCCCGCGCGTAAGAAACCAAAAATATCTGCCCTACCACTGTCTTCCGCTCAGCGCAGCAGCATAGATGCATTACTGCACACCTTCAAGAAAAAAGGTGAATTCGATAACTTGCGCAAGAAAACTTTCCAGCAGTACAATGAGTCTGCGCAGCGGGGGAGGTTTGAAGCAAGTTTAAGGACATTTTCGTCCAATGAGATTGAGCGGGATCCGGTGAAGTATTTGAAGCCGGATAGGAGGATGGGCGCTCCGCTGTTGGAAGGCGCAGCGGCCAGAGGAGGGGTGTACGATGGGGTTGAGGGGGATATAGGAGGCTACATAGACCAATACCTAGTTGTCGCCGAAAGAGCCCTTCGCGATCTGCGGAGACAGGAGATTGGGGATGAGGCGGCCGAGGAGGAGGAGGCTAGAGGTGCTAAAACCGAAGATGCCTACGCTGCTGAAGCTGAGCACAGAAGAGAAGAACGCGCCAAGAAATTCGCCGACGGAGAGAAGTTGAGGAAGAGACAGGAAGCGCAGGCGAGGAAGAAAGGGGAATTGGAGGCGTTGCGCAAGAAGCAGAAGGAACTTGTTGAGGAGACTGAGCGGTTGACGCGTGAGCAGGCTAGACGCGCGGAAAGGGAAGCGTGGAAAGTGGCTGAGAAGCAGAAGGAACGCGATCGGATTCAGAAATTCAACGAGGAGAGGGAGAAATTGCGGAAAGAAACCGAAGAGCGGGAGCGTATCGCTCGTGAGGCGGCGGAGAAGAAAGCACGCGAACGCGCCGAACGCGAACAAAAGCGTCTTGAAGAGGAAGCCCTCGATCTCCTACTCCGCGAAGGCAAAGCAATGGCGGAGAAAGGCAAACGTCCCGAACTCGAACGCAGTGAAAGTATGGAGCCTCCTCCTCGTCTCGCCGATCGACGTCCCACCGGACCTCGGGGAAGCAGAGCAGCGGGAGATGAGATGCGCGCACAAGGGTTGATGCCTACGTCTATGACGCTGAGGAAGGGGAGTGGAGGTGTGCCTACGGGACCGAGAGGACGAGAAACTCCTGCTGCTTCGCTTCCCCGAGATGACTCGAGACGGCGGTCCCGCTCCCCTTTCACCACTCGCGTGACAACGAGGAGATCATCGAGGTCTCCTGAGGACGATAGACGGCCTTCGAGGGCTAGTGAGATTAGTGGGAAGAGAGAGAGTTTGTATCGCGATATTTCTGCTGAGCGAGCGGCGTGGAAGGCTTCTCAACGGAATTCTACCTCTGCCACCACGGTCGCACGTCCGAGATCTAGGGCGAGAAGTCCTGGTGGCGAGGAGGGGGAAGTCGTTGAAGCTCCTCCTCCTCCACCACCACCTAGAAGGAGGAGCAGGAGTAGGGAAGACGCTAATACTTACCGCCCTGCGCGACGCGGTGATTCCCGCTCACCGCCACGGAGAGTGAGAGGGTATAGGGAGGATTCAAGGAGTAGGTCTCCGCCGCGGTTTAGGAGGAGAGAGGACAGTCCTCCGCTTCCGAGGAGGAGAGAGGAAGGCAGGGATGGTGGGAGAGGTGGGTTAGGCAGGAGGGAGAGGTCAAGGAGTCCGCCGGGCATTGATCGGTATGTACCTGGCGGTGGCGGAGGCGGTGCTCCTCCAGCCGGAGGACGCAGACGCGCTGCGGATGACGATAGAGGGCCGAGGAGACGGGAGAGCGATGATAGAGAGCCCCTTCCTCCTCCGAGGCGAAGGGATGCTAGACTGGCGGATATCGACCGGTATGTGCCGGGTGGCGGTGACGGCGATAAACCTCGGGCAAGAAGGGCGGAGAGAAGTCGGAGTCGTGAGCGCGGTGGTGTGAGGGAAGCTGATCGTTACCGGGGATCTAGTCGGGAGCGCGTAGCTCCCAGTCTACGAGATAGGGATAGTGTTGCGGTCGAGAAGGCCGTGGCTGAGAAGATTGCGGTGGAGAAGGTTGTTGTGCGAGAGGCGGAGCCTGAGAAGGTTTCCGAGGATGCCAAGCCTGTGGAGAAGAAGGAGAAAGAGGCAGGAAAGGAGGATGTTGTGGAAGAAGAGGATGAGGCAGAGAAGGAGAAAGAGCTGGAGACGGTGTTGAAGGCTAACGTAGTGGAAAAGCCGGAGGTGAAGGATGTAGCGACGCAGGATCAGAGGGATGGTCAGGGCGGTACGACGAGTGATTAGGGGTTGCTTGATTATTAGTCTTGGCCTTTCCTTTCTCTTGGTCGCGAGCGGTGTGATAGTGGTGGAGTGGCGTGCAGAGGCATGATTTAGCTACCTTGTCCTTTGATAAGCGCTGAAGTGTATGGATACAACGAACACAGAGGCCTTTCCGCGATCCTGAGATGTGCATTGATCATGGGCATTCATTCCACGAGGCAGGTCTTGTTTGCACGAGCAGATTTCTGCAGTGGAGTATGTTTTACTGTACATTACTCTCCTATCCATGCCCGATGAGTTTCCATCCATGCAGGGAACATGTTATGCATTTTCTCTCAACTCATGTGTGTCCAATTGTACAGTAAACCCAGTCGCGCCACTCCCATGTCGCAGCGCAAAAGTCCACCGTGTGTATGTAATGCTGTGCACACCATATTCAGAGAAACGCTCGAAGTACAGCAGTCAAAGTCGAGAAGTTCAGAAATCAAGGACCGGAGCCAGAGCCAGTCGAGCGATTGTAATCCGCAGCACTCAAAGCCGTGACCGTTGAAGTGATGATCGGGAGCGCAGTCGTGTTCTCCGTGCTATTTGCGGTAATGTTGAAGAGAGTGCCGTTGAAGCCTGGGTAAGTGAAGTTCCCGAACGTATTATTCGTCGAGTTCGGCAGAACCAGAATCGTATGCAAGACCAGTATCTCCATGACGGGCTGAACATACTGCGTTACGACTTCCTGGTGGAGTTCCAGGACAAAAGTCTGCTCGGTTCCTACCAGCAACGCACATACATATCAGCACAGGTCGGGGTGCTGGCAATGAATGCATTAGACGCGTATCCGGCCAGCAATACCAGTCTCCACAGCCTCGACGTCGCGCTTGTGCTTGGTCAATGTTCCCAGGCCAATTGTTCCTTTGCCTGCGGTTTGCAACTGATCCGGCACAGCCGCGAAAGTTTGTGTGTAGGCTATCGAGACGTAGGTTGTTGTGCCTGCGATGGTTGACTCAAGCCATTGCGTTGTGGCGATGGGGTATTGGGAGGGGTTGAGGCTGGCTACTGGGTTTGCGACTGCGGCGCCTTGGCGGGGTCTGCGGAGAATCAGTATGAGTGTCTTGAGAGTAGTTAGTTCTGTGTATAACGTACTCGAGGTGTGGTTGTGCGGCATCGTCGACCAGTTCTGGTGCTTGCGTGGGTGCTGGTGCGATCTTGATGACTGGTGCTGGGTCTCGGATGGCATTCGCAAGCCCATGTGCCGAGCAGACTGCTGCGAAGAGGCAGGGTAGTGTGGCGAACTTCATTGTGTGTTGGTGGTCCTGGGAGAGTAGGTGGTGTGGGTATGTACAAGTTTCGATGTTACCGGGCTTTCTGAATAAGACAGAGTCAGCCGCGTGTCTGGGAGTGGCTGTACATCAGCTTACGCACATGCAGCAGTTGGCTTTATGCGCAAGTTCCAGTGTCCGATGTAGCGACCGTCCGGTGTCCTCTGTTGTGTTGCTGTATTGTCCTTGTTCCTTTTGGTCGCCGCCGTATATTACACCCGCTGCAGGTACAGTCTCAAGGGCAACGGAAAGAGATCGGGAAGGTGGGATGCGGGTGGCGAGTCGTCAGGGAAGGGCTTCCGGAAGTCGTCGTTGATGGGTCTTAGGAATATCCAGATGTCGAATGCGCAGGAGAGGATGTCGTGGAAGTGTATGTATGTACAGAGCCAACCTCCGTAACGAATGTCCGCGTAATCCTAGAGTGGCAGATTTGGTGGGCCGTCGATCGCTCAGGGCCCAAAGCTAATTGGTTGCGCAATTACGATGCACGCCACCCAGATTCAACTCCGGCTCTTGCCCCGAGGACCCAACAACAACATATGCTTTTCATGACTGCAACTGTAGCACATCTACCTGGTGACCTCAGGCGGATTCAACATCGTCGCTCGTCCAGGATTGCAAGGCCACCTCGGTCCTTGTGTTACTTCTATATCCGGAAGACCGAGGGCGGGGTGCTGGAGGAAGCGAAACTCGCTCTCAGCCACAGCCTGCTTGAACACGCATTGAGGGTATAAGTAACAGCCTCCAACAACCTGTTAACATCCAGTGGTTCACCATAATCCAAAACAGACCGCTGTAACATACACATGGCTTCCTCCCTCGCGCTCGCCCACCCTCTACTCCGACCCCTCGTGGGCCTCGCAACATGGACCTTCGTCATGGAAGCGTGGATGTACGCTTATCGCATACCCGCCTTGTCAAAATACAAAGTCGACATCTCGCCCCAAATGACCGTCACCTCCATGAACGCCAACATCCCCCGCGAACTCCAATGGCCGGCCGACAACTACAATCACCTCATGGAGCAACCCACAGTTTTCTACGGAGTGGTGTTGGCGCTTGATCGGTTGGGTGTGCAGGATGATGTGACGGTAGGGTTGGCGTGGACATATCTGGGTTTGAGAATCGTTCACTCGATCGTTCAAAGTGTTGCGAACCCGGTTCTGGTGCGGTTTCAAATCTTTCTGTGCAGTTCGGCGGTGCTGGCTGGGTTGACGGGGAAGGCGGTGCTTGCAGTGATGTAAAGGAGGACGTGTGAGGGCGGGAAAGCTATTATGGACTGGGGTCTGGCGAGGAATGCGGCGGGAATACTGCAAGGCATCTGACTTGGCGAGACGATTGACGTCTACTTATCAAATACTATCACGGCTTTCTTGATCTTTCCGGAGTACGCATCGGGCGCCTGATCAAGCGTGATCAAACTCATGCCCTTCTCCTCCGGTGGCGTCAACTTCCCACTCTCAAACGCTGGCGCCAATTCTCTCAACATCTGGCCCATCTCCTCTTGTGGATGGGCCGCAGTATTGCATCCTACAAGCGAGATCTGTCTCCTGTAGAGACTCAGAATATCTACTGACAGCTCCGTCCTGCCTTGCCGCGGCGAGGTGATAGTGACCAGTCTGCCATTGAAAGCAAGAACATCGAACGCAGCTTTCGTCAGCTCGAAGTCACCCACTGTGTCGAAGACCACGTCCGGCCCTTTGCCACCCGTCAACTCCTTTGCCCCTTTCAACTCAGGATCACTCGTCGAGTCGACATCTGTCCCATGTCTGCCAACACTAATCGTCTTACATCCCATCAATTTGGCAATCTCCATCGCAGCCGAACCAACTGACCCCGTAGCCCCAAGAACCATCACCATCTCTCCCTCCTTTGCCTGTGCTCGCGACAAAGCAAGACTAGCAGTTGTCCAAGGCGTGCCTAGGCTAGCTGCTTGCGCGAAAGAGAGATTACTTGGCATTTCCGCTACGGCTCCTTCAGGCATAACCGCGTAATCCGCTTGCGCACCATCGCTGGTGAAGGAGAATGAGGAGCCGGACGTTCCGAAGACTTTCTTGCCTTGCCAGGATGACGGGCCGGTGTCGACGATGCCGGCGAAGTCCTTGCCCGGCGTGCGAGGAAAGGTCGTCATGCCGAAGCCGCCTTTGGAGTTGAGGATATCGGCGGGCTGGACGGAGGAGGCGTGAATCTTGATAAGCAGTTCGCCTGGTCCTGGGTTGGTTGTTGGGATGTCCTCGATGGACAGAATTGGTGCAGATAAGCCGTCTTTGGTCATGCGGAGGGCTTTCATCGTGAGTACTAAGTGCTTAAATGTAGTGTTGTCGAAGTAGAGAAATGCTTGAAGGACGAGGTTATATGTGAGATTATCATTTATGCTATGGATGAGCTTCAGCCAGCCCTTATAGATATCGATCAAGTAGGACGCGGTGACGTGAGGCTTCTCTGAGCATTGACAACCCTCACGCCGGTCGTGTTACTGGCTTATGCATCAATGACATGCATATGGCTGGCAGACGCCGCACCGCTGCATCGTAGGTCGCACGAGTGGTTCTGAGCCATTCACAAAGGCTCTGTCATTGTCTCGTCCTCGTCATGATGTTGAGATGGGAGCGATGTGTAGGAAAGAGGTGAGGTGGTGTTGGAGACGGGTGGATACGTGAGGTCCGTGCGGTGCCGTTGCAGCCGCATTCAAGGGCTCCTTCCTGATTCAACATGTAGCAATTCTTCAATGGCTGCAATCGTGTGAGTCATCGAAGCAAGTGAATGCTGCTCAGGCATCCATCAAGCAGGCAGTCGCGTTGATGCACCGATCTTGAAACGCGCCTTGCGCCACTCGACAGGAACGAGAAACAACAGCTTCCTGTCATATTGACAGCAAATTGACACAACGCACTGTACAATAGATTACATCGGCGCCATTCCAAGTACAATATGGCTTCGACATCGAACATCAAGCCCTGGGTACAAGGTCCGCAGAAGCGCTATCGACTCGTCGATTGCTCTCTAATCGACCCCAAAGATGGTAACAAGCGTGATATGCCGCCAACTCAGACTGTCCACTGACTCCACGCTTCTTAGGCCAGGTCTACGAGCACGTCACAGTCGACCTCAAAGATGGACTCATCCACCGCATGACCAAGCTTTCGAAGTGGCCGAGTCCAGGAGATGAAGCTCTTAGCTGGACGTCGAACGAACAGATCACTATCATCAACCTCGAAGGCAAGTTCCTTTGTCCCGGCTTGATTGACTGTCATGTAAGTACCGATGTGTAAGGTAGTCCGGACCAGAGACATGTACTGACTCCCCTACCCGTTACTTTTACAGGTCCATCTCGCCACACCTCCTGGCGAGGATGGCCTCAAAGACACCATGAACCAGGACCCCGCCACTTCATTGTTGAGACAGCCATATCTTGCTCATCAAATGCTCAAGCGCGGCTTCACCAGCGTCAGAGACTGCGGTGGCGCTGGCTTGGCCCTGAAGGAAGCATTTGCAGAGGGTCTATACCCAGGACCACGACTATTCATCTCAGGTCATGGGATCTCGCAGACAGGCGGCCACGGCGATCTAAGAAGCGCGCGTGATTCCGAATATGCATGCTGCAGTGGCAACACGCGAGGACTAGGTCGAGTCGCTGATGGCGTGGAGCAATGTCTGCACGCTGCTCGGGAGGAGCTTCGATCTGGTGCCGACTTCATCAAGATCATGGTCAGCGGAGGAGTGGTCTCGCCGACTGATCGTCTGACCAACACTCAATATACAGCCGAAGAGATCCGGGCATTCTGCAGAGTCGCGAGTGATGCCGGAACATACGTGACTGCTCACGCATACACACCAGCAGCTATCCGAATTGCACTCGAGAATGGCGTGAGCGGGATCGAGCACGGCAATCTCATCGACGAGCCCACGGCCAAACTTATGGCAGAGAAGGGAGCTTTCCTGACGCCCACTTTGATCACCTACAAGGCCATGGCCTCCAAAGAGTTCGGTTCCTTCTTGCCAACCTCAATCGCAGAGAAGAACATGCAGGTCCTGTCTGCCGGCCTCAAAAGCATCCAGATCGCCGACCAAGCAGGCGTTCCAATGTGCTACGGGACGGATCTGCTCGGCCCACTCCAAGTCAAGCAGACTGGCGAGTTCGCACTGCGTCGGGAGGCTGGTCTCAGCGCGCTCAAGGTCCTCCAGAGCGCCACAGTCAACGCTGCGTACAGGCTGCAGCAGTATGAAAAGCTTGGTCGGCTTAAGGAGGGGTACTTCGCAGATATGTTAATTCTGAACGCCAACCCGCTCGAGGACATAGAAGTGTTGGATCGTCCAGCGAAGCACTTATTGGCGGTATTCAAGGATGGTCGAGTGGTGGAGAGTCGGTGGTCGAAGCTGCCGACTGACATCCCACGATCTGCGAATATTGAGTGATGAGGTCCTCGGCGGGATAGACAACTCAAGGCGAAAAGGGCGCCATGGGGTCGGCACTGAGATCCAAATTATCGAGCCCCCAGATCTCGATATGCTGTACCTCGGCCAGCGAACTCCACGACACTTCTCTTCTCCACTCCCATGTATCGTCCTCATTTAAGTGCTGGTAAAGCCTTCCGACCTTGTACACCGCGTCCCCAAGGCCGATGAACTGCATGTTGTCGCCACAGTCCCTAGCCATATCCCTACCCATGTTTGCCATGCGCTCCTCGTGTGAGACCGTGCGCATATGTTCGGTTAATGCATCGTTGTGCAGAAGACGAACGGCCTTAAGCTTTGGTAAGAAGGGCGCAAGAAGGCGCAAGATGGCATGATTGCTTGACTCAAGCGCCACACCGACCTGTTCAAGATTGGGGCAGTACCGGACCAGATCACCAACTTCGTCAGAAGACAACGCCCACTCTTCACGAAGCAAAAGATGGCGGAGGGAGCGGCCATGGTGCCGTGTTAGCACATACAAATACTCTTTTCCCAGTCTCGTCAGTTCTTCGTCCGCTGGAGGCGACTCGCCGGGCGTAATTGGGCTTGTCGGGCTGGACATCTGGCCTTCGGGCTTGTAATTGACGAAATACATGGTTTCCATGCCGATTTCGTTACGCCGTATTATCTCGACGTGTTGACTTGCGGCTTCATTCGTACGGCAAGATGTGAACTTGACTCTCATGTCCTGCTGTTATGATCAGTCGAAGTTCCAAACCGTAGCATCTCTGCTTTGCACTCACTTGCGGCAGGTCCTTCCAAGTTGCATCTATGAACACGTTGCGGGCATTTTTAGAAGTTATGCCGCCAAAAGTATCAAAGAAGGTAACTTATACACTGGATCAGTGGGATTGTTAAAGGACGGATCTTGATGAACTCACGACTTCGGCAGCTCTCCAGATGGAACATGGACTCCAATCCCTGCATATTGGTACCAAAGAAGTTCTGCATGCCGAAATGCTTTACCCTCATTTGCCAGCCGGCTTTCACACACCTTCCAAAGTATGTCTGTAAACTGAGAGTGGGCTCAGCCTCCCGACGCATTCGAGGCGAGAAGTGCAGCCTAAGATCTTCGATCTTCTTGCTGTGAAGCATAAGCATGCTAAGATCATCTGGATAGCACACGGGATCTATATCCATGACCTTGAGCGCCCGTAGATTCGGGATTGGAGGTATCATGACGCTTGGCCGTGGCACCCTGCTGCTTGGAAAGGCAATCGTGAGTTTTGTCAACGTCAAGTGCATTGCCAGACCCTGATACAAAGTCTTCAAAGGCTTGCAATCCAGCTCCCAGCTGAAACTCCTAAGCTTCACCATCTTGTCCGTGGCTGCTCGGAGCAGGATATTGAGCATCATAGAATTGTCCGGCACCCTGCCCTTCGCGAAATCTTCCTGTCCAACCTCCCGCCAAGCACCCCAAACGCGAAACTCTTCCACCAAGGAAGAGGCCTGGCCCTGGGTCATGAGACCATTGAGCGCAGAGATGAATGGACTACCCCCACCGAACCCTTCCGGTCGTCCATTGACATAACGGATCTCAGAGTATGAATGAAGGGCCACTTTCTGGTAAAGCTGCGGCAGGGTCATGTAATAGAGCAGGCGACATGTTCGGCAGAGCCTCGCGAGATCCGCAGGCTCATCCAACCATTGAGTGATTAATGCAATCAGGTTGAGAGGCAGAGCCACAGGGGACTGTCCGTCGGCATCGCCACGCGAACTGACAGGCGATGTGAACTGGACAAATCGCGGTATCTCGCCGCTTACGCTCTGCGCGTGGTTGTAGTCGTGTGGTGTAGTAATCATTGTTCCGCCTGTTCCAGTTCCAGCTGCTCCTTGCTACGCGCCTGCGCCAGTACTGTTTTCACGTAGCATTCCGTCCAACTCTTCCCTCCTACGCGTCACACCAGAGTAGACAACTGTCTTGCATGAGTCAATGACGATCTGCAAGCCATGTCGCTTTCGCGAAGCCCAAAGCTTGACGAACTCATGTGAAGTCAGCAAGCTTGGCGCTTCGCTCACTTCACTTGACATTTGCTCTCTTTTTCGATCATATAAGCAGCATTATATCAACAAAGACTACCTTATTGCACTGTCAGTCTGTCGTAGGGTCGGAGTAAACGGAAGTAACACGATATACTCGCAAGATTGAGTCCTACAACGACATGTCGACTACAGCATAGCCCTGGAATCAATCTGTGGTCGGGGAGTTTTCAACTACCCAGCGCTTGTTACTGCTAGGCATAGTTCTACTACTCTGAAACGCCAGGGCGTGGTACTGAATATGCTTTCCAACGCCATGCTCAACGACATTCGCAATGCTCGTACCTATCAAATCTGAGTAATGACCGCATCAGGCTGGTAACGCTGGCTTCATCGCTGAACAAAAAAAACTGCAAGCAGATGGGTATCTTCGAATAATCCCGCTCCCAATGCCCAGCACCCTTCGTGCACCCCAAAGTCATGTTGAATTCTGTCAGTCGCAACTGCTTCTCAGTTCCTAAGGGAGAGGTGCTCCATATCTCCACTGATTTCCTCGCCCACGTAATCCGTCATCGTGGTAAGCTCGCTCCCGTAGTGTGGTGGAGAATGTGGTACGTCCTCGTATGCAGGTGGCATCTCGTCATCCCAGCTGATGCCCATACCAGATCGATCGGTGACGTTAAGATTGAACTGCGTACGTAGAACGCGAGCAGCGCCAGTGGGCGTGGCCTGGGTCGGTTTCTTGTTCGGTGCCCATTCCTCGGCTATGACAAGCTCAATCACCAGTATGTGCGAGATCTTCAATCCATTAGGTGCGTCGACGCTGCACTGCGGCTTCAAGGCAGTGTTGACAGCTGCCATGAATTCTCCGTCGATCTGGCCGTCACTAAAATCGGTCTTCCAACCGCCTTTCATCTCGTCGGTGCCGATCTCGCGCTCACTGGTGTGCTGGACACCCTTGCCTTCACCACCGACCTTGGCGGCATGCTTCGCGCAAGCTGGGCTTACCATAGTCTCCTTCTCCTCGATACGCCAGGTGAGCTTTCTAAGCCGCCATCGCGTCTGAGTGTCGTCGCGCTTGTTCGTTACGCCCGTCATGCGGCATGTTATCGGGAACTCACCAATCGGATGGATCACACTTGGGAGAGTGACGTTCAACGAGAGGTTAGTCGGCGGGAATATGCGCACACTGTTCTTGTCGTTGCCGGGTCGCAATGCTCGCTGAATGACTAGGTCACGCCGATACTCCGTCTCTTGTCCATCGGCAGACTTGGCGCGTACATGCAGCGAGTAATCGATTGTACCGATCTGCCCATGGGTAGCGGCGGGGATGTGGCCAGGAATGAGATGCGAGAAAGGCAACTCTTGCGTACCCTTAGTAGCCTTGAAAGTTGTCTGCTTGCTGAGGAAGTTCCATTCGTAGAGGTCGTTAACACTCGTCATGCACTCACGACACCGGGCCTCCACTGGTCGCGTCGTCGAGGTCGTGCACTCCAAGAACATCTTAATGCTGTCCATGACCACGTCGCCTGCGCTCGGCGACACTTGCAAACGCCCTGATATTATCGCACCGTTCGAATCTGCCGGCGTCCCAAGGAAAAGGACCGGTGGAGACTCCATCACTAAATCCAGCTTCACTGGCTTTGGCCTCCCAGGTGAACGCGGCGCGTCCTTGTGCTTCGACTGAGAGCGCTCTTTGCCTGGCTTCTCACGTCTCTCGCGCGAGCTGTTCTTCTTTCCCAGCCCGGCCAGACTGGGCCGCTTGAACACGTTATCCATGCTTGGTCGGCGGACTTCAGTAATGGCGGTATTACTGCTGTTCTTCTGTGCGAAACCAGGGAATTCGGGTTGAACAGCAGGCCGCTTGAGTCCAAACAGTTGCATCGGCATCGTCACTGCTGGCTGTTGCTCGAAGTTTCGGAGCTGCGACCGGATCGCCTCTGGGGTGCAGTTGCCGATCACCGAGCACGCTAACTGGTTTCGTACGATGACGAGAAAGGTGTGTTTGGGTGAAGTCTGCGAGGAAGAGAAGGCGCAAAGGTCTTGTATACAGACGAGTGTGGATCAGCAAGAAAACCTGGCCAGAGCACGTTTATTCGTGTCTGTGGAATCGATTACTCGATGAGAACCACGACCTGCGTTAAAAAAACGCTCAATTCAGCAAACGCCGCACACAATGCCCCGCCCGGAACTCAATTCGCTGACTCTCTCGCGATTTTCTCCCCGCCCTAGCTCTCTAACAGCAGGCTCTTCCGACTGGATTTAGTAATGACGAGAGAACGTGGCTGTTGGCGTGCTGTGCTGTATGGCGTTCGGCGTTCAGATGATGGCGCGATTCTTTTTTCGTAGTGCGCACTCCGGCGGAAGCTGACGCTGACAACACAGGGCTATCGCTTCAGGAATGTGAGCACCTCATGGCGGAGAGGTACGTACGGTACGTACACACCGCCTGACCTGCTCGGTGTGCCGACGTGGCGCGCTCGTGAGCCGCATCTCTTCAGAACCCCGCATCTGCGAAGGGCAACCATCAGGGTCGTTGTACGGCGTGCTGGTCCTGCATCTCCGTGGGAAATGGCAACGCCGGTCCTTGGCAGGCGGCCAGCACGCATACCAGAGCGGGCGGCCGAGGGCACGTGTATAGTTTGTTTGCTGGTCACCAGATGTACTCTGGCCGGCGGCCAGGTTATCGGCCAACACTGCCGTTGGACCTCGAGGGCAAGCAAAGCCAAGTGGTATTATTGCAGACGCCGTGGAAACGTGAGATTCAACGACCGGTATATGCCATCGCCACGTTGAGGCACGAGAACCGCACTGCGTATTGCGGATACATGCAGCAAAATCGAAGCTATTGTCTTGCGTCTGCTTGGAGTCGTTCTCGCACTCGGCGTTGAGGACCGCCAAGATCTCATTTCGATGTCTGCACGGTAGCACGGGTGCTATAGCGGCGTGAGTTGCTAGGGAGGGTGATCGATGCGAGGAGCTTCCGAGCAGGCTACTCAATACGTTGCTGCCAGCCGCCGCGCAAGATAATCGCCACTGCTTGGATCAATATGACATCTATTGATAAGAGCTGACTGAGAGAGACTGACCTGTTGACGCCTTGATAGCGTTTCGGTCTCTCCTCACTGTATGTGCCGGGGATCGCATCGATGTAGCGATCAAAGTTCCTGCGGTATTTGAGTCAGCACGTACGCCAATGCATTGGATCGATTTGCCTACGGGTTGCAGAAGTAGGCAATGCTGTACCGCGCAGGATACGTGTCTGTTCGGGCTGGTGGTTCGACTACACGATGTTTTGTGGACTTGATGGTATCGTTGGACCTGGAACGACACGGCATGTGTCAGCGAATTACGGCTTGTTGTCTAACGTTCAGACTCACCACCGAGCCAGCAAGTCCGCAGCATTCACGACTATGGTATTCTCTATAGGCGTGGCGTTGACCCACTCGCCACTCGGTGATAGCACCTGGAGCCCGCCCGCGTTGTCCTGGAAGAGCAAAGTCATCGATCCGTAATCTGTATGTGCCCCAGCGCGGACTTGGTTCTCGTTCTTCAAGAAGACATCATGCCTGACCTCCGGATAGTGGAGTAGCCGGAGCGTATTGTCTCCGCCATCGCAAAAGCTGTCGAAGAAATGCTCATCAAGTCCTAGACCGACCGCGATAGCACTCATCACCTGTATGTGGAGGTCCTTGCATGTATCGTGGAAGGACAGCATTTGCTTCTTGAACTCTTTCCCGTCCTTGTCGAATTGATCGGGCCACTGATTCGGGTGGTTTGGCTCCCCTTCTCTGCCAATTTCCATCGATTCCTTGAGGTCTACTCCCTCCTCTGCGCGTTTGGCCTCGATATCAGCAGCATCTGTAAGATCTGTCGTCTTTTCTCTGCCGGGCTGAGAGTATCCTCGGTTGGCTTCCGGCGTCGTCCAGCACAGTTTGTCTTTAACAGCTTGCGGCCGTCTGAAGAACTTGGCAGACTCGACGAAGGTGGTTTGAATATGATCTCGCAGAATGCCATGATTGCGTAAGTAGATGAAGCCTGCACTCTGAAAGCCTCTCAAGATTGCTTGAGCAGTAGTTCGACGTGTTACCTCGTCGCCCGACACGAATGATGAGAAGTCGATGAGCGGGATCTCCAGACTCTTAGAAGATACTGCACTACTGACGGCTGCTTCTGCCATGATAGGCGTCCGATCGGTCTTGATTCGCTTATGAGACAGTGATTATTGCTGGCTCGCGAAGTAGGCAAATCGAAGTCATCGAGCGTTGGTGTGGTCCGCTACTTGCTGCGTCAATGTAGAACACTAGCCCTACTCCCTGGATGTGTGATTGGGATCGCAAAAGGAAGAGTCTTGAGAGAACAAGGAAGATAGACGCACCACCCTACCTTAAGGGGAAGTCTGTTGATAAGCCCCACTTTCGCCGACGTGGGGCGATAGGCATCTGCATGCATTGGTGATGGTGTTGCTAATGATGCCGACCCATTGACCATGTCAATAACACCCGAAGCATTAACTATACACCAAACGCTTCGAATCGTGAACGACAGCAGCACCTCTAGGTTGACGACCGTCCACAGTCAGGATGCCAGTCGTCGATGTGCATACGCACATGTACCCTCCGTGAGCCCCATGCAACGTTCCTATTGCGTGTCAGCATCAACTAAACAATCTAGGGTGTATATGGAACTGTTAAGAAACCGAACAAGCGTTCCCTACGTCAAATCGTTCCCGGACGACCCTTCTGCCGGCAATCGGCTTGTAATCTTACCAGCAGAGGACACCGAGTCAACGTCCCGCGGGCGTCCTATTGGACCCGAGTACTTCGAGGTGAGCGAGAAGCTGGAGTTCATGCGACGGCATGGCATCGACATCTCCGTCATCAGCCTAGCCAACCCATGGCTCGACTGGCTACCATCAAATACAGCAGCCGAGACTGCGCGTCAAGTCAACGACGATGTAGAGAGGATGTGTACCGACAACGAAGGTAAATTGTTCGCTTTCGGTACATTGCCACTCTCTGCTCCGGTCAAGCAAGTCATCGAAGAGGTTGAGAGACTTGCCGGCCTCCCGCATCACCGTGGCATTGTAATGGGGACGTCCGGCCTAGGCTCAGGGCTCGATGATCCAGCGCTAGATCCGATATATGCCGCTATGGAGAAGCAAGAGCAGCTCGTCTTTCTGCATCCACATTACGGCCTGCCGACCTCGGTATACGGTGAACGAGCAAGCGATTATGGTCACGTCTTACCACTTGCCCTGGGCTTTCCACTCGAGACGACTATAGCCGTGACTCGAATGCTGCTAAGCGGTGTTTTTGATCGCTTCCCGAGACTGAACGTACTATTGGCGCACAGCGGTGGGACACTCCCGTTCCTCGCGGGACGTATAGAAAGCTGTATAGCTCATGATGCGCATCTGAAGAAGCTAGGCAAGCTCGAAGGCCGGAGAGACGTCTGGGATGTGCTGAAGAAGAACATCTATCTGGATGCTGTAATATACTCAGAGGTCGGTCTTAAGGCTGCCATCGATGCGAGCGGAGTCGGAAGACTCATGTTTGGTTAGTCTGCTGTGAACCAAGAAGGTTCCTTTGCCACGCTGACCACCACAGGTACCGACCATCCTTTCTTCCCGCCTCTGGACGAAGGCGAAACCGAATGGCTCAGCGTAAAGATGAATTCAAAAGCCGTGGAGTCCGCGTTAGGATACGATCGAAAAGCCGATGCAGTCATGGGAGGCAATGCTTGCCGCATACTTAAGTTGCCGATCTGAAGCAGAACTGTACCACATACCGCAGCAGTAGTTTTGGCAGATCTGTCATCAAGCAGGCGTGTATCCTATCAAAGGTCAGCTCTGCATGATACCAAGGGACGCACAAAGACTCACGCTCTTCATCAAGCAATGTCTTCTCCGCCCAACTATCAGTGACCCAAGCATCGGTCACGATCCTCGGCTGACGTGGCCTGAAGGCAAGCTGCTGTTGAAGCTCGCCAGTCCTCTGGCTATCTGCACGAACAACCACATGCGTGACTGCCTCATCTTCCACAGAATCAGCAAAACGACCTCCAGCAAACTCCAGCAGCCTCATAGCCTCAGCAGGGACATCCTCGCAGTACACCGTCCGGCCTTGAAACATCCATCCCGGCATCGCATCAAGCTCACTCCCATGCTCATTAAGCTGCTCCAGCATACCAGCTCCATCGTAATCTCGCTCAACCGCCTTCGGCATCTTACTGAAAAGCGCAAGCAAATCTTCCGGCGTAACATCCCTCGCATAGCTATCCCCGAACTCATCAACATTATCATCATACTTCCCAGCCTCCGCACTAACAGTATGAAACAAATGATACGGCTCAAGCGGCAACAGCAAGCTCGTCCGCCCAACATCCAGCTCACTCTGCCTGATACAATCAAACAGCCACGAAGGCCGAATGATATTCCTCTCATCCCGCTTCTGTACCGAAGCAACCTTCACCAACTTCCTATCAGCAACAATGATAGTCTTCGGATCCCTATCCGACGCCACGACATTCCCACCATTAGCCTTGACCAATTGCTCCAGATCCGCCTTACTCTTCTTCGGCTTTACGCACTCTGTCATAACCACGAAGCTCAACCCCTCAAACACCCGAGTAGCCGGCCCAGCGTAAGGGGTCATCAACACATCATCCTCCTGGCCCTGGATAACAAGCGTCCGCTTGCGCTTCGTAGTCTTCCTCTTCTTCCTCTCATCATCAATCTTAAACTGCTTCTCCTGATGCTCCTCCTCTGCCCTCTTCTTCAGCGCATTGAACTCCATCCACGACAGCGCAGACTTCCAATCCTTATCCAACCTCAACCTCTTGAACCTCGGAAACCGCAACGTCACACCCGTTCGGAACTGCTGGGTAATACCCGCCGAAGCAGCCTTCACAGATATAACCACGGAATCCTCAGGCTTGATCCAAACATCCGGCTTCTCATACTGATTCTCCCAACCCCCACCCAACTCAATCCAGTCTTTAGGCGGATTTTTAAACTCCCAGTCCATCCACTTCCCATCAGTATGATGCCGGATCTCAGCATAATCATTGGCAGTAAAACCACCACCAACCTTGAAAAACGACCACGTCTTCTGAGGATTCATCGTGGTCTGCGACTGCTGCTGTGAGTACTGAAACATGTCGTCGTCCAACCTCAACCCACACATGAAACTACTCAGCTTCCCGCCGCGATGACCCGAGCCATAGTACCCACCAACGACAATGCAATCGAGCGCCTCGCCGAACTCAGTCATGTACTCTGGCTTCACCTTCATCCAGTCATCATTACGGTCATTGAGACGGTACTCAGATCTAGGATTCTTCAGCACCAACCCTTCGCTCGACTCCGCGACAACCTTCCGAAGCCTAGGCTCGACCTCCTGAGCAGAAGTGGCTTCTTCGTATTTGTGGACTTCGATTCGGCAGTGCACATCTGTAATACTGGCGCTCAGTACCTCCCGGCGTTTTCGCAGAGTGTACCGTGTAAGCACCGTGTCGTTCAGGAGCAAGCAGTCGAATACTCGGAAGAGAGGCCGATGACCACTACCGTACGGGTTCTTCTGCTCTGACAACGCGGCAGTCTTCAAGCTTCCGAACCCAACAATGACATCTTGCTCCGGGTCCCAGGTGATCATTTCTCCATCAAGTACGATGTTCCTTACGCCTTCGTTGAAGGCGCTCTTGATGTGACGAGTAAGTGCGGCATTGTCGTCCTCGAAGCCATTGCCATAAAGGTAGGTGTAGTCTTTCGCCTTCCTCGACCAAAAAGCAAATCGCTTGCCACCCGGCACACTCTCATCCTCAATCATATGCAACTGCATCCTCTCCCCATCCAACTTCTCCTCAATCCAGAAAACCGGATCACTCTCCGTAGGGTTCATCCTCGCCACCATCGCCTCGATAGACCTCATCTGGAACGCAGCAAGCTGCGGCTGGAAACACTGCATAAGCGCAATCCCCTTATCATTCCCATCAAGCTTAATCCTCTCGTCCCAAAGCTCCCAACAAACCCTCCGCAGCGAACTAGAGATATTAAACAAACTCTCCGCATCCGGATGCCAAAGATCGAAAATCGTCTTCTCCGTCGCACCAACCTTCATCTGCCTCAAGATCATCCGAATAAGCCACATAAGCTCCTCAGCATTCATATTATTGTAAAAGTACTCAATAATCGGCAACTGATTCTCCTCCTTCTGCGCAACAGACAAGCGATCGAGCTGCTCGTTCACATCGGCTATCCTCATATTTCCGGGCTTGGTCAGTATAGGTCGTTTACTGATGACTTCGAAACAGCGGCCGGCGAAATCACCAGCCATGGCACTCGTATTCTTGACACCGGGGAGTTTCCAGTGTAGCAGGTTGTAGCCGTCATCGCTGTTTTTATCGATCTTCATCACACGCACGAGGATCTTGCCGAGCGTCATTTCTTTGAGCCCGTACATGGCGCGATCCCGATCTTTTTCGGGCACGATGAGGCGGAAGGCTGGGTAGATGTCATGACCGACTTCCTTTCGCCACCGTGCGATGAAGCGTTCGATGATACCTTTTCGGATGTCGTTTGGTGATGTCTTCGTGCCGTGCGGACCTATTTTCTTGCGGTTCATTTGGGGACCGGTGGGTCGCTTTTTGTTGTCGTTCAGAGGGTTGAAGAGGGTTAGGTAGAGCTCGTGGAAGTAGAGGGTTTTGTGTAGGTTGTGTGGACGCTTGGGATACTTCTCATTGAGCTCTTGCTCGGTCATTGCACCGTGCCCGTACATCTTATGCTCCTCGTTGATTGCATCGTCGTCGCGCTGCTGTTCGGGTTCGTCGCGGTCGCTCATTTCGATGTCGTCTAAGTCCGACATGTTGAAGACGATCTGAACGTTCTACTAACGACTGTGTTACGTCGTTGGTCTGTTGTCCACCCCGTCGGCTGCTGTTGAAGTGTTGGAAGGGGGATGCTGTTGATGGTGTTTAGATTGACGTCTCGACAAGGCAACCATCACTAGCGCCGGCGCGGATCGTACGCGTCGGAGACAGGAAGTTTAAAGTCGTGGCGGCCAAAAGTGTTGCGTACTTTTGGACTTGCTGACTGCGTGGGTGTTTCGAATACAGTACACACCCCAACCGCACGCCTCTCGGGTGGAGTGAGGATGGTCTTACTGGCACTATCACATCCTCCAATGCGTCCATGTCCGGACCACCGCGCACTCCCTCCAGGACTCCCTCCTTCGCCAGCATAAACACCACAGGTGACTCTCAGAGCGCGGCACTCTTGGGAGCGACCAAGGCATTCGGGAAACCCGCGCCCAAAGCAAGAGCAGCTTCGCACAACTACTCCGGCAACAATGGCGCGTTGGCGGCAGCGAATTGGGTCAGCCCAAAGCATGGCTTGACATCCTCTCCGGGACAGCCGGCAACACCTCCAAGTGGCAGACGCAATGGCAATGGCAGTGACAGGACTCCCACGCTGGAGCACACCACCACGCCAAACTTGGCCGTTCCGAAGAGAAGAGAGCGCGAGGCTTCACCGTCCCAGCAAGCAGCGCAGCTAGCCGCAGCCAGATCGCCTGATGGGAACGCAGTGAAGAATACAACCAGGCCGCGCGCAGACACGGCACAAAAGCCATACGTTGCGCCGAAGCCGCGGAGGCTGTCGGATCACTACAGCAATGTCAAGTCACAGAATCCGACGGATGCCACACACATCCCGCCAACGACGTCTCTCGTCAAGCTCTTCGAACAGAAAGCAAGTGTCTCCTCGCCCAGTGTACAGAAGAGGCCGAGTCCAGTGACCGTACGTCCAAGCCATGATCTGCCTATGCGCTCTCCAAAGCCTATCCACACCGACGGCGGCATCACTGCAGTCTTCCAGATGGAGTTGGGAGGAAGCCAGAAAGAGGCTCCTAAGCCAGCTTCAATAATCCTTTCGCCACAGCCACAGCACGAAATCGCGGAGCCCTCCTCAAGCGACGACGACGACTATGTCTCCGCATCAGAGGATACAGCACCCAATAGCTCGCCGCTCACCATTCGAAAGCGCGACTCCCGTCCCTCGAGCGCAGCTTCCGTAGCATCGGTCAGCCTTACCAACACCAACACCTCAAGCAGTCGTCCTCGGCCGTCGCCCTCTCCTCTACGTCACTCATCCTCCTTCACCCAACCCCTCCAAATCCCCAAACCACCACCTTCGCGGAACGTCACATCTCCAGCAGACATGTCTTCGATCTCCTCTTCACAGTCCACAACCCGCTCAATAGCAGCACAATACCATATGCTGCACCCACGCCGCATGACACCGCTTAACACCGGCGACGACTTAGCCAACGCAATCGTAGCCTCAAGTCTAGCATCCGCTCGTGCGCCCTCGCCGCGCAAGATGGATCCACCACCACCGATTCCCTCACGCTCGCATAAGCACCACAAACTTGGCTTCTCGCGGACACCCAGTCCAACGAAGCACGCTGGTATGCGCCATACCCTCCGCAAAGAAGAAAGCGAGGATTCCGGCACGGAAGACGAGAATCACCCTTACGGCAAGCACAAGAAAAAGCGGATCGTGAGGAAACATCCCAATAAACATCACGAAGGCGATCGGAAACGGTGGCGTGACGCCGTGACCGAGCGCGAGCGAAAGCGATATGAAGGTGTCTGGGCTGCGAATAAGGGACTGCATTGCTCGCTTACGGCGGAAGAGATGCAGCAACGCAAGCGGGATCCAATAATGGCAGACCAAGTCTCGAATATTGTCGCCCGCGACATCTGGTCTCGCTCTCGTTTATCCGAGGTTGTGTTGGAGAGCGTGTGGGACCTGGTGGACACGGAAGGAGTCGGCAGGCTGGGCAAAGAGGAGTTCGTAGTCGGTATGTGGCTCATTGACCAGCGACTGAAAGGCCGGAAGTTACCTCCCAAGATCAGTGATAGCGTATGGCAGAGCGTGAGAGGATTGCAGGGGATCAAGATTAGGAAGCACATGCATTAGCGACGGGAGGGATGTGCTGGACACCAGGGCGTTTTGGATCGAGCAAAGATACCCGTGCTGCTCAGCAATGATACACATTCGATGATTCTTCATACGGCGTTTATCGCTGTTGCTTTCTCGTCCCCGATGTCTAGTTTTGGGTATACTGGTCTCATCTGCTCGGCTTGATAGACATCGCGGATGAAACTTGTTTGAGCCCAGTGATTGCCGGCGAAGTCCATGTCGTACCAGTAATTTACCGCACAGACGAAACCTTCGTCCCCGATTCTTTGGCTGACTTTGTGATACCACATTGAAGGCAGGTAGAGTAGATCTCCTTCCCTCAACGTAACACGCAAAGGCTTGGCGAGATGGGAGTAAGGCGTTGTCCGCTGCTCAGGTTCGTCAGGGTCCCAGGTCGCTACTGGGATTCGTTCAGCTTCTTCATCGAGTTGAACTTTTAGCTCTCCGTCGTCGGTGGGAGCATAGCGGCCTGTTTGTAGTAATTGTTCGTTGACGCAGGGCATTTCGACGGGAGGCATGAGGACGAATTCTTTCTGCCCTCGGAGCTGGACGTAGATGTTCTCGTAGTTGTCTTTGTGTAGGGAGGTTACGGAGCGGTCGTCGCCGAGCCAGAGGTTGATGGCATCTGCGCTCTGGCCTAGAGCTAGGCGGGCGAAGGGGATGTCGGTTGGCACGTCTGGCAAGAGGTTGGCGTATTCATTCCGGAGGTTGTCGTTTTGAGTTTGAGCGTACTTGACGTGCCGTGACGAAGATGCTTGGGTATCGTCGAGAAAGTCGGTAAATGGCTCAAAGATCTCGTGAGGTACTACGAAGACCAGGCTGTCGTGTGAGTGTTGGACGACTGCGTCTGCGTTTCTGGATGATGATTAGCACTTGCCACACGTGGTATATCGCTGCTTGATCGTGCCGACTCACCTACCCCAAAGGCGTGATGGCTACTTTCACTTCCTCGTTTCCCATTCTCTGGCGTAAGTAGTCTGCATCCCATTTCTCGCTGGCGGTCCAGGAGTTGGCTGCATGTCGCACGACGAAAGGTCGATTTTTGGCTACGAATTGCAGAAATTCGAGGGTGCTGGGTTCCTCTTCTAGCTCGTCGACTAGGGAGGCATTAAGTTCGTGGTAGGTGTTGATGAGATTGGAGAGTGGCGAAGTCATGGTTGATGTTGGAAAGTGTTGATGTTGGAAAGTGTTGGTGCTGGGCGAAAAGTTGATGGAAAGCAGAGCAGGATGAGGCCGCGAACATCAACAATTGGTGCGGCTATCTATGCATGCAACAGCGCTCGCTGTACAGTACCCCTGTTAAGCACTCGAATCAAACTCCCTATCCACAGATTACCATTATAATCGCGAGAATCGAAAGCCCATTTTGGTCGCTGCTTGGCGCCTTGTGTAAAGTCCATTCTGGCGCAGTGCTCAAACACCTCATTATGCAGGCGATAGGATCATTGTGCAACGCTGAAGAAGGTGAGACGCTCAGAAGTCAAACCCAAAGTCATCCCTCACAAATTCACGATCACGTTGTCGACGCTTGCCAAAATCAAACTCAAATTCGTCCTGCTCAAGGCCAGGCAACGAGCGTAGGCGTGGGCCAGCCTCAATTGATCGTATCTGGCTGTGCCTGTCTTCCCAGTCTGCTCTGGCACGCCTATCGAAAGGCGTGTCGCGAATTCCCAATGACTCCGTGGACGAGAATGGAGACCAAAACTCACGGTCTGCCAACCGCTCACGGGGTTTATGGCCGATGCGTATGTTCCGTATACGCTGCTCGATGTCTTGTATGTTCAAGGACATATCCCCTGGCAGCTCCAATGGCTTACGGTTGCCAGGGAGTGACCGCCAGCTGCGAGGCGAGTCGTACGGGGAATGGCGTTGGTTTAGCTCCATCGTCACTAGCCTGACATCGTCCTGGAGGGCCATGTTGCGAACGTATAGCTGCTGGAACCGTTCGCGATGATACATGTATATCTTCTCGAGGTTGCTGAGACCCCGATCTCTGTCTGCGTAGTCGTCCAGGGGTCGCCGCCAATCTCCACGTCTCTCATCTAGATCCTTCTCGATCTTACCCAAGAACTCGCGTGCCCACTTGTGAAGTTCAGCGTGGACAGGACCACTGTTATCGTTCTCGTTATACAGCACCTTGAGCGCATCAATGGGGTCGCTGTCAGTCTTGCTCAAGGCCCAAAGCACCTGGAGGACATATGCTTGCAGCTCCTCGAACTTCATCGACTCAGCAGCCTTGAAAGTCTGCAGATGCGCAACAATGTCCCAAGGAGAATCGTCGAGCAGCACATCGTTGAGCCTCGGGTTGGTCTTGTCGTGGCAGATCAATACAGGTGGTCCTTGCCGCGTGCTAGGGTGTAAACGCTCAGCCCAGCCTGAGGAGGACTTGCCGTCGTCGTATTTGCCACGATTGAAGAAGTCGTAGATGCGATGAAACACTTTCTCGTCACATTCGGGAACGGCCAGTTCCATCTTATTGTTCTTCTCGAGCGGTTTCTTGATACTCTTGTACTTTGAGATGTGGTCTCGCTTGACCATGACTCGCTTCTTATCCCAGATCAGCTCAATGTAGGTGGACGACGGAGGAGCTTTTAGGCGGTCGACAGGATCAAACTGCTTGTACACGGTAAGGTCATAGATGGTGTCGCCCTTGCTCTCCATGTCGAGGTCGAGAGCAACGGAATAGCCCTCGACCTGCCAATTCTTGATCATGGGAAGTCGTACCGCACGGTTGTCGAGGTGGCAATGCGAATGCCCGTCGGCGGGTGGTGCAGCCATTGGTGAGCCCTTATTGCTGAGCGCGATGAAGTTATTGCGCTTCGGCAGTTGTCGAGGCGCGAAAGGATTGCTATTGCGAGCCTGGCGCGAGGCGGCGTGAAAGGTCAAGTCCAGTTCGTCAAGCTTGCACTGCTGTGTGATGTCCTTGATGGTGTACATGATGACACCAAGGTGGAGTCCATCCAGGAGTCTGCCATCCTGCTGGCTGCCTTTCTTCTGAGAACCGCAAGTGACGAGGAAATAGGCATGGATCATCTGATGTATCATAACGTCAAGCAGCTCGTCAACATCGCCTTCATCATCCTCAAAGAGTGTGCTGTTGAGCTCAACACATATTCGATCGATGCCAGAAACCGCTCCGGCTGCACTCGTGGTGCCAGGAGTATTGCTTGCTGATGCCTTCCACCTCAGATACACCATGCCTCTCAATTTACCAGCAAACAGCACTTTGTTGAGGTGCTCGAAGATGAGAAAGGGCGAGTCTTCCTGCACTCCCTCAACTCCCAGCGCTGCTCGAATCCGATCGATTGCATCGGCAACCCCGGGTCGGTTCTGGACGAGATGTCGATACAGCCAAGCAGTCGCGTACTCCAGGACCCAGCCGAGATCGCCCACCCGATCTCTGACTGTCTTATCCCTGAGCGCAGCGACGCTTTTTCCCCATTCATCTTCGCGTCTGCGTGATCGGCTACGACTCCGTCGTTGGTAGTATCGCGGGTCAGGGAATAAAAAGTCTCGACTTCGAAGCGGAATTGATATGGGGTGGTCGTTGAAGTTCTGCCAGCCCATAAAGAAGAGTGTGAGGTACCAGAGCACCCTTTCGTGTCACCTGTGAGACTGCGAAGGCGAAGGCAAAGCTGACGAAGCTGCAACAGGCTGAATCCGGCGAGTACTTTATGGCGTGAAGAAGGTTGTGCAGTGTGAGCTGTCATATGTTTCTCCAGCACTGCAGCGACATCGAGCGATGGCTGATAGTAAACCGCCCTTGCACTCGGACGTCAACGCTGCATTACCAAATGACGTACAATCCACGTCCATTCAGCATAGAGCTCTCCAAGTCCAGGCCACGGAGACTCGGTCTGGACGATGCCAACAGAGCATGAAAAGCAGGCTTACCGCACCACCATGCCGGGCAGTGGCAGGCCGGACGGAGGCAGTGCCTGTAAGATTCGCGTGACGTGAAGAGGCCCGAATGTAGTGCCAGGCTCTGGCAAGCTCGTCTGCGATTTGCGGTTGGTGCTGTGAAGCCATCAGTAGTGTGCATCGTCAAGTCAAAGAGTGGTTGCAGCCGCGACTTATGCATGTGTTTTGTAACACGACCCGCGATTACCCCCGAGCCGTTTCTTCAGATCGTGAAGTATATTCGTCACACGACTGTAGCTTCGGTCACACCACTCGACTAGCAGCAAACAACGTTCAGTCCGTCCAGTGTCAACCAGTAGTCGCGGTAGATAAGAAGATAAGCGTCCATGTCAGCTGGCAAATGCGTGTTGAGGCTCGACACGCGCTGCTGAGCATCATTGGCTGCCGGGTATGTCAACACAAAACTCATGTACATCGCACTACATACCGGTCGCGCCTTATGCGCCTACACGCTCAACTCGGGCCACGACAACACTGCTCTGGCAGCCTCCACGGCTCAAAGGCCCTCTTAACCGCTCGTACAACACTCAAGACCACAGTCTCACTGATACCCTCCTGGCCCACGATCAGAGCGAGTGTCAGTCCGACGATCATACTCTGTCCGTGTCTCCGTAGTCCGCGTCTCCTGATACTTCCTCCTGAGCGCCTGCAGCCTCTTCTTCTTCGTATGCGTGTTGATGTACGTTCCAATCACGAATCCTATCGCATTGAAGAACGGGACCCATGTCTCTTGCGGGAGGAACGCCTGTGCGAAAGCCAGCGCGATTGGTGAGGTGATCCAGGAAACCTTCATGACGGGCATGAAGCCTGCTCGCACGGTTGCGGCGATCTGGTGGCGGGTGCGGGCGCCTGCGATGAGAGCCATAGAGGTAAGGTAGACGGCATTTTGAATCGGGGAGATCTATAAGGCTTGTCAGTAATCGCTGAAATGCTCTGACTGTCAAATGGCGCATACTATGAGGTTGGACACAATGATCTGCAGGATCTTGGCTTTCAAGCTCGTCCTGCCTGCGAACATCCTCTGCAGTAGTGAGATCATGACATGGCCTAGAGGTGCGCTGACGAAAGCGCCGTAGACCGCCATCTTCGGCACGCGACTGGTGAAGTAGTGTCCATGCTTGCTGCGGTCCTTCGCCATCCATGATGCGAGGAACTCTTGTAAGCCAGCCAATGTGCCAGATGTGATCATTTTCGTTCGCAGAGGGTCCTCTTGGAGCTTCTTCAGGTACCACTGTAGGTCAAGGTTAGCGATGCACTCTCAATGCCAATACACGAGCGCTCTTACAGCAAGATAGCCGTTAGGTCCAGCTCCTTTCGTAAGCGCATCGCCGACCTCATGCATGAAACCCTCCTTCTGCGGCGGAGCACCTGGCGGCGGGGGTGCGCCTCGTCCTCGCGGTGCCCCATTGCCACCGCTGGTGTTGGTGACGCGAATGTCTTCGCGCTGCTCAAACTTGACTTGCGACATCGCGTCAGCTCAGGAGTAAGGCCTGGGAGTCCCTAGTTGGCCGGTATGCCGATACGGTGGTTCCAATGCCTGGCTTCGTGTTTCTGCAACCTCGCTCTCACGTCGATCTGTCTGGACGAGCAAGATGTACTTATGTTTGAGTGATGTCCTCGTGTTTACTTATGCCGTTGATCACTTGCCGCGGCGTTGCTGTTCACGGCAAGCTCCGGTGTGGCGGGGATTCTGCTCACAACCTCACCTCATCGTCTTCTTGATCCTACTGGGAGTCCTACCGGGAGTGGAAAATGGTTGTAGGATCGTCTTGAGAACAGGTTGCAGTGTCAGAGCAGCAGTATTGGAGAACACACTTGACTGCTTGAGCTTGGACTTCACGAAAGGTCAGCAGCAGCCGCCGTAGTCGTGATGAAGGTGCGAATGGTGGTAGACAGTGCTAGAGGTAAACCCTCGGTCATTTCAAGAAGACAGAGCAGAGGTAACGATGCCACGCGCTCGATGTCGCCTTGCGTGGCTCCCACGTGCGGATCTGCATGCCAGTGCATCGAGTGCGGTTGGCACGCATGTGATAGCGACTTCCTCTAATCTCAAAACTAAGCACTTTCACCAAGAAGGAAGTCGCGTCAAGCAGCGTCCACGAAGCTGCATCTCGGATCTCAGTTGACAGTACTTCTCAACAACCACGCTCCTTTTGGTCACTGACCTCCCACGCTCATTATTGATCAAAAGCCCGTTTGCTATTGTACCGACAGCTGTTCGACCTCACCTCACAAAGTCTTTCGCCCCGCCTGGACACATCCAGCATCGCCTTTTCCCCTCCAGACTCCTCGATTGCTCCGACATGGCTTCGATGACGCTGCCCCCAGTGTTCGTGCCTGTGCGCATTGGCTCTGTTTCCAGCAGCGACGACACACCGACCAAATCGCAGGACCCGTTCTGGCAGTCAACACCTCGCATTGTGACTTCACATGGTCCTGAAGCTGGCCGTAAAGTAACAAAGGTCAGTACCTAAGATTGTGTTCCTGAGGTATCTCATCAGTCACCTTACCACTTCCTCTCCCTCATCTCTATGGCGGGCAGAAGACGTTCAAAGTCTCGCCAGTCATCATCTCAAGCATCCCGACATCGTTCTGACCCACGGCAGCCGACGCAGCAGCCAACTACAACCAAGCAGCCAAGGGGAGCGAAATCAGCGGCCAATCGCCGCCCACAATGTACACACATGACTATGAGTCGTGTACATGGGAACAGCACCTGTCAGATGTGTGGCAGGAAACCAGGCATTGGTTGGCTCTACGTGTGTACCCAAGTTTGTGACTTCGACGAGCTCGACCCACCCAACCCTGACGGCTTCCTAGTCGTGCCGGATGAAAGCAGCTACTACGAAGTCCAAGCTCGCTTGGCTGAGTCGCTCGGTCTCAGCCCATACGTCGTCAAAAGCATTCGGGATCAAGATTACAGCTTCGAGCAGGTCGATAAGCTTATTGAGCAGAAAAGGCATCTTCTTGCTGTCATCAAGAAGCAGGAAGCAGCACTCGGCGAAAAAGCGCAAGCTCAGAACGTCAAACCTCAAGCAGCTACCGAAAGTCTAATTGCATCCGTGGGCTATGCCGCAGTCTCCGTGATTCAGCATGCAAGCCATGCTTCTGCGGCGACCGAAGAGCGTCTAACGTCCAACAACGGCGCCGGACCAGCCAAAAAGACCAGAAACCAGTATCAAGGCTGCAACTTCCAAATCTGCCACCCTTGCCGACCATTCTTCAAGGATCGCCTATACATGAGCTTTGAAAAGATGCTTAGTGGTCGATTGCCAGCCGTCACTGAGGAGGAGATCAAGACGCTGCCAATGCACAACCCGGCCATCGTAGCCAACATAGACTATCTCAAGCTGGCCACACCGCTCATGCCAACGCCGCTGTCTACCTCGTTCGATCGCAATGTGCACCAGGGAGATGGCTCCGAGGAAGATGAGTCCAGCTGGACACCCACCACTGCCACAATCAGCGAATCGGACTTCGAAGGCCAGGACGAACGCGATCTTTACCCGTGCCCTGGTGCGGCTGTATGCCCACTGTGGAGCCGCTACTCCGGCTGCGCATACGACGGTGACTTCGACGACGGTCTCCGTGCTCTCAACCATGGCTTTGGTCCCGAACCAGACCTCACCCGCATGACTCCGGAGAACTCGCTCAGCCGTCTACGCCGCATGCGAGGCAGCATCTCTGACACACCGGGCGGCAGCACTTCGACACAATCTTCGATCAGCCTGCCAAGCACACCTGGCTTCGCGCCGCTGACGCCCATCACACCAACTGACCAGTCGTTCGAGGATGCGTTGACGATGCGTCTCAACAAGCCTGGCAAAGCGGCGACGATTTGCGGACCGATGCTGGCATACAAGCGCCGCAGTGGAAGGTATGGTCTGGGTCTGCTTGGAAGAGATAGTGGAAGTAGTCTGGGAAGTGAGGTGGAAGTGCCTCACGGTGTGGCGTTGACCGAGACTGCCGTGACCACTTGCGTGCCAGACATCCTTACCGACGATGAAGAGGAGTGAGATTGGGAACAGAAGACTGGGCATGAACAAGAAAGAGCGCAGCCGTCACGCACCGCACAATAACGCCACATGAAATTACGCGCAAGCACATGGAACGAGCTTGGACTGCAAATGGAGCAGTGTATGCCTATGTCAGTACCTGATACGCCAACGACTGATGGCTAATGGCTGATGGTCAGCCCAGAAGGGAAAGATGATGAAAGCGATGCAGCCAGAGTGAGGCGGGAACGGGCATCTCAAATCTGCAAGCTGCAGTGTATGATAGTGTACAGTAGCGGGATACAACCCCCATTAAATGAGTAGCATTGTCTAGAGTCAAGCTATTCTACAACTCCGACTATCGATGCAGTGCATGGAGTTCACCAGCTGGTACAAGGGTCGCGAGGCTGATTATATAGGGAGACGTCTTGTCAGTTGGCCTCATCAACCGCATCATCTTCCATGTACTTCAGCTCGACCACCCACTGCGTACCAAATGCCACCGCTTCGTCGCTGCGTAGCATGATGTTCAGGCCGATATCTGCCAGGCTCATCTCCCACCTCTCACCACCCTTCATTGCTTCGAGCAGACCTTGCATTGGTCCCCCTAAGCATATGACTTTGTCGGGCCGCACGGCGAGAGGCTCGCCATCTAGAGTTATGGTAGTACCATCACGACCACTGACGCCAGACGGACATCCAACGGACAGTACTGGAGCTCTGCTGCGATTTGCCCAGTCTATCATCTCGCGTGTCTCTTGCTGTGTCGAAGCAGAGTGCTGGGCATTGGGGCCGAGCAAAGATTCGTACGTCGCACCAGTCAACAGCGCATCGATAATCACAGCCGGCGGGCCAGTAAGGCTCTTGATATAACCAGATGCTTTCCGCCATGCGCCACGCTTGATCGTTGCTCCGGCACGCTGCAGCCGTTTGAGCATCATGGTCTGCGTGCTCATTGCTTCGTCCTGCATGTCGCGGGATTCGTAGAGTGCCTCGGCGATAATGACTTTGGTGTTGCGGCTAATGAGATGGCGAGCTGCGGCAACAGCTCGTGCGCCAAGGGTGTGGTTGCCGGCGAGGATGACAATAACAGGTATTTGCGTGCGATCTAACGTCATGCTTGAGGTCATGCTGCCGCGCATGGTGTTGGCACGGGAGCCCCGTCTGCTGCCGAACGGGTCAAACAGGCTCATGGCCGTCTCTGCTATCGCTCGTGCCGCGCTCTCCGTGATGGCTTCTTGCGAGAGGCCGTATCGTGAGATCGTCTCGGCCTCAAGGGTCTTCAGGGCGTTTGGATGTAGCATAGGGCATGCTGCCAGAGTATTTTGGATGACAAAGTGCGCTTCATGAGCTGTAGTCGATGAAGCTGTCCGGTTAATTGACGTGATGGACTTTGGTGAGCGCGTCCGTTCCAAGACTGGTGATGCTATTGATGCCAACGGCTTGCTCCGCCCACTGGTCAAACTGTTGACAGATCTGGTGATGCCGCCTCTATCCGAAGACATCGATGCCGTTAGCAGGTGGGGCTTGACCTCCGCCTGATTGCTATTCTGGCGGCTGGGAGCCTTCTTGCCAATCACTGATCGGGTCATTGAGTGCTTCGAAGATGATCGTCCATTGTTCAAATTCTGTTCAGTGTCGGCGTCGCTTGAGCTCGAGGTATCGTGACTACCATTCTTCATGGCCGGGACCTTGGGACTAAGCACGTTCTCGGTAGGATGCAGGTTCTTGCCACCATATGTGCCTGGTCTCGGGGGCACTTTGTTGTGGCTGACCAATCGATCCTCGTCGGCTGTGGTATCGCCTTGCCTCAATTCGTCAAAGACTCCTTTCTTGTCGAAGAGCTTATTGCTTGCTTCGAAGTCGAAATCCGCCATGTCCTGAACGTCTGTAGCGTCCTCTGTCGCCCAACCATTCTGCTGCGACTCCCGTGCTTCGTCTCTCTGCCGCCGTGTTTGACCATTTCCAGCCGGACTCGTTGTCCGCGGCGAAGGTTGTAGTAAGGGCGTCTGCCGCCAGCCCTTGCCTCTCTTGACAGTGCCATTCATGTCATTGCCATTTCTCGAGACCTCGATGTTCAGAACGGGTGGGAGATCAGAGCTTGGTTGTCCATTAGACTTCTTCTTCTGTCCTCTCCTCGTCCTTTTTCCTCCCTTAGTACCGGTGTCCCCCTGCGCAGCGTCCTCCAGTCCTTCCTCGGTCCCGTCGACTATGCCCAACGCATCTGGTTGTCTTTGCGGCGAACGTGGTGGTTCTGGAAGATCTTGCTTTGTACGGCTCGCCTTCCTGCTGCCATTGAGGTTGACGCTACCAGCCTCGGCGATGAAAGGCGAACCATTGACAGGCAAACTCTCAGCCGCCTTTGCTAGTGATCCCTTCACTGGCGTAGCTGGTGCTTCCACGGGCGTCAATGCAGGTTGGACGGGCTTCAACGGCGCTGGCGGCTTGCCATATTGCAGTATAGCCGGATCAACAAAGTTCGAGGGTTGCCTTTGTAGTACTGTTGGCGGTTGATTCGGTGGTATGGGTATTGGTCTTGAGGTCTGTGGTGGTCGTACAGGAGGAAATGTAGGTGCAGCTGTTCGTACGGCAGATGTAGGTGTTGGGTTGGAGTCGATTACTTGTAGATCGGCGATGGCGGTACCTTGTACAGTCCAGCGGCCAAGTGATGCGCCGGTAGCAGGCACGAATGCTTTATCAAATCAGTCTAGGTATTGAGATGTGTGCAGTGAGGTCGCATACCATCGTCGAGGGTCAATGTCTGGCCTGCGACGACGTCTCTGACTTTGCCATGGAGGATAGCATTGGATTGTTTCAGCGTCACCTGCACCGTCATGCCCAGAAAGCCCGCCATCGTAGCTTATGGTGCAGTGTTGGTGTTGAGAAGTGAGGTTTGTAGTGGTCGTGTGCTTGCTGACTTTCGAACGCGCGAAGTCGCGAAGAAGGTTTAAATTGGCATTGATGACATCGCTAGCAAGGGGCGTCACTTTCAAGAAGACATTCACTCAGCAAGCAAAAGGCATTGTCAGACTGCAGTGAGTGCAAACACTTCATTTCATTTCATTCTATCTGCTAGCCGCACGCCGCTTGGACAGGACGCTCCTGAGTCCTCGCCGCCCGCCCTTCCTTCTCCCCTTACTGTCGCGAACCAGGCGAGGATATCTCGCGCCATACGTGCTTCGTCGATGTCAAAGGGATCCAATGGGTGTGGTGCCGAAGTGTGAGGTGTGGATGGGTGTTGGTGTTGATGGGTGGGTGGTGTCGGTCGAACCAAGTCGTGCAGGGATCGGTAGTGCTGCGGTCGTGCTGTGCTATGATCGATGCTATGCTCGGGCGTGGTGCTGGTGATGTTGGGTGGGTGAATGCGACCGGCGAACTCCTTTGTGCGCCTCCTTGCGCCAGAGTGAGTGCCGAAGTCCTGCATACTTACTTACCGTTTCGTCCGCGAAGCGATGTGCTCATGCGTGACGTTCCTCTCGTTCTTCTCTCGTAGTAATCGTTCCGTGGCGTGACGTTCTTACATCTCCATGCTGTTATCAGCACCATTGGCGAAATTGAAGTTCTGTCCCTGCTGCTGCGCGCCGAACCCGAACTGTCCATCTTGCCCCTGCTGAGGTGCCAGGTCGTTGACCTCCGCATCACCGTCGTCGTCCGAGAAGTACTTCTCGATAATGGTGTATGCCTTCATGTAAATCTCCTCGTTGCTGTTGTTCTGGCAATCGTGGATCTTCTCCATGCCGGAACAGTCCTCGATAAACAGCGCATATTTGTTGACAGGCGTCTCGCTAGTGCCTTCAGCAGCCTCCTTGTCCATATCGCCAACTTTGAGAATGTTCTCCAGACCGTCGAGTGCCACCTGGATGATCTTGTTGTCCGGGCAAGTGAGCAGATCGCACAGAGGACGAATAGCGCCCTCCTGGACGAGGTAGCGGATCTGGTCTGGCTTTTGCAGGCCGCCAGAGGTGGCATTTGAAATGGCCCAGCAAGCCTCCTTGCGGGTCTTGAAGTCGCCGTGACTGAGGAGATGAATGAGCGGAACAATGATTTGCGCATCGATCACCGCCTGGATCTGGGTGCTGTTACCAGCCGTGATGTTGGAGATCGTCCAGCACGCCTCCTTACGAATGCCGTCCTTCGGAGAGCTAAGCAGGGAGAGAAGAGCGCCGAGCGCACCGCAGTTGATGATGAGCTGAGTCTGAACGTCGTCTCCGGTGACGATGTTGCCCACGGAGCGAAGCGCTGGCGTCTGCACGGAGGTTGACGAATGCATGAGCAGCTCGACCAGGCGGCGCGGGATGTTCGCCTCGATGACGGCCTGGATCTTATCGTTGGAGCCGTCAGAGAGGTAGGAGATGGCCCAGCAGGCGTCGATCAGAACCTCGTCATCGAGCGAGTACACCAGCTTAGCCAGAACCGGCAGCGCAGGCTGAATGGTGGCCCAATCCGGCTGCGGCGTCTTGCCACGGCAGAAATTGCTCAGGGTCCACGTCGCGTTCCTCAGCATGCTTAGCTTCCTGCTGTCGCCCAAGAGTCTGAGCAGCGGCACGAGAGCACCAGATGCGAGCACAAAGTCCCGGCAGTGTGGGCTATCACCCGCGATGTTGCCCAACGCCCAGACAGCCTGCTCCCTGACATCCGGCTCGGGGCTGCTGAGCAGCTCCACGAAGATCGGTACAGCTCCTGCCGCGATCACAACCTGTGTCTGATCCGCTGAGCCGGACGCGATGTTGGTGAGCGCCCAGGCTGCCTCGAACTGCACGAGTGTGTGAGGAGAGCGGAGGAACTCGACAAAGCGGCCGACGACGCCGGTCTCGATGACGCGTTCGATGGGTGGGTTGCGCTCCTTAGACAGCAGCTTCCGGAACTTGGTAGTAGCGGCGATCTGGTCATCGATCTTCTCGGAGAAGACGCCTTGCACCATGAGCGGTAGGTCCTCGTTCAGCTATACCGGTGTTAGCATATAATTTCACACAGCATGTCCCAACAGCTTCGCATACCTGTCCCTCTGTATTTGCGCCCTCATCGTCACTATCCGGCGCAGCGCCGAGTGAGGCACCTGGAGCAGCATCACCACGGTTTCCGATACCGCGCCGCTTTGCGAGGTTCTCCTCTCGCTTTTGCTTCCTGATCTCCACCTGCTGTTCCTCGCGACGCCTACGCAGCTCGTCGGGCTTGAATGTGCTCTTGGCCTTGAAGTTCGTGCGGCGATGCTCGGGGATGTAGCGTTCCGCCATATCTGCTGTTCAGCCTGTGATGGTGTGCGTGTGTTGAGGGTATCGTGTTCGGATTGACGTTGTTGCAGATGTCGTGTCGGTTTGAGTTGAAAGTGGGAGTGTGTGTATGTGTTTGAGCTGGACGAGAAAGCAGAAAGTGACGTTCGCTAGCTTTGACTGTGCTTGTCTTGGCGTTTATGCCGATCTGTTTTGTTTGTTGCTGTCTGGAGTTGAGACACGAATTGACAGTGAGTGTGGCTAGGCAGTCGTGAGAGTCGTTGGGAGCTGCAACGGTGACAAAGGCTCTGCAGTTGTTCGCGCAGAGAAACAACATCACCTCATATCAATCTTAGGAGAACCTTTGCCGGGAATACCCGCTGCTTGCCCCACCTTTGCGACTTCAGACGCGTTTGACCAGGCGCGTTCAACAACATTTCGAGGTTGTCGAGGTTGAGACCGCGCAAAGAGTGGAGGTGGCTACGAAGCTACTCACCTGCAATATCCGTGGCGTAGCATTGCGGCATTCCATCAAACTACTTTGGCAGCCTTGGACTCACCCAGTCCGTCCTACTCTGCACTTGTGTTTTTAAAAAACATTGACTACAGCATCCAGCGTGATCGAGAGCTCTAGTGAGCACCCACACCTCGAGATGGCACCGCCGGAGGGATTCTTTGATCTTGCGACGGCCTACAAGGCAGCGTTATACAGCCCAGTAAGCATTATTGGCGTGGTCATCGATATAATGCCACCACACAGGGTGGCGAAAACAGGCCATTGGATGTTCACCTTCAAGCTCCTGGACCAATCACTTCAAGAATCGGTCTATGGCTCGGAGGGTCTTAAAGTTCGTTTCTTCAAGGAAGATGAAAGGAGCTTGCCTCAGATCCGCGATCATGGCGATGTAGTGCTCTTGCGTCACCTCAAGATGATGGAACACCGTGGGGTGCCGGTGGCAATGTGTAACTTTGCTACCAAGGCCCTCGTTTTCCCAGGTGCGTCCATTCCCACTCCGACATACAGCATTGCATACCAGGGCACCAACCGCTTGCAGTCGCTAGGCGTTCCAGAAGATATTGCCAAGCTTTCCCTCACCGAGCAAGCGTATGCCATCAAGCTCAAAGCCGAACTACGAATGCCGGATGCGAAATTTGCCAATACTGTGACGGAGACGGTGGGAAAGAAGCGTGATGCAGAACCGGTACACGATGCGGGCCCGCCTGAGAAGAAAGCTCGACTTTCGACCTTCGGTTCAAAGTTCCAGCTGGTTCGCGAGACTCGACACATGAAATTTGCAGACCTGTGTGTCCAGGTCGTGCGAAAATTCTCAAGCCAGTTCGGCAATTGCGAGCTATATGTTACAGACTATACGGAGAATCGTGAGATATGGTACTATGCACCACCGGAAGAGGAGGATACTAGCGCGAGAGATGGTGACGATTATGGCTACTCCAAGCAGCCCAAGAAAGCTTGGCCTGGCCCTTACGGTTGGATGACCCTAAAAGTCAACGTCAAGGACCCGCATTCGTTGTTTGCAAACAGCAAAGTCGATGAAGGTGATTTTCTATTGCTCCGTAACGTCAAAATGAAGATCATGTCAGAAGGCGCGAAGCTGGAGGGCGACATGTGGCGAGACGACGTAAATCACGCACAAATCAACATCAAGAAGCTCATGTCCAATGATGTGCCCGAGTTGCAAGAGCTTCTTGCCCGAAAGGAGAAGTACTGGGCCAAACGTCAAGCGCGGCACCCACCAAAGGCAGACGAGCCGGAGAAGCTGGGTAAGACGGAGAGAAAACGTCAGAAGAAACAGAAGCAGCAGGAAGAACAAGCGAAAATAGCTGCAGCTGCCGCTCTGGTAGCTGAACGCAACAAGCATGTACGATGCAGCAATGATGAGGCACTTCTGATGAGCGTGAAAGACATATTGGATCTGTCGAACGCTCGTCACACAAATTCGCTGCCAAATGGCAACAGCTACGTCTTGCCGTTCGTCAACACGCAATATCGAACTAAGGTCCAGGTCGTTGACTACGAGCCAAAAGCACTCGAAGACTTTGCTGTCCCGCGGTTATCGGACGAAGACGAGGAACTATCGCCAATCGACGCCGTGGAGTGGGATGCGTCGCAAAAGTTCGAGTGGTACTTCTCATTGTGTCTCCAAGACCCAACGCCAGCATCGGCCCCCGTGCAAGCACGAGATGTCGCGAAACCGCGGGTGTGGGCTCACTTGCGCCATGAAGACGCACAGTACCTATTCGGAAACGATATGGACGACCCGCAAGATCTCAGGAGCAACTCGCAGATGTTGGCGAAGCTGAAAGAGAAGATGTGCATACTCTGGGGCAATCTGGAAGAGAAGACGGAGGTCGAGGTGGCGAGCAATAGGCCGTTTGAGTGCTGCATCCAGGAGTATGGCATTGAGCTCGACGATGAAGACCCAGAGAAAGCTGACGTGCCGCTCGGGTTCAAGAAGCTGTTCCGGATGTTTGGCACTACTATCCTGTAGTATGCCTACTTCAGCGAGCGCTTTGTAAGATATAGATTTGTCGGCTCTACGGAGCTTTGTGTGCGGAGCTGCGTCGCTACAACGATCGTTGCGCAGAGACGCGGGGTTGCAAGTACTTCTAGTTCTATCGAGCAATAGCGATTAATGTTGCACTCACTTGAGCCTGATCATGGACAAGTTCGAGAGCTGCGTCGATGTTCTCATCGTTGGTGCTGGCCCTGCGGGCCTTATGATGGCGACATGCCTTGCCAAATATGGGATCGAAGCCCGAATTGTAGACAAACGCGGGACCAAGATTTTCAATGGTCAAGCTGATGGTAAGGAAAGTTTGACAGTCAATGAGCGACTGTTTTGCACTTACTGATGCACATGGTGCGCAGGTCTTCAATGCCGCACACTCGAGATCTTCGACTCGCTTGGCTTTGGCCACAGGGCTTGGCGTGAGAGCAATCACATGCTCGAGATATGTTTATGGAACCCTGACGATGAGGGCGTCATTCGTCGAAGCGATCGCATCCCGGACACCATTCCTGGAATCAGTAGGTTTCAACAAGTAGTATTACACCAGGGTCGCATTGAACGATTCTTCCTCGACACCATCGCAGAGAGTGGAGGCCACGCCGTCGAAAGTGGCGTCCTCCCGTTCGAGCTGTCGATAGACGAGCGTCTAGTGGACGAGCAGGACGCATATCCTATCAAGGTAAAGCTGAGACACCTCAGTGAGGAGGAAGCCACTCCGCAGCAGTCCGTCACTTCAGCAAACGGCGCTGCCATTCAGGATGGCCTGTTCCGGAGCAACATGTCTGCAGACGACACGCAGGAGGTCTTAGAGGCTTCGAAGCTCGACGCCAAAGCTAACAGAGAAGAGGTGGTGAAGGCGAAGTATATGCTTGGGGCTGACGGCGCGCACAGCTGGGTCCGAAATCAGCTTGGCTTCAAACTTGAGGGTGATTCGACAGATTATATCTGGGGGGTGCTGGATATTGTGCCCATCACTGATTTCCCCGACATCCGGATGAGATGTGCCATTCACTCCGCCAAGTCTGGAAGCGTTATGATTATCCCACGCGGGAACAAACTGGTTCGACTGTACATTCAGCTCACCGTGACCGAAAAGGTCGGCGACGGTGGAGCGAAAGCGGATCGCTCTAAGATCAACCCAGACGTTATCCTGCAGTCAGCACAGCGGATCATGGCGCCTTACCAGATCACATATCGCAAGCTTGATTGGGTATGCTTGTCGTGAGACCAAGTCGAGACCCCATGCTGATTGTTTCGAATAGTGGACAGCATACCAGATCGGTCAGCGGGTAGGCACAAACTTCTCTGCGCACGAGCGAGTGTTTCTGGCGGGTGACGCAGTCCATACGCATAGTCCGAAAGCCGGCCAAGGCATGAACGTGAGCATGCAAGACGGTGTGTGGTCTTTCAACATTTTCGTACTCTTTACAGCTGCTGATAGTTCTTCTAGCCTACAATTTGGCATGGAAGATGGCCAGCGTGGTGAAAGGGCATTCTGATCGGTCGATACTCAAGACGTATCAGTCTGAGCGCCGCAAAATTGCCAATGACCTGATTGAGTTTGATGCGAAGTTCAGTCGTCTGTTCTCTGGTAGGCCAGCGAAAGATGTGATGGATGCGGAAGGAATCAGTATGGCTGAGTTCAAGGAGGCCTTCGAGAAGGGCAACATGTTCGCCAGCGGGATAGCAGTCGACTATGGCGCAAGTACAATAGTGGCGAAAGATGGCAGTACTAAGGAGCAAGGCGACGGCACAGATGTCTCTGTCTCCACCAGATTCCGTGTGGTCTCGGACCAAAAGCTCGTCCCAGGCATTCCAGTTGGTAAGCGTATGAACAGTGTGAAAGTGCTCAATCAGTCCGACGCGCGACCGTGGCACTTTCAAGAGCTGCTTCCCAGCAACGGACGATGGCGATTGGTCGTCTTCACAGGCGATATCACTCAGCCCGCGCAACGAGCAAAGCTCGAAAGCATCGGCAAGCTTCTGGCAGACAGCTCGTCATTCCTCCAGCGATTCACACCCCCCGAGTCGAGGCACGATGCGGTCTTCGAAGTCCTAGCCGTGCACAGATCTCCAAGAGCCGCCTTAGAGATCTTTGACTTCCCGGAAGTCTTTCGGGCGTTTGATGAGGTCGATGGCTGGGACTACTCCAAGATCTACGCCGACGATGTGTCATACCATGAAGGCTTTGGGGATATCTATGGATCGTTCGATATCTCGCCAGAAGGCTGCGCTGTGATTATTCGACCAGATCAATACGTGTCGTACGTTGGACCAATGGAGGATGTTGATGCGCTCAACAAGTTCTTTTCGGGGTTCATGGTGCCGAAGAGAAGGAGTGACAGAGCTCTAGACGGTGATTCCCAAATGAGAAATGTCGGTAAAGGACCAGGTAGTGACAGCGTGGTGACAGCAGATCCGAGTGTAGCTCAAGCATCGACTGATGGCCTGCCCATGTAGCTGAAGGTTGGCAAAACGAGACCGAGTCAGATCTCAGCCAGAATGCAGTGCGTAGTTGGCTGCCTTCCTCTAGCTACTCGCACAGAACCGGCGGTACTTGACAGACCGTCGTTGGCGAGCACCCAAGCTTAAGGTTTGGCGCTAGTATGGCTCGCTTCGGCACGTCCGGAGGCTTAAAATATGGATCCAACTCATGAATTCGAGATCTCACTTTCTCGATGACATATACTCGCACACACACAACCACACATCCTTCCTACCGAGCATTGTCTACTTCGCCATGTCACGCAAACGCTCAGCATCTGAGATGGATTCGCTCCCAGCCCGGCCACGACGCGCCGAGAGCAAGCGTACAAAGATATCCCCATCCTACGACGACCGTAGCGACAGCAGCATACCTTCGACCGGCTCAGTATCTGTGGCCTCAGCGCTAGAAAGTAGTCCATCAGCATCGCATAGGAGGAATAGTAGCATCAGCTCCATGGAGTCAAGCAGCCGCGACGATTCGGACAGCAGTCTCTCTAGCTCCAGTGATGAGACTTCGGACGAGGATTCAGACGATGAGCCAGTGGTCACAATTGGTGCACCGAAGAAGCCTGCAATTGCAAAGACGAAAGAAGCTTTGCTGGGAGGTGCACACGACTTGAGCGCGCGCATCTCGGCTTTACTGCCGCAGCTAGCTGCCGCCAATAGCGCGTTGGAAGCTGGAGGTGAGAACCACAGTCTGGAAGAGGTCGAGGACGGAGAGCAACATATTGAGATGAACCTTGGCCTGGGGGTGTTGGAAGAGAAAGGCGATGGCAGTAGCGAGTCTAGCGGCTATACGAGTGATGACGATAGCGAGCACTCTGACGCTGGAGACACACCGCTATCTTCTGGTACTGCGAAGCGGAAGACCACTGGTCATGACACGGATGTGTTGGGCAGGCTGATGGGCCACAAGAGGGCAAGAAAGTTTACTGGTGTGCAGGCTTTGGATTGATATGAATCTCTCAAGGGTCGTCATGCAGTTCGTTTAATGAGCGTTGGAGTGGTGGTGGAGATACCCATATCCTTGGTCGTACATTATTGGTACTTCGTGTATGAGAGCTGGCCGATAGCATCGTGCATGGTACTGTTCTTCGGCATATGAATGTCCCTATGACCCACACAGAGTCTCGTGGCATGCTCGAAGATAGTCACGCAATCCGCTGACATGAGAGTCGTTGGGAATCTTCTGCAAACCGTTCATGTTGTCGGATAGCGAGCTCGCGACATGACGCTAGTCGGCTTGGCGCGTTGTCATCTCGATAACCTTATCCGAACTCTACTCTTCACGTACAGAACCAGGACATCGTTGCTTGCCGACCATCATGATCGTCCTTCGTCAGAAACCGCCATCGTGCACAAAGCTAGACGCAATGGCCGATCAGTCCGCCTCTCGACTACTCTCGCTTCCCGCAGAGCTCCGAAATGCCTGCTGGAGTCTCGTGCTCATCCACGATATGGAACAGGAAACCATAAGACCAATGCAAACCTCAACGCGCTGCGATCAAGCACGGCGCATCTGCGTCAATGTATTGCGGACGTGTAAGCAGGTCTGGAAAGAGGCCACGCCGATCCTGTATGGAGACAACATGTTCCTGGCGCACACTACTCTGTTAGCAGCTCTGCCCGCCTTCCTCCTCAGGACAATGCCTGTCCGTGTTCCAATGCCGCCTGTCAAGTACCGCCGCGTTGCGGACATGATCCGCCGTTACTACCTCTATCTTCGTCTGGATACCGACCCTCGCTTTACTCGGCTGCAGGCAGAGGAAAGTTTTACTGGCGTTGATGAGCTTGAAATCGAGGTATTTCAATCCATGTACGGAAGCTGCGACTTCTCGGTATTGCATCTCTTTGAGGACGTAAGAGGTGTTGGCAAGGTGTTGATCAAAGGCTCACTTGGTAAGTGCTGATGCGAAGAGTGATTCTGAAGCTGAGATCTTGGCTGACGAACATCATCTTGGAGGTGATCGCAAGTATGCCGACTGGCTTGCTCACTGTATGATGAGCCCACCTGGCACGCACGTGCCGGCATATTCAGAGCAGTACATTGGAGGCAGTGCAGTGAGCCACGCATGGATTCATGGGCACAGGTGAACAGGTTGCAGTGAGGTATGGAGCTCGCGAACGTGCTACTCTAGTTATCAGGCACGACTGAGCGCCACATCAACATGACTTGCGTCACGGCACCGCACCATCACCACCATCCAGCACTACAGCAAACTAGATAGCTCTGCACACCACGCAGCGCTGCGAAAAATCATCTGCCTCACAATACTGTAATCTCACGACCACACAGCACTGCACAACGCCATACAGCACTGCTTAATATCTCCAAGTGACAAGCACACACTGAGCAAGTCATACACAACACACTCTTGGCCAGTGCTGACTTAACATCAGACAGCTCTCTGCCACCAACGAGACGAGTATCATTGCGACCATAGTCGCTCATCTGCTCACCACCCCCGTCCCCGCTGCCTCGCTGCCCCGCCCTCGCCCTTGTGGTCATCTGGACCGCCAATTGTCTGGAAGAGAGACGAAAGTACAATGCCATCTACCAACATAACGCTGTAACGGGTCAAGACAAGAGCACCTATTTACCCCCGTGCCCCAGGGCACACGAGCAGTTGGTCCTGGGGAACCTAGGCACTCCTAAACCCGACTACAAGGAGAGATCCGAACGGTTGTCTACAGGGTCTTGCTTTGTAGGTAAGTGAAGAAGCGAGCGACGCACAGGCCAGTGAGATTGTGCTGTCCTACTTTCAGCACACGCTAAGCGCTCGAAGTGTTGCTATGGAAGAGAGGACATGCTATTCTCACCATCACATCAACCCTGCGTAGACGACGAGCGCAGGCGTCGCTCTGTCTCTCCGTGTCAATAATACCACGAGCCCGATAACATGGCACCAACATCAAAACAGCTTTCTCCGCACTCGGCCACCGCGTGAAGGGCCAACAGCGGCAAACAAAATGACGCAAGCGACAGCTGCCAAGGCAGAGCGACCGTTGAGAGCAATGTGTTTCAGGTCATGCAGTGTGAGCTTCCACTGAAGCGCACGTGCAAGAGTGGTCGGGAGAGACTTGGGGATACGAGCAAGAACCGCCACTCTATGGACACAGCTTTGCCCAATACTTCTCTCACCACGGCTCATATCTACAGCGAGGGCCGACTCTGGTGAGCAGTACTTCACTAAGCAGAGGGCAGGTATGCTAGCGAAGTCTCGCTATCAGTATGCGAACATAAGGTGGCTGTCTGAAAGCACCCCCCCTGATCCTCCCCAAGGCCAACCCGGCCTGCGAAAACTTCGACGTTCACTACCCGAACTTCACATTCAGAAGCCACCAAAACCGGTTATGGACCTGCAGCATGCAGGTTTAGCCTGCTTCCGGTGCCGGCGAGATCGTGAGCACGCACTGTGAGGTTTCTTTCCAAGAAGTATAAGACTCTTCGTTCTTCTTCGACAATAGCAACAATTACAACAATCAACTTTCACCTTCGACATCAATCATACTTCCTACCTATTGTCACTCGCATTGGCCTTGACACTTCTGCCATTGACAACAATAGGATCTCGATCCTATTATCTCATGATGGTATGTCAGAGGTTGCACCCTGGGCAATTGACTGCTTGCTGACATTTGAAGGCCGGCATCAAGCGTGCGAGCAGCAATGTCCTCCCCAACCTCGACCTCAAGCGTCGTCGCTTGACTCGACTCCAAGAGCAACGCATCCGAGCTATCTTCCGCTTCCTCGACCTCCCGGCTGAGCTGAGGTGTATCATCTACGACTACTGTAAGTATCATACGATCATGAATTTTGTTCGGCACATTTCTGACACTTACCGCAGGCGTCGACGTCTCTGCCGCACAAAACATCCTCGCTCGCTACTACGACAACCTCAAGGACTGCACCGACCTTAAGGCTGTCCAGGCCCCCCTCATCTATTCCAAGACACCTTCAATCTTCCTCATCAACCGCCAGGTTTACGATGAAGCAAAATTCTACTTGCCGAAGCGTTCTTTGGTCTTCGATCATGGCCTACTCGATCTCATGGACGTCAAGGATTTCGTGAGGCCGAACCTGTTCCGCAGTGTCTCGAGCCTCACCATCGACGACAGCGGCCATCCTCTGTTCAAGAAGAACATCATGGCGGCTTCATGGGTCGGATACACTTCTCTGATCGAGCAGGTCGCTCAAATCCTCAGCGAAGGGCATCAACTCAAGTCCTTCACCATCAGCCTGTCTTCCAAAGACCTCGTTCCCCATGTCACGACATGCTGGAACAACGGCAACATGCAGTGTGGCTTCCGCGACCACCTTCGCAGGGCCTGCGACGCCCTTCGCTCGGTCCGCAACGTCGGCTGCGTCACTCTACGTGGTCTTCCCGAGCCATTGAGCAGCGAGCTCAAGGCACGCATGGAGTCAGCGCCCATCAACTTCCTCGACCTGCCCGCTGAGATCCGCAACACCATCTACAACTACTGTCTTGAGGGGTCCAAGCATGCTTCCCGCTCGATCAGTGACTCTCTTCTGCTGCTCAACCGCCAGATCTCCCGCGAAGCGCAAAGCGTCTTGCGTAAGAAGCCTCTTACCATTGACTGCCCGAAAGACCACGAAATGGAGAGCAAGGAAGATACTCCCGAGCGTCCCAATACCATCACGCAAGCCACGCTCGCTCACCGCAAGCACCTCGTTGGCGCTTGATTATCGTCGACTTCTTCGCACTCAATTAGCTTCGACTTCAACATTCTGGGAATTGCACAGCATGGCGTGGTTTGGGTCAGGCGGGCCGCATGAAATTGGCTCTGTTCCAGCATTTGGAAAGTTCACAGCATCACGGCGTAGCATTGGCTGTGCAGGAGTGCGCGATTCGATTGAATTTCATGATTCCGAAAGTTTTGTATTTGATAGCGCCTCATACGATGAGTTCTGCGCTCACGGCCTAGATAAGCAGGGCATACAACATTACGAACAACTACCTCTGGTGCTGTCAACCACGCCGTCAATATACGGTCCACAAACTCGTAAGAGTCGATGCGTAGTATGACTTCCATGGATAAGTAACATGTTGTAGCGTTGTATAAGACAAATCCGTCTACCGAAGCAGGTATACCCGTCTCAATGACTTGCGCGTAAGCAGCCTCGCAACGAGAATGGGGTATGGTAACGCTGTGCAGCACCAAAGTATTTATACGAGGACCAAAAATGGTGCGGGAGTGTTAAGTGCTGACTCCATCAGCTTCCCCCCTCTAACAACCCTACTCACTCACTCCTTGTCGTGATCATGAAGTTGATCAACATGTTCGGGCGAGGCCTGAAGCTGCCGAAGCGCCATTGTAGCGTTTGCTAGATGACGTTCATCTTGTGCGTCGTGTGATCCTCGAGGGTAGATGGCCTGCACTGACTATCTGGTATGATATTGTAACCAACGAAGGCTGGCGAGGCACATATGGGTAATCCGGCTCCGGACGGCATTACGCTCTCAATATACGACCGACGCGCCTTCTGGAGATGTATCTTGACACTCATCAGGGTAAGAAGCCCGGAATGCGTTTGTGTATGCTACAAGATGCCAGGTACTTGTCTGTAGGTGCCAAATCCACCATCATGGTCTCCGGTCAGCAAGGCCGGGCACGATTAAATCCTCGGCCTCTATCGCATCTCTTTCCTCGGCTGTTATCATCCGCAGTACAATCCCATTCGTCTTTATTGGTACAAGATGATTAGGAAAGAAATTCCCGCCAGATTCAGCCCCGGGGCCAAATACCTCCGATCCTGTAGAGGATGTGTAATGTGGGAATCCAGCCGGGCTTTGACTATCGATCCCCCATTGTTGTGGTAGATACATAGTAGACGATCCGGCAGATACTGGGGATTGTGTTGTAATCGCAGGACCATAGGCCCCATACGTACCGGCTGTTGATCCAATACGAGCGCGGGCCTGTGGTGGCTGACTGTAATACGGCGGGCCGCTTGCATACGAGTATTCGTCCGTTGGAGAGTCGTATCCTGTTGGTGAAAAAGGTGGGGATGGCTCGTGCGTGACTCCATATGGATACTGCGATGTGTACAAGCCTCCGGCAGCTGGTATACTGATTCGAGGCGCAGCATTGAGTTCGTTCAGCGGTATGTACTTGCGCTCCGGGACCCTGCAAGAACCATCCGTCAACATTCGCCTTCTCACATTTCAGACCCAACTCGATTTAGTAGAAGTAGGCGACATGATCAAGATGGAACGGAACAGTGGGGTCGATCACCAACGACATCCAACCCGAAGCCACAAGTAAGAAAACTCACAAAGAAAGAGAATCAAAGAAATTTGCTAGAGGCTGAGGCTCACGAAAAACTCTCGGAACTTCATACCTGGAGGCCGTGGATTGTTGCGATGTCGTCGCCGGAACGTTGTGAAGGCGTTCGTCCAAAGCCGTGTTCGCATTGGCGTTGGTGTGTGACGCTGGTCCTATCGCTGCCGACGCCGAGGGACCGCTAAATCCATGGCCGGATGTGGTGCTGCCAATGGATGCTCGACGAGTGGGAGGATCGAATGGATCATTGCTGGACAGCGTCAGCGGAAAGTTCTTGCGCGACGTGCAGAATAGCATCCAACTCACTGTCGCTCCTTGTGCCGTACGAGGAGGTCTTCTCGGTAGAATGAGCGTGCGCAACCTGGGATATTGCATACGAACGCACCAGGCTTGTGATTCTGCTTATGGCGCCTGTATCAATCATGTCAGCTCCAGTGCCCATGCAACGCATGAGGTTAAAGCCGATCGACGTACCTCAGATGCTCAGCTCGTGTGTATAACTGTGACCCGTCAGCTACTGCATATTATACGGACATCTCGATCGACTCAGATAAGACGTTTGGCCTACGCCGGAGCAGAACGACAGTCTATGTCAGGGTCGAAGGGCTGGGGAGCTGTGATGTGAGAGACGACGTACCTTGCCACACTCCTCGCACTGATGTACTCTCTGCCCTTTGGTTGCCTTGCTGACACGCCCAGTCCTGGTGTATCTGATCGAACCGCCTTCGGGAGGCGTGGAAGATCGCTGCATGTCGTTCTCTCGGGATGATCCTTGACGTTGGGGGCTAGCTCTAGACAATGGTCGTCCGGTACTCGACACTTCTGGTTCGCCTGTGAGTTGACCTGGTTGCTCGTTGGCCCCTGTCGGAGGATGCGAGGACTGTCGGTTGGGTGGTGGAGCTGGCAGGTTGTTGTTGACAGCATCAGCAGTGGAGGTCCCTTGACCGAGAGAAGTTTCCTCCGAAAGCATCTTGGAAGATCCGGGAATATATGTTTCAGAAGCAGATCAATGGCAGATGCGACCCAGCCAGTCTCCGCCTCAAGCTCTGACCAACGAGAAGGCGGGCAGACCTGGCGTTGGTGTGAATACTGCGGTGCCGAATTTGTCGCAATGATGCGGTATCCCAGGAACTAGACTGGTGCGCGCAGATCACATCGAATCGGGTGGCCGAGTCTCAGGGCAACCAACACCGGGGCTAGCGAGGTGCCAACGACTAGGTATGCGAGAGCAACAAATGAAGGTATGAGGTGCAACAATGGCATCGCCGAGCTGAGAGATGAAAAGGCAGAAGTGAACGCAGCCTCCCTGGCTACTAGAAGCGCCGGTGCTAGCTGCAGAGGTCGATCAAAGATAGACGTTTACGATTCCGGGAGCAACATGAAATTGCAGGGTAGAGGCTGGGGAGGATCCTTCCAAAGTTCAGACTGTGTGCGGGACAGGCACTTGTGCTGCCGTTGTCACGTCCCTCCTCCGTTGCAGCGTTGGAACTCGATGCATCTTCGAGGAGAAGAGATGCTTGGCTGAGTGCGGGATGCTGGATGCGGAGGTGGTGGAAGTTGAAGGATCACGCTTGTCCCAGACGCAGCCTAGTAGTGTTGCTAAAGTTGTCTACATCTCTGCGCAGCATCGTCACTCTTCGAAGTTTGGTCGCATGAAACTGCGGCGCCGCAGCACTCTGAAACACATACAGCCCCCATGCATATGTTGCTGCGACATGCTGCGCTTACGTTGTGGATGTTCGCGAAGCACGTGGCCGGACAATTGCTGACTGGCAGAACCCGCAGAAACGTTGTCTGTGCCGATCTGCTGCCGCGGACAGGGGTCGTTCACCGGTAAGCGGCCTCAGCGGCTACTCGTGCAATGACCACCACTCCTTTGGTCGATCGAGAAGTTGGTACTTCATACCACACGACGTGTCTTCTCGGGGATGGCGACACTGGCAATTCGAGACCGGAGCGCAGCGAACGTCAGGGTACATTTCGTGAAAGGGCGTGCGTGAATTTCTGGCTGATCGTTGGCTATGATTGCCTTGACGCCCATCGTTTGCTCCACGCGTAAGGTGACTTTTTCGGAGACGCCGTCTTGCTCAACAATGTGCGCCGATCTACGCAATAATGATCGCAAGGACAAGCTTCATAGTTGTCCAGTACTTTATCTGAACTGTGGGTGTGGAAGAACCAGTGACGATGAACTCACGCTACATTTTGTCTGCTGACCATCACCTAATGTCCCCAGTCCGCTCGAAGTTATCAGACCACTACGAACGAGAAGACACTTTCTCATCGGTGATCATCCAGTAGTATCAGGAAGGGACGTGAACTAGGTCTTTTACTACACAGTGCAGGGCAGTCTGGACTGGGCCGTTGCAAGCTACCGAACCTGCCATCAGTCGCTGCAATGATCGTCGTACTCATCACATGCGTTTTTGCGGAGATGGTTACTGTATACTGACTTTGTCGACATCTCTGACCTACTGGATCTGCCTTCAACTGCTGTATTAAGGATTGTTTCCAAACTGCCAGAACTTTGGCTTCTAGCCGCGAACAGCTGAGAGGCCGTTGTATGGCAATGCTGAGCCTCCGAAGCTCGATCCGCATTAGATGTTGGGCATCGAGCAAAGGCTTCTGTAGCTGCTTAGTTTGAGCTCCGTGTCCCATAGGTTCTCGCACCCGCGGATACGAAGCAAAAAGGTATACAATGCTATGCAGACCCCGAAGAGCTCGACGAGACTATGCTGTCGCTACTCTTACCTGGTGGATCTGCATCCTTCTTACCAGGTAACACGCGCTCGCACCAAGAGCACCAGCTCCGATTGCTGCTGGTCTGCTCCCGCGATAAAAATGGAACCTTGCCGGCCCTCTCATCTTCATACTCTTTTACTACAGCTCCCACCTTAACTCGTTTCCTGATTTTCTTCTTAACCGCACCACCGATGCCAATCAGTTCCTGCATTTGGTAGCTACTGCCGGCCCAGTGGTGGCCTTCAAGATCGGCTTTAGCCATCTCCGTCTCGATTGCAGCGAGATCGTCAGCGTCGCACTCGATTTCGTGGTAGACTTCACGGAAAGCTTGGCAGTCTGATCCTCTTCCACATTCGACGCCCTCGTTGCCCTCGCCGAGCCCGGCACCCATCCCACCACAGGCAGAGTAACGGGTTCGCCACGCCCAGCCACGCATGTAGGCTGTGTCGTTGGGACGCAGAGACTGCCCACATTCTTGCTGGCAGATCCACAAGCCATCGTCGCAAGTACAGGGCGACCTTGAGAACCGCACTGGTGATTCAGATGTCCTGTGCGCGAGGTCAGTGATGGATAAGGACCCTGATGAGTCCTATAAAGTCTTACCCAGCAGCATGACTGCTGACGACGGTCAACATATCAAGCGAGCTTTTCATATCAGCGCGACAAAGCCTGCGATGCCGTCCTTTGAAGGCCGTGGTGGGGGGTGGCTTGAGAGTGCAGTTCTGAGAATAGTAAGCACAGGTACCTAATCTCAGTAGCACCAAGGACCGCGTACTCTGCATATTGTCTTGCCGCATCTCCGGCATGGCCCTACCAGATCGCGCGCACAGGCACCGACTTTGCCGGTCGTGATACGACCGACCTTGACGCCTTCTGTGCCGTATGCCGTCCAGACCCTATGGCTGGCATGCAAAGCATTCCCCAAGCGCGCAGCAGGGTTGCTATCCTCGTTCGCACACCTCAGGCTGTGCTCGATAAGCTGAATGCGGTATTGCAGCAAATGGGCACGGAACTGCCTGCATGTCCTGGAAAGCTCGTGTAGAGAGTTCAGATCAAGCTGGAATATGAGATATGGAGTCAGTCCGTAGATCTATCAGCGCACGAAATGATGATATTCGGAACACCATGTGCTTGGACTTCCGTCCGCCGCGACTGCAGTGACATCTCGGTCAACGGCGAACCTAAGATGTCAAGTTCCCACTGCCATTGATGTGCTTACATTTGATGCCAGTTGGGCTACGATGCTATTGGCTTGTCAGTAAGCTTGCAACCCGAGCCAAAGCACCCATGTAAAGACAAATGCATGTCCTCGATCGCCACGGTTTCCACGCTCAATGCAATGCTTCCTTGTAGAATGCGATTCGCGCTTGAACACGACAGGTGAGTGCTTACGGATAGCAGGTCAAGGCTGCCGAGAACAGCCCGACATTCGGGTTCGTCGTTATGTCGACAACACCTTGGGAGACTTCGCCACCCACTTCAGCTCCCGGCTCTACTTCGTCTTCTTCGCTCAAATCTATCAGCCTCGCCATTGTAGGGTCGCTGCGCCGAGATGAGCTGCATCAGATCGCCAGTAATGGGCAAGATCAAAGATTTGGCTGAGATGGTAAGGTTGCTCTAAGAGTGAAGTCGTCTTTAGCCTTGGCATGATGGAAGGCTTACCTTAGTTCCGGGACTGCCCGAGACAGCGGTTCCGGCCTGGGCTCTGAGCACAGACGATTCTTTCACTTGCCAACCTCATCTCAACGAGTCGTGAAGTCCTCCTTATCATCACCTGAACTCCCCCTATCTGGTTGCATCCGATATGTTATCTCTGGCCCAGTTATCGCAGAAAATCTTGGTCAAATGCAATACATGCAGTCTAATCTCGCAGGTGGAACATAAACCACTAATATTAATGAAGCTCCGCACGTTGCATCGTTCTGATGAGTCCCGAGCAGCACTCTAATCTGTACTGTAATACACAGCGAGGCCGCGGCGTACGGTAGTAGCGGCGCGTGACACTTAACGTGCGCCACCTAATTGAGTACAGTACCGAGATGCTAGCTTCCTAAACCCCCAGGTCTCGCTCTACTTCTCTGTCTGCGGTGTACGCGTCTTCACGACAACGAACAACTCCAACCGCTGCAAAGGCTAAACTGCGCCTAGGGCACACGAACGCACAAGACAGAATGTACTTCCATCTCTGAGGCTCTACGGTCTGAGTTGGTATCTGCGTGAGCGTCGGATCCCGATCTTGATCTCACCATATAAGGACCCCTTATCTCGATTCTACGACAGTCATCAAGATAGTCATAACTCTACGACGCCTCAGAGCACGCCAGCAAGTTTCGCGAGCATGCACGCCGCTGTGCGGGCTGGAGAGAGTGACTCTGTCATCCGCCGTCAGCATCCTCCCGCACCATTGCGGACACACAGCGAGCTGAATACCCTGGTCACCGATCACACAGATGCATCGCAACGCGCTCATATCCGGCATAAATCGACCTCACTCGTGTCGGATGCGTCACGAAGGAGCCCGGGCTATGCACGACGTGTTAATGCGCAAGCTGGTGCAGCATCTGCAGCTCTAGCTACCGATCGTGGTGCACCAAGCATTCCGGAAGAAACGCAATTGGAAGTGCCTACCACTACCCTCTCGCCACCCCTTACCCCAACCGGAAGTCAAGAGAGCACATACTGCGACATATCAACTCCAGCGCCAGAAATCATCATGTTCGACTTCACCAAGCTCGACTACGAATTAGAGCGAGCGAAGGTCCTAGGAAGAGGGTTATGGAGCACGGTTTGGCTCGCGGATGGCAAAGTGCCATCGTCACGACGAGTGAGTGGAAGCCCACCGACGCCACCTGTTAGTCCAGGAAGAAATCGCTATGCGGGACCATCGAGTCTGTATGCAGTGAAGATGCCAGCACGCCCTGACGCTACTGATGTGTTCCGTCAAGAAGCCATGGTATTATCCTGCCTCATGCAGCAAACGATTGCTGTACAGTTCATTGTTGGCTTCCAAGGATTGGACACACGATGTTCTAGCTTGGTGTTCGAGGCTGTCCTTGGCGGTTCGTTGGAGAATCTCAATGATCGGCTGAGACAGATGACGGAGGTAGCAAGACACATCGAACTTGTCAACTTATTTCCCGGTCTGGCGGATGATCTTATAAGTGGGCTCGATTTTTTACATTCTTCTGGCGTTGTGCATGCCGATTTGAAGCCAGGTAAATCAGTTTACGTGCCTATACCTACCTAAAGCTACTTATTCTTACGTAGGAAACATCATGCTGGACATCTCGGAACATTATAGCCTGCCCAGGCCTGTTGTCCGCGCTCGGTATATTGACTTCTCAGCCTCGTTCCGATTAAATTCCGATGATTCGACACTGAATTCGGGAGGTACGTGGGACTACATGGCCCCAGAGCAGCTACGCATATCGAAGGAGTTCAGTACACAGACGTTCGCCAGCGATGTGTGGAGTCTTGCTGTTACCCTACTTTCACTGATCGTAGGCGGCTCGCCGTATGCTGCAGCGTGTGGAGAGAACCTCTTTATGCTTCGTGAAGCGATTAAGTCAGGAGACCCATTTGGGTTTGCTCGAATGAGTCCGATAGCAGGCAAGCGCATGGCAGCATGCCAAGAGTTTATCGACTGCTGCAGGCAAGGATTGAAGAAGGACCGTGGGCGCAGGATTACTGCAGCTGCGTGGAAGGCTTGGCTTGCGAGCCAAGAGCTGGGAGCCTGAGTGGGAAGAAATGTGACAGGGAAGGTGCACTCAGTATACGTAGAATTTGCGTTGTAGACGCAGTCGCAGGATATGCTCGCGGCTACTGATGGCGCTCGAAGCGTGCTCTAATCCGTTTTGAATCGCAGATGGCCACTACGCTCCCTGATACTTTTCCCAAACACTTGCATCAAAACGATCAAGAGATAAGCTGCAGCACAAATTGCTGCTTGAATTCCAAACGACTTCTCGGTACCCTGCGCAGCTGCCCATGTCACCTGAAAGTAGCTGATCTACGAGTGAGATGGCGTCGTTAGCAGGGGCAATCGTGCACAGGAGCTCGTGACTCACAATGAAGCCACCAGTGGTGCGTGCAAAGTTCAACCATGCAGCTACTTCGCCTGAGCCCTCAGGATACGAGTCAAGGTTGTAAGCCGTAATCGCCACTGTCGTAATCATGATCCCGAAGACGTAAAAGCCTGAGCAAGAATCAGCACACTGGGACCGGATTACGCTTCAGGTACTCTCACCCCATCCAACAGCTGCAATCATGTAATGCCAGCCTCGCTCCAGCGCAAAGCCCAGGACCACAAGTCCAGTAATCATAAAAGGCGTGGAGATCGAGATTGCCATCAGACGGTATTCCGGTTCAAGCTTCTTCTCCTTACTGCGGTGTGTAAGGGCGGTGGCAATCGCCTCGTGGAGCCAGTGCCCCATTATCTCGCCTAACAACGCAGCTACTACAGGCGTGAAGTAGAAGAACCCAATCGAACGTGGGCCAAAATTGTAAGGTGGAGCGGTGATGAAGATTGAAAGCGTAGTGTTGATGCCGACAACCCATGCAAAGGTGAGCAGCTACGTAAATGATCAGCCATGTGTACCTCGTTCGGCCTATAGGGTACTCACGTACGTAGTATACCGTTGAGATGAACACCGTCGGTTTCAAGATGACAAGGACAGGTCTGAGCACAGCTTGACCGAAAGTGCTACGCTGTTTCCTAGTGCGCCACTGCTCGATCCCGATCAGCCGGGACATTTTTCCTGCGATGCCCGGCGCATTGCGCGGTCTCTCATCGGCAGGTATCTTGCGATTGAAGAATGTTTCTTCTGCGAACAATATTTGTAGCAACAAACAGAGTCCCGTCATAATAGTGTAGACACCGAAAGCCTGCAGAACAAAACATATCAGCATCAGACCGTACAAGTTCTTGAACCTTTGCCCAGTTCCTTATGAGATTTCCTGCACTATGACATGATTGGCCCTCGCCGTGGCTGCCGGTCGGTGTTGCAGAGGTGAGCGCACCCTATTGTGGTCGGGATAATGGGAATAGATACATACCCACTGCCACTTCTGAGTCGAGATAATGAATGCGGTTATGAGAGGTCCGAAGTAGGGTGACAAGATCACGAAGCTCGCCCAAACATTGATTTTCCGTGCTCGCTCGTGAACGAAGAACAGATCCCTAGACTGTGTGAGCAAGCACGAGGCTTAGCGGACGGCATGACCAACTTGATAAACATAAGCCCGCCTCCCTGCGCTACCGTCGAGAAGAATCCGTTGAGGATCCGGAAGGCCATGAAGCTCGAGAATGTGCCAGCACCAGCACAGCCTCCTGCAGTCCAGACTGCGGTGAATGTAAACCAGAACAGGACAGGCAAGCGTCCGAAATAGGCCGCAAGGGCGACAACAAACACGCCTCCGGCGCCCAGCATGAAGACGTTCCCGACCTGTGAATGGTTTACGTAATCTGGGCTAAGCTTCCATTCTGCAGACTGAGGTAGTAGCGTCACGGCGCCTGTCGCTGATCCGTAGTCAGGTAGGAATGCGGTGGCCGAAATTACGAACAGGATAAGATGTTTTCTGGCCCAGGTCCATCGCAAAGGATCTCTACTATCCGCAGATGGCTGTGGAATGAGAACGGTGCGACCATCCGGTGTGAGTTGATAGTCTTGCCAGTTGGGCGTAAGTTCCTTCAGTACTTCCACATCCAATACATAGCCGTGCTCCTCTCCCCAGGCCTCGAGATCAATATCTAATTGCTTGGTTTCGGCAGGCTGAAGTGTCTTATCGAAGGTGCTTGCTTGCTCAATTGTGCCTGCGGTCTTCTCTTCGTCGGTCATGATATCAGTGCCGATGAGGGTGCAAACAGTAAATTTTTCGATCAGTCAGAAGCTGGACACCTGCTCGTTGAAGCGTGCGATGATTGTTTTTTGACGCTGACACGATAGTCTCCGACACAATAGCCGAAATGCCCTCATCGATGATCGTGCGGAGCCATCTCACACCCCAGTCGCTTCGCTAAGCTGATAGGGTGGGGGACTGTAATATATGTAGGTGGAATGCAGTGAAGATCGGCAGTCTTACTACATCCTCAAATGGTCAACATGCTTTCGCTGCGAGGCAGACGTTCGTTCAATGAGTCGATCTCGGGGAAAGCTCTGATCGCCATGCCTCCGGACCTCGATGTCCTCGAATACATGTGTATCTGGAGCCTGTCGCGGTGATCAGTGCGAACAGGAGAATTCATGAAAGGCAGGAGGTGCACTTTCGGGCCGAGGCGGTGGCGGCGGAGAGGCTCCTGTGAGTGTCACCAATGGCCTGTCGCAATGCCTTCGAGAGCATGATATGGAGAATATCATAGTGGTATTTGAATCTGGCCAGATGAGGGATCTTGACGATGTTGGCTGATGGGGTGAAGTTGAGGTTTAGTTTCGACCTCACTTCGCAATGAGCACGTTTGCCCCAAGAGAACAACAACGCGACCACGGCTCGAGACAGGTTCCCATCTTGCGAGCCTGACAATCGGAAATGGCGCCGCCGGTGGTACGTTATGCTCTCGTGGTCGATGCGGATATCTGCTTACAACTTCACAGCCTCCCTCGCCGCATCGCTTCTTGACTGGCTCACGACGGCAACCATCGCCAGCCAATTCTGCCAAAGGTCCACCTGGCCAACGCAAAGCCGTACATCAGCAACCCGTTGAGCGTCCCGTTCCTCTGCCACCACCAACGACTGGCAGCCAATTCGCAACCCCGCCTAGATTTTCTATCGGAAGGTCGAAACAGCCATTGAGACAGCCCTCGCCGCCTAGGCCGGCATTCGTTGAATCACTACGGCCGCAGTATCATGCAGAAGACATCTCGTCCGACACGCGCGATGGAGATGAGGAAATGCTCGACAACGAGCAAGCGGAAGCTCTACCGACGACCGAATTCCAGCAGGCTGTGAACAGCCACGATACAGTATCAGCCCTGCCATTCTCGCCAAAACGTCGCAGAGTAGATGAGCATGTCGACGAAACGTTTTCGCCGTTCAGACCGGCTTTCAAACAGCCACAGACACCAGCATCACACAATCGAGGCACTATTCCACGCTTCGCAATACCTTCAGGCTCGATAGCAAGCGTGATCGACGACTCATTGGCGTTGCATCGGCCACAGTTCGTCCGCCCATCGGTGCCGCCCCAAGAGCATACCGAACCACTTCCTGAGGCCTTTTCTCCACATCGACGCGGACAAAAATTTGTCCCAGGAGGCATGGCTGCTATGGTGCAGCAGTGGGTAATCGAGACTGGACAAACGGCTGTGCAGAGCCGACGAGGCCAAGCTTACCTTCGCGGCGAGAACTACGTAGTAAAGCTCAAAGTTGACCATGTAGAAGGCTCTGGGCCTTACCTCGCCCGAGCGAAGACGACGGAGGGAGAAGTTGTTCATATTATACTTGCGGGCGTGCAAGACAACAGCGCAGCGGTAAGCGCTGGCAATGTCGTAGGCTTGAGGGCGCCGACTTGGGATGTTGAGGGTAAAGGAAGGATGTGGAAAGTGGGCGTTGACTGGAAAGTGCTGTGATTATCCAGACCGCCGTGTCGGACGACGTAGTGAGTTGCTCGAGCTGTAGAGGCTCCATAAGCTTGTACAACGCAGCCAGTGAAACCATTCGTTAAACTGGTGCCTGTCGATGTTTGCCGCGCCCAGCCACCAACGCGTGTCACCAAAATGCGGGTTTCAATGCACGAGAGCTTTCCTTGCATACAACCTCGACACTCGACATTCATCTGCAAAGTTGCAGTCGATTTCATACCTCACGCTCATATCGCCATGTGTTGTCGACGATTGGACCAGAATAGAGTTTACTAGGTACGGACTTCGACTTCAACGTCCCGAGACATAAACAACAACGATGCAACCGCCCTGAGCCGCCCCAGCAACATTGTTCGCCAGTATCGTTAACTTTCAGTACGTCAACGTACATACCAGGAGTAGCCCACCATGGCTACGAAAGCTGCGCCCAATGGGCCCAACGGGATGCACACCGCCGGCATATTCGCAGACATGACCGTCGACGGACCAGAAATCGGAACGCTCGTCTTAATCGTGGACCGAGGGAAGAACTTGCCAAACCGCAGAACAATGGGAAAGCAGAATCCTTACTGTGCAGCGCGATTGGGCAAAGAGGCGAGGAAGACAGAGACGGACAAGCGAGGCGGACAAACGCCAAAATGGGATCAAGAGCTCAGGTTCACTGTGCACGATTCGCCGGATTACAACAATCTCAAGATCTCAGCCTTCAGCGAGGATAAGAGGACGGACTTGATCGGTGAGGCATGGGTCAATCTGTCAGATGTTATCGTACAAGGTGGTGGGAAAGCAGACTTGTGGCAAGGGTTGAATTGCAAGGGCAAATATGCAGGGGAGATCCGGATAGAATTGACTTACTACGACTCCAGACCGAAGCCGGAGAAGCAGAGAAGCGAGAGTGTTGCTGGTGAAGAGGATGTCTTCAAGCAGACTGCTGGGAACAGTGGTAGTGCCAGAGTCAAGAGGAGACCTTTGCCCAGCAATCCAATCGGCGGGCCAACCACGCCAGATGCGATACCGGATGTGGGTGTAGCCATGCCTGGACGGGCGAAGCATGGCCCCAGAGACTTAGGAGCGCCTTCACGGGCCAATTCCATGCCACCAGAGCCAGCCGGCTTTCCCCAACCACCCATGCCAGCAGCACCGCACGTCAGTCACAGCGCTTCGTATGGCGCTCTTCCACAGGTCCCGAGACAGCAGACTCCACCAAACGAGCATTATGATGAACCGCAAGAGTACTTGGAAGAACCGGCATATGAGCAGCCATATCAGCAGCCAGAGTTCCTGCCGCAGCTGCCGCCTAGCAATCGACAAAGGACACCTACACACCAAAGGATGGGCTCACGCCAAGCACAACCTACACAGCCGACTCCATGGCAGCCACCAAGGCCGCAAAGTCATATTGGTCTACCACACTCCCACTCCGCGCCAATGGTGCCTCTGCAGCGACCAGACCCACTGGCTTATGATGATGGCTACCAGCTGAGAACGGATTACCCCGAGCCCATACCTGACCTGGACTATCAGCATTCACAGCTCCAACATCGCCGCAACGACGTGCCACCAGGCTGGCAGGAGGAATTCGGAAACGCTTACGATGACCGGCCATCAACGTCAGGTACCGACGAGGGTGCGCCACCGCCACCACCTATGCACAGCAACAGTGCACCCATGGTACCGCAGTACGCGCCTGCGCAGCCGTACTCTCCCGTGGTGCCATATGGGCAGTCACCGGCCAACTCGCGACACCACTCTGTGCCGAGTGCTTCGCCACTGCAGAGTTTGGAGCGGAAGTATGTTTCACCTCAGCCAACACCTTATCGAGGTCATCCGCAGCGAGGCCAATCAATGGATGCATACGCACCGTCACCAAGTCGTAGTCCGCAAGACAATACACCCCCCACCCTTCTACCCGGACAGCCACCATCTCCATATGACAGGACTGCTATGACACGCACGATGCCTGCATACGGCAACACACCACCCAGGCCACATCCGTTGTCACAGGAAGTGCCGCGAGCACGCAGTCCGTTGCCCTACGCTGGGTCTAGGGGACCATCGCCTCAGCCGTACGATCAGCCGACGTACCAGCACGACTATGGGGGCAGGGACGCACCGCCGCTGATCAAGCCCCGAGCTCTATCGCCACGCCCACCTGTTGTCCAAGAGCAGCCGTTGTCTCGGCCTCGCAGCTCGTATAGCCTACAATTTCCCGTCCGGTCTTTCGAGTCTGCAGATGCGAGTCCTCTTTCGACGTCGCAGCCACGTGCCCCGTATACTGGCAATCGCACGCCTACAACCCGCAAGCCGACTTTAACGCAGCCCTCACCCATTGACACAAGCCGACAATCGCCAGCCGGTGGCGTGCCCTTTTCGCCCGACAGCTTCGATGCGTACAATCCCAACGCTCCTCGCGCTTCACCATTGGGCGCTTCTCCCCACACTCCGTATCATGCCCGCGCAGGCACTGAGCCAGCGCGAGACGTGTCTAAGGGGCCTATCGTTGGCTGGCACGGTCAGGAGATAGACCCCTCTGACCATCTGCCGGTCGAGGCGTGGGCGCCGGAACCTGAGAAGAAAACGCCGAACAAAACGTACGGTCTAGGTCGTGAACGCGACTTTGGACCTCGCAGCGTCAACGGAGTTCCGAACTCTAGTGTGAGGCTGAACAACGATACTGTTGTCAGTATGCGCATGAAGAGCGCTTCGACATCTGAAGTAAAGACGCCACCTTCGATTCGGAATAAGTTCTTTAAGAAAAGCCCAAGCGCTCTGAGTCCGGTAGTAGAACCTCTCAGGGAGCATCAAAACTACAATGCTCGCTCTCCGGGCGGCAACATCCCGGACCCTTTCGCACAACGTGAATACGGTCACAGTTTCTCAGAAGAACGGCTTGCATACGGAGGCGGTGCGCCGAACATCCCGCCCAAACTTCCCCTGGGACAACAAATGGAGTACGACTACGCACCACATCCGCATGATGCGTTGGTGAGGGAGATCAGCAGTATCGATATAGGTTCCTCAAGCCCAGGCGGTGGAAGGTATGGCAGGCCGACTAACGCGAGTGTGCCGTCGCCGAATGCATATGTACCAGTAAGGAGCCATCGGGATCGGCAGAATTATTACTAGAGTGCTCGTGGCTACCTGGATTGTATAAAGAATGGAGTTAATGCTGCTTCAAGATAGAGGTGAATTTGGCGCTTAAACAGCACACAGGAAGTGCTGTTAACGGTGCTGATCCCGGCAATGTACGATATCAGACGAGTAATGTACCCCTAGTCGCCCACGAAACGGAGTTTTCGCATTTTCAACGCTCTTTTACATCAGGCGTATGCTACTCAACTTCTAGGCCACCACATCTACGGTCCAGTACCGCTGTACCCGGTGCCCTTGTCGTGGCTTGCACCAGGGCCGCTGTCCTGCCCACTGGCCCCATTGCCGGTGTAACCTGGTCCGCTCGACGACACAGGCTGCCCAGAAGGTCCATCCCTGGCCTCGTCCCTCAGAGCACCGCTCTCGCCCTGCTGCCTGATGTTTCCGCGGACTGCGTTGTCGCCGCCGAACGCCTCCGAGTAGGCCTGCGCCTTGTCCTCTGGACCGCCGAGACCTTCGTAATCCTTTGCCTTGAACAGCCTGAAAGAAGAGAAAACATCAGCATTGATCCAGTCTCACGACAACCGAAAGAAGTAGTAGTACGCACTTTCCGGTATCTGGGTTGATGTCGCCGCCCTCCTCAAGCGAGATGTCCCTGTTGTCACCAGCGCCTGATGCACTGGAGCCGTAGTTCACGCTCGATCCAGGAAAGCGATTTTCGACGTTCTCGTCAACCTGTTGGATAGTCAGCGTATGTTCTCGCATCCAGGCACCCCAACCCCTCAGTGTCTTACGCCAGACTCGTTCGCTGCAGATTTGTCAACACATGCTTCAATCTAGCAACCAAGACCAAGACGTACTGCTGTCGCTAGCGCCATGACCACGGCGATTGCCTTGTGTGTCCGTGGAAGCACCAGTCTTCGCGGCATTGGAGTTCAAATCACGCTCAGCCTGCTGCGCAATGGCGATGGGGTCTTGGCCTTCGTATTCTGCGGACATGTTGGAGGATCGTTTGAGGTTTGTTGAGTGGTATGTGACTTGTGCGAGTGTACACAGAGACTCACACGATTAGCATCAATTTTCGCTTTGGGAGGGCAGGAACCATGACGTCGGCGATGATCATATGGGCGATCGCATCGAGATCTTCACGTGCTTGATGAGTAACGAGGAGCCCTCTCCGGCGCCAGAAGCCAGTGTGAGCAGACCGTCAATCAGCCTTTCCAGATCAAGTATGAAGGTATGGGCATGTAGGAGATCCCACTACTGTCGAGGACTGTGTACTAATTTTGACTGCTTATGTGATATACACACTAGTTACATGGTATCATCTCATCAACATAGGGGAAAAATCTCAAGTCAACATCCTGCCACATGGCCACCAATAAATGTCCTTCCAATATCAACGCCTGACGCCTCGCTACCCAATCACTTACAATCGTTCCAAACCAATTATTTTGCCGAGTACAAGTCTTCGGAACTGGCGTTCGACTTGTTGTCTCCCCTGCCCTCTTCAAACGAGAACGCTCGATGCCGGATGAAGCTCCCATCTTCAGGCGGTGCTAGTCTGTCTGCTCTCACAACATCATCGGGATTGACAAGCCTCCGCTCTCGTGGCTCGGGTGACTCGTCCAATGCAACAGCAGATTGCGGTGGCGACTCTACGCCATTGTAGATCGCTTCTCTGCGTGCCATGGCTTCCTTTTCTGTCAACGCCTTGCCATCCTTCTCCTTGATCGTCGGCATGTCACCTGCCATCTCGTACACTTGCCGCTCCTTGCTGTCTGCTTCGCTCGCATGAGAAGGCGATAGTGGCGACAGTACGGAAGAGTGCGTGCCGGTGCCCTCACTCTGCGAGCTCGAATGGGTACCTTCACCCGCAGTGGGCGTCGAAGGCGAGTATGCCGAGCTGCCACGGTTGTTCGGGAAGTAGCCACCAAATGACGAAGGAGCACCGTTCGTGCCTGGCGTGCCTGGCGCCCCCGAGCCATGGGACGAGAGCAAACGTTTGGAATCGGACTCCATGTCATGTGGCGGCATAGGTGAGGAACCTTCTAACTCCGCTTTCGGGAAAACGGTCGGTTCCTGGCCTCGAGCATTACTGTCAGTGCCAGTACCAACCACAGCAACGTTCTCCACATCGCCCAACTTCTCGTTCTCCGCCGCCTTGGCTTTGGCGGCCTTGCTCCGGCGATGGAAGAATATGAATAGCAAGAGAGCCAATAACACAAGAATGGCCACAATGCCGGCCACGATTCCGCCGATCGCGCCGCCACTTAGGCCGCCAGATGTGTGCGACATACCGCTGGAGTCAGGGGAAGTAGAAGTACTTGCGCCTGTAAATGGCGGGATAGCGACAAGATTCTCCTGCACCCCCTGGTCCCACGCCACTTGGGACACATTGAAACGCTGTGCCTCCCAGTCCACAGTTAAGTATGCTTCTTGCAAGAAAGTTCGTCCGATGGTGTATTGTGTGCTGTTAGCAGCCCGTCTGAGTGGAAAGTATCGCGTCTCGTTCGTGACACCCTGGTAAGGTGGCGAAGCGGTCAGATCGAACGCAGCGTACGGCAGCTCGATCTGCACCGTGTTGCCCCCACTCGTGCTTTGTGCAAGGCTGAAAGTGATGCTCGCATTCTTCTCCAGCAGACTCTCATGCAGCGTGTCGTTCACGAGGTAAAGCTCCGTATCGTTGTCGTATACAAGTCCAAACTCGTACTCAAAGACTTCGCATGCATCTACTGGCAACCATATTTGAGAAACAGTGCTGTCGATATACATGTATATAGGTCCAGGGAGCAGCTCGGTCGCGACAGGGTTCGAGGCATTCGCATTTGGCGTGTTGATGGACTGGACACCCACAAGCAGGTCCCGGTTGTTGTCCACGCCGAAGGTGAATTCTACATCGTTCTCTACAAATTTGCTGGTATCGTAGCCTCCCAAGGTCAAGCTGCCCAGCACGGCGGGATTGCGATATGCTGCGCCAGCCGTGTATGATGCCGAAACGCTTGAGATGTAATCCTGCTCCTTCAACTGCGTCATGAAGCTTGGTGACGGCTCATTGAAGTTGGTGAAGTTCGTGGGTTTCGGGTTGATACCGAAGACACCTAGGTAGAAGTCCTCCACTGCAAAGCCTCCCACTGTCGTGTTCGCGAGTATCGGTCCGCTCTCGCCAGCGCCGCCAAGGCCTACAGTATCATATCCATATATCGCATTGCCATCCAAGCCAAGATTACTCTCAATACCCCATCCATATAGTCCTATATTCTCAAACGTGGTGCTCGCGGTCTGATTGAAGATGTAGCCTCTGGTCCCAGCGCAAGCGTCGAAGTCGGACGCGCCCTGACATCCCTGCTCCACTACCGCCAAAGTCTGCCATGCTGCGAATGATACGAATGTCCGGATGTACTGCGCTGGCGTTCCTATCCGCACGGTGAATGACGACCACTTCCCATCAATTCCATCCCAGCTCTCATCCGGCGCAAATGATATAGGTGCAGCCAGGACAGTACTGTTGGCGGTCGCACGCGTTTCCAACGGGCTGGTGGTCGAGCATTGCGCGAGTAGTGCTGCCGGGAGGAGTAATAGGCGGCCCATTGTGGATAGCATGTTTGATGTCGTGGCCCACCAGGCGGTTTAGTCTCTACTGGCTGTTATGATGACCTCCAGTACCTGCATCTCACGAATGATGTGAAGAAAGGAAACAAGGACTGCGCTGACTCTCCGCACACGTGCAAAGGAACCGACGGGGTCGCCGCGAATGGAATGGGCGGAAGGCAGGCAGCGTCGTATCCGAGAAAGCCAAGAACTCGAAGGTTCGTGCCACCTCCACCCTTCCGATCGATGACATCTCATTCGACGACAAGATCACACCTCGCATGTGCAATACGATGAGGATGAGACTATGCTATGGCAGACGATGACGGCGGACGCGACGACTCGACGTGCAAACAAACCTCACAGGCTTGAATTATGGTCAAAAGTCGTTCGTCTGCTGTTCAGATGTCTCCGCCTGAGCGGCAGGACTTCGCTGCGAAATGCGCCGTGGGGAGGGGGTGGCATGTACACCTCTACTGCTATTTCTGTGCGCAAGCAAGGTGGTGTGAGGGTCCAGCTGATGGTGTGAGAACATGCAGGTACCATTGCTCATCATCGCCTCACATGTTGCTGAGCAACGGACTCGCTATCGCAAATACTTTCGGTGATCAGTGATAGTGTTCGAATACGGCACGACGGAGGAATATGAAGTCATTTCATAGCGGGCTGTCGGAGGCATATGCAAATGTCTCGTATTGCTACTATCCAGGCCGTCAAATCGCGATCGTGTGTGGATAGAAACTGGTCTTCGTCAGCCAAGCATAACACGACGTCGCTATAGTTGATTCAGCAAACCCACAGTAAGCGGGTATGCACCAGGTTCAGCTTTGCAGAAACGCTGTTGAGAGCTGGACGTAGGCTCCGCTGCGCGTAACAATGTTGCGCGGTCTCGACTGCATGTAGGCGGGCGGCCAGGAAATCAGCAAGGTACCGTCTGCTTGATTGGGACAGCAGACGTGCCGCGGATGCAACTATCCGAGACCATTTTCGGCTCGATTCTCGTGGGGCGTGTAGGACAGCATGTTGGATAGCATGCAAGGTACGCTTCGCCCTGCCACGCAGCGACACAGCGATGGGACGAAGAACGTGCGAGTGCAAGGTGATGCAAACAAGATCAATCGAAAGCCGCGGCGGTCCCGCGTTTCTCTTATGCCATGTTCTGCAGGGATCATCATCGCTTAGCCTCAACCTAAACCTCTACTGGTTTGCCCTCAGCCTTCCGCTCCTTCACACCAACCCGGTGGGCGCCGCCTTTAGAGGGTTCTCGTCTTGGCTGTTTCGAAACCTTGAGTTGGTTCAGCGTTTCTCCGCACCTTCCAGCTTCACATCGCCATCTTCCTGTCGTTCAGCGCCCACACGACTCACAGTCACTCGCTTCCTGTGTAGAAGACACGGTCTGGTATGGAGTGAGTCGCCAAAGGAATTGTGTCACGACACCCACCCTCGCTTTCTTCAGGACCGCGCCCACGACCACAATGTTGTTCCAGGCTGCGGTGGTTTTGGGGTTGACCGTAGCGTCAACCTCTGCTTCAGCACAGAGAGCTCAGCGGCATCAGAGACAAGCGCCGTACGGAAACAACTTTACGACCACATCATCAACCTCGAGCGAGACCACCAGCTTGCCAACGCTGCTTCCATACTCCCCCGAATCGAGCAGTACAGCGTCCACCAGCAGCGACACTACTGGCGAAAGCTCGAGCGCCAATGCGACATCACCTACTCAATATGACTCTTCGACGTCTCTCTCGACTTCGAGTCTATCCTCCGATAGCGTTTTGACGACAACATACACAACGACCGAGTCGTTGCCTACGACTTTATATCCCTACTCGCCGGAATCGTCAGACTCCGTCTCATCAACATCCGCGAGCAGTGCCAACACGACATCCTCGAGTTCGGCAGATGCCAATACCTACAGTTCGTCTGTATCACTGACCACGTCGAGTACCATTGACACGTACGTTACGGTGTCAACATACTACTCGTACTCGCCAGAAACAAACTCATCATCGACCTCGCTGGCCTCTACGCCATATTCATCCGGGGTTTCATCTTCTTACAGTTCGCAACTGTCAGGTACCGGGTCTTCCTCCAGTTCACGGCCGTCTGGTACTGGTTCATACTACGGGCCACCGCCTGTCACGCCTCACACCGCGAGCTCATCTCCCTCGACCACATCTGGTCCAAGTGGTGGCAGTTCATCTGCGTCTGAAAACTCGACATCTGCTCCTGGCACCGCTTCAAGCTTTTACAGTTCGTCTGCGTCTGATAGCTCCACGTCTGCTCCTGGCACGGGCCCAAGCTTTTATGGCCCATCACCAGTTGGTCCTGGTACTGCGCCTAGCCCAGCTCCGACACATACTCCGTATGGTTCCAATTCCAATGGCGTGTACTTTCCGTCGAACCGGACGTACCCATACAACCCATACGGCAGCGACTCGCCGGTTACCTCGTCGTCCTCCATCCCTCCTGCGCTATGCCACGGAGCGACGCTCAACGTGCTCAACGCCTCCCTCGATTGGTGGTATACATCCACTTTCACCTACGTGGCTTCGACCTTCTCAGTCTCGACCAACCTGAACGGCTCGACTGGTTGGTCGATCATCCCAGCGACTACAACTTTCGACATCAATTCAGCGCTAGCAACACCGTCTTGCACCTACACCATCATGGAGACTATGGGCTGGAACGGCCCTTACAGCTACGCTAATGGTACTTGTTACCGCACGCCCACACCCGTAGCTGCAGCCACGACTGTCATTTCCGTGAGCGCGTACAAGCAGCTTAACCAGACCACGGGTAACGGGACAATCCCCAACGTCATTACAGCACCTCCCACTGCATCGGTCACGATTCCAGTCTCAAACAGCACCGCGAACACGACATCCGCAGGCGCATTTTCAGCTGGCACACCTTTCGTTTACTTCAGCAGCTACGAGATCGTCAGGAAGAGAAATACGACAAATGCCTCTGGCATGCCAGACTGCCACGAAGCCACTACCACCCATCACATGCCGACACCTTTCGCTTTCGAATACGATGGCCCGAACGTAAATGGCTTCCGAAGGGTTGGAGTGAATGTGACGGGTGATGTGAACCCAGCTTTCCTCGATGTGGTAGCACAAGAGACCGCTATTGCCGGGTCGTGGATTGCCGCACCTACGGTTGTCTTCGTTGTCAAGAGAGTGTTGGCTCAGCAGGGTGGTGTCCAGGCTCCATTAGGCGCTTCGACGGCTGAACTTACTGCCACAAACCCAGCCTTCTTCTCGTCTGTACTCGAGACAATCACGCCGACCCTGCCACCCGGATTTACGTCTGCACCTGCTGATGGTCTGTCTTCCATCGGTTTCACTAATCGCATTGAGACTTCTCAGCCTGTGCTGTTGTTGCCCTCGACAGACACTCCTACTACCGCTGCACCAACCCCAACGGGTAATGGTGGAAGCGGAAACAATGGAGGTAGTAGCGGAGGTAGTAATGGTGGATCAAACTCTGGAGAATCGGGCGCTGGCAACAATGGCGGATCAGGTTCGGGCAGCAACACAGCTGGCTCAGGCAGTGGCAACAACGGCGGTACAAACACTGTTGGATCAGGCAGCGGAAACAACGGAGGATCTGGCTCTGGATCGAATGATAATGGTAACAATGGTAATGGAGTGCCCAACTTGAGCAATCTCATCTCTGCTGTCGTTACTGCTGTTCAGCCGACGAATGCTCTCCAAGTCCTCACCAATGCTCAAAACGAGGCTGGCAACCCAACTGCGGGTGCCATTGTTGCTGGGTTGGGTGGCTCGAATAACCAAGGTGGCGGAGGAGGCCAGCCAGCAGATACTGGAAGCAACGGTGGTAGCGGAGGATCAAACACCAACGCAGGATCAGGCAGCAATGCTGGATCAGGAAGCAACTCAGGATCGGGGACCAACGCTGGCTCGGGAAGCAACGCAGGCTCAGGAAGCAACGCCGGATCAGGAAGCAACGCCGGATCAGGCAGTGGAGTGTCTGGCGGAATCGGATCAGGTGGAAGCCAAGTCGTCACAGTCGGCGGCTCGACCTTCACGGTCACGCCATCAAACAATGGAGGCGGATCCAGTGTCATCGTAGCTGCAGGCGGCGCAACCGCAACACTGACTCCAGGACAAACTGCTAATGTTGGTGGGCAACCCGTAAGTGCCCCAGCATCTGGTGGAGCCGTTGTGATCGGATCTGGAACCGGCGCAACGAATGTCTCACCGGGAGGCTCATCTGGCGGCAGCCAAGTTGTTACCGTTGGTCAATCCACATTTACTGTCACTCCCTCGAACAATGGTGGCGCTTCGCGGGTTGTCGTGGCAGCAGGTGGATCCAGCGCGACGTTGGCTCCAGGTCAGACTGCCAACGTTGGCGGTCAGACTGTCAGCGCACCAGCTTCGGGAGGCGTGATCATCGGATCTGGCAGTGGTGCATCAACCGTCCCGCCAGCAGGATCGTCAGGTGGAAGCCAATCTGTCACAGTAGGCGGCACGACCTTCACTGTCACCCCAACAAGCAACGGAGGCTCTTCTGGCGTTGTTGTCGTGGCTGGTGGGTCAACCGCAACGCTTACGCCAGGCCAGACTGCCAATGTCGGTGGTCAGACCGTCAGTGCTCCAGCTTCAGGTGGCGGTATCGTCATTGGCGCAGGAACTGGTGCAGTAGTCGTCTCGCCGGTTGGATCTGGTTCTGGATCTGGCTCTTCGAATGGCGAGTTTGGCTCGAGTGCAGGCGGCAACGCACAGCCAGCTGTCCTTCCTGCTCCGGTCATCACCGTCGCAGGCTCAACAGCTACTGCAAACCCTGCTCCGGCATTCGTCATTGATGGCCAAACGATTCTGCCTGGTGGTGCTCCCATTACCGTCGGTAGCGACACGATTGCTATTCCATCGAACCCTACAGCCATCATCATCGACGGCTCGACAATGCCTATCGCAGGCAGCATTGCCTCGTCGACTGTCTTCAACATCGATGGCATTCAGATCACTGCCAATCCTGCGGTCGCCTTCCCGATCGCTGGTCAAACATTGCAGGCTGGCGCAGCGCCCATCACAGTCGACGGCACCACACTCAGCCTGGTACCGGGCGGAACCGCTGTACTCATTGATGGCAGCACCTCTTTCATCAGCCAGCAGACACCGGGCGCTGCAGCCAACATCCCTCTGCTGACGCTGGGCTCGCAAACCCTGACTGCCAATGCTGCCACGCAATTCAGCTTGGCACCTGGACAGACCCTTACGCCAGGTGGTGTTGTGACCGTCGATGGAACGACCATCAGCTTGGCTGCTGGGGCGAGTGAGGTGGTAATCAACGGCCAGACACGAAACCTCGCTGCACCAGCACGGACACCGGCGCCTCAAGTTACTGTCGGAGGCACAGTCTACCAAGCTAACGCTGGTTCGACCTACGATATCGGTGGCCAGATCCTGACGCCAGGTGGAGTTATAGTCGTCTCCGGCACGACTATCTCGTTGGCTACCAGCGCATCAGCCATCGTCGTAAACGGCGTCACGACCACTCTTGGCGGTACTGGCTCACCAACAGCACCAAGCAGTAACTACGCCACCATCACCGCCCCGCCAGTCCTGACAGTCGACGGACAAGGCTTTGCAGCAAATGGAGGTAGCTCGTATGTCATCTCCGGCCAGACACTGACTCCAGGAGGCGCGATCACGATTAGCGGACCCAACGGCATGGAAACCATCTCCCTCAACTCCGGAGCCAACGAGCTTTTCAGCGTTGTCAGTGGTACGACCATGACTTCCATGATCGGACCCATGGCCGCTATGCCAAGCGGTGGTGCACCAGTCCTGACCATCAACGGACAAACCTACACAGCCGTTGCCTACGACACTGGTGCAGGAGCGACGTACGTCATTGACGGCCAGACATTGACGCGAGGAGGTGTTATCACCATCTCCGCTCCATCCGGCGGCCAAGAAACAATCTCCCTTGACGCCGCGGGCACAGCAGTAGACATCGTCTTCCAAGGCCGCACGACCGTATCCACGATCTCAGGAGCCTACGCCGTAATGCCAACCGCTGCCCCCATCCTCACGATCGGCGGCGAGACATTCACAGCCATCAACAACGGAGCTACCTACATTATCGACGGCCAGACTCTCACGCCTGGGGATGTGGAGACGGTGGTTGTTGGCGGCACGACGTACATTGTCAGCTTAGCGCCGCAAGCCACAGTCCTCATGATCGAAACCGAGGGCCCTGGTGGGACTGTCACGGGCACAACGTACGAGACTTTATTCCCTGCCCAGATGACCGGCGGTACTATCACGAATACTGTGGGCATGCAGGCTACGGCCGGCAGCTCGCCGAATGGAGGCGGTGCTGCGTCTACGGGTGGGAGTGGAGGGTCGACGAGCGGAGCGGACTCGTTGGCGCTGAGAGTTAGTGCGGCTGCGGTAGCGTTTGGTACGCTTGCGTTGGCTGTCTTGCTTTGATGAGGAGAGCAAGTGTTTTTGAGAAAAGTTTGATTTGAGATGACGAAATAATGAACGATTTGACTGGCATAGCGGAGGAAACATATCTGGGTAACAACTGCACTGTTGATGTTGATGGAAGATGGCGGTCTAGCGATGGCGTTTTGATGGACGGGACAGATAATGTAGTCATGGAATTTCTCTGAGAGTTGTCTGCCTTTTTGTGGTATTTTGACGGATGTGGGAGAGGAGGATGAAGAGGATGGAGCAAGGGGCAGTATGTAATCGTATGAGCAACGCTGCCTTACTCCAGTCTTTTTCGTTATGATCTGTCTGTTCGTTCTGATTTGTCAAGAACCGATGCTGACTGGTGTGCAGGCTCGCTCCTGCACGAGGAGCATCAGAAGGAGCTGGACTGTACTTCCTGGTGGGCTTCTTTTTGACCCTATCCGCCAGCTCAAACTCGGACTTGACCGGACCATCACACCACCTCCTTTTTGACCGCCGTCAAAGTAGACTTCCACCCCCCTGCCCCAATCAACCCGTGTCTCACCCGGATCTCCACCCCCTCCGAAACACCTCTCTGCCTTGCCGAGACTTTGCGGCGATGTTCGGAGAAAGGTCCGCAGTTGCATCCTCGTCCCCTATCCTCACACTCACGCTTCCGGTCGCCTGGAGACAACCGGGTGCATGTTATTACAACATATGACCAGTTTTTCCCTGTCTTGATGAGACGTCAAGGCGGCATGACGCTTGCAGGCAGTAAAAGCCGATTTCGGATCTCTGTTAGGAACCGTTTGGTCTCCTGAAGATAACATGTCCCACGAGCGTCTACACGGTTTGCTGCATCTTTCTCCTTGACGCAATTTTTCATGGATATTTGAGCTGTTGACGATCTCCTGCTGGACCATGCCGTACTCTGTCTGCCAGGCAGGACTGATCCTCGATACCGTCAACGATGAACGCCGGATATCTAGTCGAACGGGTACCGTTCCTGAAGAGCCCAGCCTCATCAAGTTGCGTTCTCGCTCGCTGACCAGCTTCCTGGTCACTCATGACCATAGCCGAACGATGCAGCGTACATTTCTCCGAGTATGTTCACAAAACGTTAGACTAACATCGAAGAACTCATCAAGTATATAAGGTACCTCCGTCCTTCCAAGCCCCTGCTCAAGAAATTTTCCCAGCTCCCGAGGACTGCGCATATAACAGAAAGAGCCAAAGTGGGAGCATCACGTAACCTCCAAAGAGGAGGTCACTCGCGGAAAGCCAAGCGTACATGCACATGCATCCACAGGCCCAAAGCAACAAACACCCTGTCGTGCCCACCCACAGCTGTCGAATAAAAGTCGCGAGGTCTTCTAGCCTGACCAAGAACGCCGATGTAGGCAGAACCGTTTCTGCCCAACGCCTTACCCTGCGCTGCCCTTTGCCTCCATCCTGAATGTAGTCAACGGCTTAGCATCTTCTGGACAGCAAACCAAGGTATCGTTCAAGGAAGAAAAGAAAAGCAGATCCTCGTTGCCCATGCATGCTTCGTAGATGGTGTGTGCCGAAAGCTTTCGTTCACTCTTCGTGTTTCGTAGTAGAGGAACAGGGAAGCAACATACCTCATGCTTGTTCGTTTTGCTTCACCGCAACCCTTTCCAGGCCAGCACTACCTGCTGCAGCCAGTCTGCTTGACCATTAATTAGCCTCTTGACATCGTACAACTCTGCCAGAATAATGGTTATTCGCTCTATGAATATCTTCCAGCATCACAGCACAATATCTATCCGCTCTCTTGAAAGCAGTTTTCGTGCGTACCCTTTGCTGTCAATCTTACTCGTCAGCCATACATACCCTTTGCTCACCCTGCTGTCGCCAGTATATAGATCCTTCAAACCATCACACCATCGAAGAAACCTCCCTCACGTGCTTGGAAGAAAACCACGACCCAATGCGAACAGCAGAGAACACACACAGGCAGGCAAACGGACTGGATGGAAAAAGCAATTCGCTACCAAAACCTGACCATACCATAAACACCATACATACCATAATTCAACCCACAAAACACACACATAGGAACTACCCTTCCCATCCATAACCCTGCCAAATCAAAACCCCATCATGCGTCTCATAGACAACAAGTCCCTTCACTCTCCCTCGTAACCCAGAAACACCATACACACACACACTCATTCAAACCCCCCTCAAGCCCCACTGTCCTCCCACCCCCCTCCCCTCATCCCCCAATCACTCATCCTCATACCAGCCCCCCACCACCCTCCCCACCCCCAGCGTCTCGAGACTCTACCTCCTCCCCCCCTGCCCCAGTCCGCCCAAATTCCTCGGATCCTCCCTCCTCATAACCCCCTCCACACTCCCCAACAACCGCGTAAACCCATCCTTCCCCAACGTAGCAACCTTGACCTCCGTCCTCGCCACCACGCTCGCAGCCCGGGGCCTATCATCCAACAACGCCAACTCCCCGAAATAATCCCCCTTCCCATATTCCTTCAACACCTTCCCGCCACTAGAACGATTCGTAGCAACCGCCTCGCCGGCCTCGAGTAAATAAAACTTGTCGCCTTGATCGCCTTCGCGGATTATGGTCGTGTTGGCAGGGTACTTCGTAGTCTCCAACGCGTCCGCGATCTTAGACCGCTCGTAAGGCGTCAACGAACTCAGCAGCGGTACTTCCGTCAAAAAACTCTCATACATCCTCCGCCTCTGAAACGCCGAATCCATTATAATCCGCCTAAACGTCCCCCGATCCAACTGCCACAACACTCCCGGCCCCTCACTCACCACCGTAGCCGCGCGCGGCGCATTATACATCAACGCCAATTCCCCGAAACTGCCCCCAGGCCCTACGTCCGCGACTTTCCTGCCTAGTCCTCCTTCGCCGGCCTCGACGTGACCGGCGGGGTTGACGTAGATGGCGAAATTTCCGCTTTCGACTACGTAGAAGTAATCCCCTGCGTCTCCTTGGACGATTATGCGGAGATTGGGGACGGGGATTTTGCGTTCCTGGAGGGCGGAGAGGACGAGGTGGGTTGCGTCGTCTGAGAGGTGGGTGAAGAGGAAGTTGTGGCTGACGGAGGCGCGGAGGCGGGAGAGTTGGTCTTGGGTTTTGGGGTAGGAGGGGGGGGTCCAGGGTGTGGAGTCCGAGGCCGAGGCGGGGGCGAGGGATTCGGCGGAGACGGAGGTGCGGCGGTTCATGTTGTAGTTTGTGGGGAAGGATTGGTTGGAGTCGAGGGGTGGGGGGGTGTTGACTGAGTTGGTTGTTGGGTTTGGGGTTGTGGAGGGGGCGCCGAAACCGCCGAAATTGCCGAAGGTGGAGGTTGATGGGCCGCCGTTTGCTGTGCTGTTGGTGTTGGGGTTGTTGTCTGTTGGTCCAGAAGATGAAGGATCAACACTGTGCTCGCGTATGTTCGGTGGGAAAGAACTCTGCGTCGGACTCGCGAAATCGTGCTCCTCCTCCTCAGCCACGGAATGCATGCCCCGTGGCCCTGGACCGGGTCCAATGCCACCGCCTCCTACAGCAGGAGCGTTGCTGCTGCTCGTCGTACTGGCGTTGCTGCTTCCGAATGGGTTGGAGCCGGGGAAGGAACTTTCCGCCATCCCTCCCGCGCCGCTGTGATGTCGTTGCTGGAGATGGAATTCCGCGCGTTGGGACGAGAGGCGGCGGTGGAAGAAGTCGGAGCAGAATTGGAGGATGTCGGTGGGGGACTGTTTGAGGACTTCGCGCTCCAGGGCGGCGATTTCGCGGGTGTAGTCTGGGGGCAGTGAAGACATTGGGGGTGAGGTTGTGAGGTGTGGTTGCCGGTGGTGGTACGGCGTTTGCGGCGCGCGTTTCTGCAAGGTGGTGGGAGGTGGAGTTGCGTGACGTGCTGATCGGCACGGGTGCTGCTGGATTGGGGTTGGAGATGTGGCACAGCAGCGGTTAGGATAGGTGCAGGCTGGTGCAGGTTAAGGATGGATGATGAGGATGTTTGTGCTGTGCTTGCAGAGGACTGCAATGGATGTGTGTCAATAGGATGCCTTCGTGAGCGTCACACCTGTGAGATACACTTCCAAGCCGTGCGTGCTTGAGCGGGGCGGGGAAGGCGGCGATGGAAGAGGAGAGCTTCTACGAGCTAGCTGCTTTCGACCGTTGACAATGAGTACAAGGATGACCAGAGAGACAAGCGAGATCGTTGGAGATCTGATAGCAATGCTTGCAATAACAACATCAATGCGTCTAACAACGTGCCGGCAGTCCTTCAAGCTAATAACCAGGCTAGCATGTGACATTCCTTGGCACATAGCCCTCTGCAAGTCCTCCTCACCACATCTCCCTCTTAAACAACACCTGCCCCCCATCCACATCACTATACCCAGCCACGCTCGCCTCAAGTATACCCGCCTTAACCAAATCCTGCACAAGCCCAAAAATCAACCCATCACAGCCACGTGCTGCCATGATGTCGACTGTGACTGGTAGTACTTCTTCGTGTGAGGTGATGTCTGAGAGGTACGTGGCTTGTCCAACTGAATACAATAGATTAGCTCAGATCAGCTCCTCAATATCAGTGAGTGGGAGAAGGACGGGAGATAAACTTACCAGGAACAACGAAATCCGGCCCACCCCAAAACGGACTGATCCTGCTGATACCGAATCCATAAGGTACCTGCGGGCCACTGCTGTATTGGTTCCTGTAGTTCACGTCCGCCTGAGAGCCGACATACAACAACAAACTCCCACTGCAAGTCTCGGCATCAGCAACCAACACCTCCTCCGCGAACCACTCGGAAAAAATCGTGCGGTTCGCATTCGCGACCTCCAACTCCGAGTCCGGGTAAGCATCCCCAAACGCCCATCGCACGAGAGGTGCCGGATCAACGAACGGCCGTCTCCCAGAGTGCGCGGCTGCATAATCCGCGTAAAACGGATCTCTCACGAGCTTGATTTGTTCCTGGGCGATGATGATGGGGTACGTGATATTCAGCAGATCGTCTAGACTGGGATCCGAACCCGCCGGACGGGAAGCATTCCACGCAGCATCTATATCCCATTCTGCTACCGTCGCATTGATAAACGCGCTCACGTTTCCCAGGAAGTCGATGAGGAGCTGGTCCCCTGGTAGCGCGACTTCGGTCGGGAACCCCACGGTCTTAATCTGAGTCGGATAGGTATGCGTGATGGTTATGTTGTCCTCGTATAACACTTCTGCGGCCGTGGCCCAGAGAAGCGGGTCCCGGGTCAGGAATCCCGCTGTATCTAGTTCCGGAGCCAAGGGCATAACGCCTGTGAGTCCGACGAGATCGTGGGAAGGTCGGTTTCCGTAGATCCCTTGCGATTCCGAGGGGCCGCGGATGGATCCCCCGGTGTCTGAGCCGATTGTTAGGTCTAGCCAGGTGTAGGTGGCTGCGCCGACGCCCGGGCCGGAGGAGGAGGAGGAAGGGTCTTGGTAGCCGTCGCCGCGGGGGTTGAAAGCTGGTATGTTGTTAGTACGGGGAGATGAAGAGATGGATGGGGGGAGTACGGGAATGGTAGTCCACCCAATCTGCTGTTGCTTCTTCGCCGTTGGCGAATTGACTTGTTTTCATCTTGCCTACTACGATGGCTCCGGCGTCTATTAAGCGTTGGATGGGTAAGGCGTTGGCTGTTGCGGGAGGGTAGAGGTGGTACCATGCTCTGTTTCCGTCGCTTGTGCGTACGCCGGCTACGTCGTAGATGTCTTTTACTCCCAGCCTGACACCTGCTAGTGGTTTCGCGGCCGAAGGAGTGAAGTATAGTCTGCTTGGCACTGCTACGGCGAGAGACTGGCCGGGCACGTTGGCGGGTAGGACGTCGAAGGAAGTGCCGTCTGCGGATGGGATGACGGTTTCCGTGAAGGCGCCAGCGAAATCGGAGTACAATCTCCACGCTTCGTAGATGGCTCCGGTGGCGGAGAGGAAGTAAGGACCCTCGGGGATAGCTGTGGTGTTTGTGACGGAGGCGCTGTAGACCGTGCCGTTTAGACCTGTTGAGCCGTGCCCGTGGTAGCCGTAGGGTTTGCTCGGGCTGGTAAGTTGGACGTAGACTGCTTCGAGGAATGCTGGGGTGAAGACATCGTCTAGGGTTGTCCAGTTCGCGGTGTACGTTGTCAGATCGGTGCTGGAGTCTGTGGTGATGACTGTGAGGGGTGTCAAGCCGCCTGAGAGTTGGGCTTTGTTGTGTAGCGGGCTATATTTCTTGAGGGTGTGGATTGGGGTTGCGGGTAAGTAGTAGGAGATACCATCTAGTTCGACGGTCTGACCAGTGGGTGCAAAGGTGAAGCAGAAGGTGGAGGGGAAGAGGGTGAGCGCCGCGAGAGCAGCTCGAGAGCTGAGGTGGCCAAACATGGTGCTGATAGAATCACTGCACTCACTCCTACCACATCGTGGGCCTACCTACGCCTATGTAGCTTGCCAGACCTCTGCGCGGTAGATCACCGTACGTTCACCCACCGCTTCCACGGCACCCTGGTGGCATATCGATAACTGCTAGTCCCGCACGCCAAACCAGAGGAAGAAGGAGGACATCGTCATGTTCCTGAATCAATACAGCCGCGTCCTGCGTCTTGCCTGATGGGGACTTGAATGCCTGCCAGGAACGATCTTTAATCTTTAGCCTTGGGCGGTGGGCCGCAGAGTGCTGATAAGGTTGCATGAACGGCCAAGATATGAGGGATCCGCGGGTCTCCTTGTGGTCGATAAGGTCTGCGGTGACACACGTGTGTGGTCGCGAGAGGGTCGTACAGTAGACTCTTTCTATACCGGTAGCGTCGGAGCGTCAGGAGCCTGACGAGTTTTCCAGAGATCGTTGCAGCGATACGTGTACGCCCGCCAATAGAAACTTCCGGGAGCAGGAAACGTACCGTTATAAACCGATATCGTTACTCGGATGAGCGCGATAACGGGACACTACTGTACGAGAAGCCATTGGGGAGCGTATTGTTATGCCGCTGATCAATGGCGATGGGCTCAGAAAGTGAGGTAAAGATAGACGGCAGCATCCGGCGCTAGTATTCTTGACGTTCACATGCGATTTCAAGAAGAGCAACAACAAATACACACCCAGCATGCCTCTCACACAGCCGCCGCCTAGCATGGCGCTTCACTTCATCGACGCGCCTCCCACTGCCACCGCTCTAGCAGCAGCCGAGTCCCTAATTCAAGCCGACATACCAGACACAAGCGAGCTACACCCATCACTACCAACCAGACGAGCAATACAATTCTCAGACCTCATAGAAAGCGAGCATTCTCGTCTAGCATCAGAGTCCCAAAAAGAAGAAGGTATCGACCTCTCGCGCTATGAGGTCCCTGAACCACCTTCTGCATCCGCAAGCAAAGAAGAATGGACAGCAGCGCTACAACAAGCGCAAACTTCTGCAGCATATCTCTCCTTACGCTCAACTAACTTGGCATTACTCGAGACATACGGTCGCAATGCGTGGTTAGTTGGTAATTCGCAGCTCGAGAACGAGCTCAAAGCTCTAGAGAGAGAGGTCGAGGAAGGAAAATTGGAATTAGAGGCCGTGGAGCAGGCACGGCGAGCGATACAGGAGAATGCCGAAGGTGAGCTGAAGGGGTTGGAAGATGGGTGGAGAGGGGGCGTGGGGAGGATGATTGAGGTGCTGGTTGTTGGGGAGAGGGTGAAGGGTGAGATCTTGGAGAGGAGGAGGGTGGGAGCGGCGGCATGATGAGCTCACATGTACTGGTGACGTGAATCCTAGCGTCAAGCGACAGTGAAGGGATCGTGAGTGATGTGATGTGAAGGTTCCTTGAGGTTTCGTGAGTCACTGAAAACAAGTTGAGGCTGCTGGCAAACACTTCGCCGTCACTCACTGTCCTCCTCCGTCTTCGATACATCAATCACTCCAATTACAACACCGGCACCCAGTAAACGCGAACCTTCACGTACGAGACCACCTACAACGACTTCATCACTCTATCAACGTGCACTCGGGCTACCACTAGTCATCAACTTCTGGTAGGACCGACACGCAAGCGCACTACGCCGTCCGAGCTTTCGTCTACATCGAGCCAAGGTCCTACAAGCGGTCGGCACCTTAGAATCCAGACAGCCCGATATCCAACCTGACGCCTACGCCCATAACCGCCGACCGATCATGCATCTCCCAACAACCCTCACCTCCGCCTTCACCAAAACCCGCAAACAACCTCCCACTCAGAGCCCAAAACCCAGACCAAGACGCCACATGCCCTTCGCCACCACTCTCGCTCCATCGCCTCTAGATGGACAACATTATAGCGCTGCTTGCTCTGCTTCCGGCTACAACAACAACAAGGGTATCTCACAAGCCACGACTCCTCAAGCTCTAGCAGCCTTCGCCCGTAGACGCGAAGACCTGTTGGCGCGAGAGAAAGCCGCACTACTCAGCTCCCTCAACTCAGCACGGACACTCGAAGGTCGCGCTTCACTTACTTACGATGAAGGGTTATTTGAGGAAGTGATGCTGCAATTCCCCTTGGCGCGTGGGTCAGTGGTTGATGAAAATCAGGCTCCGGAGCCGACGGGGCAGTATACTCAGCACCTTAACCCTACTACTATCCACCCCTTTGAGGGAGGTGTGAGGTTGGTCGGCCCGCCGACTTTGGGCGCTCTTGCTTTCGGCGAGAGGGTGGCGGGTGGGAAGTATCGCGCTCATCAGTTGCCGCTGAGGAAACCTTGTGGTGAGTGGTGTCCTTGTCATTTGAGGCCGGTTTGGGAGTGTGTTGTTCAGGAGAGGTGGGTGAAGGTTGGGGTCGGCAAGAGTGGGGATGGGAAGAGGTGGGTTGTTGTGTTGAGTGATGGTATTGCGCAACAGAGAGGGCAGGTCATTGGTGAGGGAGCGGCAGGATCGACAGCGAGGTATCCGAAGGATTTGCCTTTGCCACCACCGCCGCCCTGGATGGGGGGTGAGATTGGGATAGAGCTCAAGAGGGTCGTGGATTATGGGGGTTCTACGGCATCTTCTGCTCATAAGGACGATGATCCTTTCGTTGCTGACACGACACGCGAATCAGTCGATAACGCAATCGCCGAGGGCGCAGCAGAGACACCCTGGCAGCCGACCCTGGCAAGAAAAGCTTTGCCTACATCCCCGCTATCCCCATCGATGTTACAAGAGGAAGAGCTGGAGTCCAGAATGGCGATAGACTACGGTACCTCATACTTGCCCGTTTCTCTCCGCATAAGACACAAATCAGTGTCTCCGCCCATCCAGGTACCCGGTGCTAAGTCCAGCATGGCGAGCGTCGGCTCGAAGCCCATGCCCAACATGGTCCAAGGCGCTAAAGCGTTGATTGATGCTCAGCTTAGAGGAACGGACTGCTTCGTGCGCCGGATGGGAAGAGATGGGGATAAGTTGCATGTCTGGATCACTTGTGAAGACGACCGGCTTGACGTGCCAACTATCCTGGCAGGCTTGCTGCCTGAGGTACAGGGGCTGGAATGTGTTTATCATGATGCGGCCGAGCTTGATGGGGTGCAGGAAGATATCAATAGTAAGTTCCATGATACTGTTGAGCAGGAGGGTATCGAGCGGGAGGGTGTTGTGGAGGAAGGTGGCGAGCAGGAAGACCTGAGTGCTCCAGTGAGTCCCAGGACGAACAGGTCGAGCTGGGCGACTGTGGTGAGTTCTGACACTGTTGTTGGGGAGGCGATGCCACCGTTGGCATTGAGCTTGCAGGAGAGGGTGAACTATAGGCGGCCGATGATCGGATGAGATGCGTATCTCGGAGTATGATATGAGATTCACGGTAATGAGGTGCTTTGGTGGGGCGGTCAATTGGAAGGGAGCGAGATCTGGCTGTGCTGAAGTGTTTCGAGCTCAATGATGCTCCACCGCGAATAGCCTCTTGACCCTTTCATGCCCAGCGGATGACAATTGACGTGATGAGAACACTAATTCATTCTGATACTGTCATTACACGAGATCCATCGCAATTGCTGATGTGTGATCAGAAGTGAAGCCTACCGCAAGCACGAGCGGTGGCAAGGCAAACGCAGCTCTTTTCTTTGTGACTCCCTTCCTTCTGTCGGTGGTGGTGGCAAGAACAACCATGAAACGTCAGCCTGTGGCCACTTTCAAAGCGATGCGATGTTTGCGATCGATCATACCACAGGTTCACTGTCCGCATCCATTGTTACATTGATTGCTTCGCTGAGTATATCCTCTCCAGCAGCTTACCACCAAGCAGTGTATATCTCGGCAGTCACCGAACACAACAGCATGGTCAGATCAGAGGAGCCAACCATGCCATCCTCGCCAGGATCACCGCGTGACAGGTCAATGGCGGATCCATCCTCAGCAGATACACAAGATCCGCCACCTGCGTCCACTTCAGCACCACGACGAAGCGAGCGAACACGAAATCTCACTCCACGTGCCAAAGAACTCCTGGGCCTCTCCAATGCGGTCAAGTCAACAGCGGCAGCGAGCTCACCAGACCCCCGAGACTCCCCACAAGCGAGCGACCCCGTACCACCACCAAGCCAGTCGAACACGACGATCACTCCGCTAGCGCTTCACCATCTGGAGCGTGCGCACAGTCTCCTGGGTCGGGCCAACGAGTTCAGCCACGCCGAGCAGGAGTCGCCAGCAGCTCGTGATACCCTTCGCAAGATTTGGCTCTTGCGCGACTTCAAGGACAAGCACCTCCAGGACTTTTCGAAGGCAGAACAGCGGACGGCTGGAGAGATCTCAGTCACCATGGACTGGATCAAGACGATCATCGAGCTTGAGAATGCCAATGCGCCAGCAAATGCTGCTACAGGAGTGTACTTCGAGGAGACGAGGCAGCTCGTACGTGAAGTGAGGCAGACGTTGAATCCGATTTTGGCTAGGGAGGAAGTGAAGAAAGCGATCGCCGCGATGCAGGGTCCGGTGGACTGTGCTGAGGAGCTGGAAGCTGCGATGGACGAGTAGGATCTGTCCTGGAATGGTTCGGGCACTTATTGATCTTGTCGATGGTTGAGCGATGGACGCCTGTTGGTGAACATTGCTCTCTTTGGATGACTAGAGGCACTTCGACTTGTTCAATGGTACTTTCGCTTGAGGATAATTCTGTAACGCTCAGCGTATCTGCAATACTCCCATTTGATGTTTGACGGTGTAGCCGCTTTCTGCCGACTGACGAGGGCGGAGATAACAAGTGGACGATCGCCGATATCTGCTTCAATGGATGCACGTATATGTTGTAGACGCGATACGCCACCAAAGAGGAAAGCACACTAGTTTGTGCTAGCGTGTGCTAGCTCAACACTGCCGTTAGCGGCTCTCAAACCAGTCCAATCACGAGTACTGAGCATCCGACACTTTCGCTCCTGATGTGTGGTTCTCGGAGGGTTGTCTGAAGCTGTTGAAGCGCTCAACAGTGGTGTCGGTGGGACCGGTCGACATGCGTGATGCTCTCTGCTTCAAGCCACTGCCATATACTGTGAACTCCGATTGCCTTTCGCTTCCAACAAGCACCCATTCGTACAGGTGAACATTGACGGAGCATTCGACCGTGAAATGTTCGTCCATCACCCGCGTCTTGAGCCCTCACCTAGCGCACACAGTGGGCATCAGCAGCATGGAATAACTCATATTGATATGTGCCCAACAGTATCGCCGTACAATGTTCTTGTCCTGAGTAGCATTGACACTTCCCATTTCTTATAATCACTGACGCACCTACAAAGTATCAACAAATGCCAAGGTCAATCCAAGAAGTATACCCAACATCTCAAGCCCTCTTAGCCTGCCACCCAATCTTCGAAACCCGACTAGCCAACAACAAACACCCCCCAAGCAACAAAGCGCACATCGCAAACACCTGCGCTCCCAGATACGGCCTATCCAACCCCCTATCAACCCTGTACTTGATCAACGCCCCTCCAATCGGTGTCCCAACCAAGCAAGCCAGCCCAATAGCCGTAAAGATAGCTCCAGCTTTCAACCCCATCCGCTCTGTAGCCAGTTGCGTAGCCTGCCTATCAGTCCCACCTCCCTCCTGGTCCTTTGGCACTGGCTCAAGACAAAAAGCATAAACAGTAGGCGCATACAAGACCTGTATTCCAGCACTCACGAAGCCGTAGAAACACGCTACAACCGTCAATGCACCTCTCACGTTCCCGCCGTTCTCTCCTAATGCCAGCCACAGTCCCATACATCCCGCACTGAGGAACACGCTAGGAATAATAGTGTTAAGTGGCCCAATACATTTATCCGAGATTATACCTGGCAGAAATCGACCAGGGAGGTTGGCGGCGAGCATGTAGATTAGCAGATTGGTGGCGCCGGTGTTGGAGAGGTGGAGTTGTGTCGAGGCGAAGGAGATGATGTAGACGAAGCCGAAGTAGAGTCCCAAGAATGTAAATGCAAACCCAGCCATGGCTAGGAGGTATGCTGGTGACAGGAAGCTGCGGATGTCGAGTTTCGAGGTTGGTTGCTGCTGTCGCATCTTAGCCCTATGATGCTGGCCTCGGACGCGATAGGTCAGATTCGGAGGGATAAGAGCAGAGGCTGAGATGGCGCCGAGGATGCGCATGGTGAATGGGAAGCCGTGAGCCGGCAGCAACTGTCGAGCGACGAGAACGTAAACAATCCCGCCAACACAACTCCCGGCTGCGCCAACACCCATAGCTGCGCCAAGTTTTCGCTCATCGAACCAAGTCATCATCGCCACGATTGCGGCGCAAAAGACCATGCCCATGCCGAGTCCAGTAATGAGACCTTGTACCAGCCACAGACTCCAGAGGGTCTTGCACCAAGCCGTGCAGAAGATGCCGATGAGCATGATGACGCTTCCGGAGTGGAAGACCAACCGGAAGTAACCTTTATCCACCAGTCTGCCAACCGGGACGCCGAGTCCAAATACCAGAGCCAGCTGCGTACTCCCGATCCAAGAGATATTGCTCGGTGATGTCCCCTTCAAGTAAGAAGTCTCAAAGAACGCCTGAAAAAGTCCGAAAGCACTCGTGATACCCCAGCAATTGAATACAATCAGCGCGCCCATCAAGCTATGCAGCCAGGCCGTGCGGCCATTGAGCGGTTCCAACTCCTCCTGCTTGATCTCTTGATTATACTTTGGCAGCACCTCGGAAGTATCCAGCTCGAAAGAGTAGACCTTTGCCGCAGGTCGGGGCGGGAGCTTCTTCTCGAGACCCAGCATTTGCTCCGCTTTGGTCAGATCCATCGTACCGTTGACCCTGGGTAGGCCAGCCGGGTATGGCATATCGCTTGGTGTAAGCGAGAGCCTATTGATGCTGTTTCGGAATGTTCGAGATGGCCTGCGAGGTGCTAGTGGTGGTGGTAAGGCTGATTCGGCCATGCTTTGCACAGAGTCCTCCGGCACCATTCTGAGCGGTGGGAGGGGCGTTTCGAAGTATGGTGAGGCTGAGGACCAGCGGTCGTCTGCTGAGGATCGATGGCTTTCATCGTCGATGGATGTCTTCGAGGCTGTAGTAAGGCTTCGTGAAGAGCGCTCGGACTTTTCGGGTGCATCACTCAATGCCGGAGGCACGTCAAGTGCCCAGCTCAAGCGGTAGGGGTTCTTATCGGCCATTGTAATGATATCTGGTGCGAGTTATTGGCTGTTGGCGATCTGTGCTGCTTTCGGTCGGTCGTAAGATGTGTTGCTGTAGTCTGTGTAACCAGAAGCAAACAGCAGATACGCAAAAGGCAGTAGGACAAGCAGCGTGATCATATTGGCTTGCACTCGGCTGTACTCGGTATTTACTACCATTGAGCATAGCAGGATGACGTGGCTGGGTTATCTGCGGTGAACGTAGTAGTAGCATGAGTAGCCGATATATTCTCGTGACTGCTGTGTGCCGCTCGAATGACCAGTATACGCGGCAAGCCATATTTGCGGTACCGTGTATATGTCTACTATCAGATATGTCAACTTGCCGACATCTTTTGAGTATGCTGGGTTTGTGTTGAGCGGCCAGACGAGCAGTATTCTTAGGCCAAGATTCGACTGCTGGCTTAGCTAGCCATTGACCCATCAGCTTAGACCCAGGTTCGTTGAGCTTGTGATCGCAATGGTTACGCGCTACCTCTGGTCTACAGCGCTCGAGATGCAGTCAGTCAGTCCAGAGTCTCCAAACTCTACTCTAGCTGAAAGATGCCATCATGGTACTAGGTCACCAGACGCGGTTCTTGGCACTGATCATTGCAGCGCATGCAGCCATCCCGAGGATGGTAGTGGTTTGGAGAAGGTCGTCATGCGTACAAGAGAGGCACCAAGTCAACGGTCATGCTGTCATCAGCTCTCTCAAGTTGTAAGAAGCACGAAGAAGATGTTCCAGTCATAAGATTTGTTCTGTCATTAACCTGAGCAGGTCTGTTGCCGCACATCGCGAGAAGTGGTTTGGTATGGGTTTTCGGCGCAGAATATCGTCGGACCTCGCCTTGACGATCCGCTGTGAAATGCCTAGTCAGTGTGAGCAGCGTTGGGGTCGCGGGAAATGTCCGATGCTGTTGTCCTGTTCAGATACTGAGTAGGCTGCCGGCTTTTGGCGTGGCCATCGCAGATACGGTACCAAGTGAAGCACTGCGACATTACGGAAGTGTGTGTGTACCGTCAATGGCTTATCCGCAGTATCCTCGCAATTGATGTTGTTGTCGTCACGAAGGAGACGTGGTCGAACTTTGGTCACCAAGCGATTTCTTAGCGCCGGGACTGGCCCGCATTGCTTCAGAACATCGCGTTGCGCGACAACGACAACTTTCTCGCTCGCAAAACAAATCCATCACCTACTCCATCACATCGACCTTGAAACACCTGCCACAACAATCATGGACGACTTCTTTGACCGCACCGCCGCCGTGGGCTCCGACGAAGAAGAAGAAGAAGAGGAGCTCAACGACGAGACGGGCGAAGCCACGACCTCTAAATCCCGCCGCCCCAAAACACGCAACCCCGATCTCGCCGACTCTTCTGAAGAAGAGGAAGACGATGACGAAGAAGAAGCGCGCCGGATCCGCGAAGGGTTCATCGTAGACGAGGAAGACGAGGAAGCTGTCGAGGAGCGGAGGCAGAAGCGCCGGAAACGACGACGCGAGGAGAAAGAGGTCGAGGACGAGAATCTGGATGAGGATGATTTGGAACTCATTGGGGTTCCTACGGGGGTAAGGGAGGGTGGGGATGGAGGCGAGAGGGAGAAGCAGGGGAAGTTTAAGAGGTTGAAGAGGGGGCATAGGGTGGAGGAGAGGGGCGGGAACGAGGTCAGGGGTGTGGAGGATATTTTCAGCGACGATGAGGATGCTGGGGGTGCGGTGAGGCAGGCGGGGTTTAATGATTATACTGGTGATGATCTAGGTGATTTCATCGAGGAGGATGAGTTCCCTGATGAAGAAGCCGGTGGTCTGGACGAGGATCTCGGTGTCCGCGCTCCCAATCGCGCAGGTTATGCCGAGCTGCAAAACCTCAAAGACTCTGGCCTGGACGAACGGGCTCTAGAAGACATGCGTGGCGCGTTCGGCGAAGGCGATGAATTCGGCTGGGCGCTCTCAGCCGAAGAAGACCACGACGACACGAAACAGAACCCCGACCAACCCCTCGAACTGAAAGATGTCTTCGAACCCTCCCAGCTCATCGAAAAGATGTTGACAGAAGAGGACAACGCAATCCGCCTGATCGACATCCCCGAGCGCTACCAACTCGCGAGGAAGCCATACAAAGATCTCTCGGACTTATCGGAAGACGAGATGATGACCCGCTGCGCCGAAGAATCGAAATGGATCGCAACCTACATGTTTCCGCACAAGAGGAACCTCGCTCCCAGCTTGCGCGGCCCATTCGAGAAAGCAATAGACAAGGTCCTCTACTTCATGAAATGGCAGAACTTCGAGCCGCCGTTTATCTTCCAGAACCGACGCGATTACTTGATTCACTCTGAGCAGATCCCTGCGAGTCCGGACCCATCGAACCCGAACGCGCCTGCGTACACCATCCGCGCCGAGAAACTGCTCACGCAAGACGACCTCTGGACAATCGTAGAACATGATCTGAAATTCCGGACTTTCGACGAGAAACGCGATGCCATCGCCACTTCCCTCGAGACCCTCAAAGACGTCCTCCCAGATTTCACCGACTCGGTCTTCGACGATATGATCCCTGTCGCAGCACAGATTGATGATCTCCAGGATCTACAGGATTACTTGAACTTCCAGTACTCCCAACAACTCCGCGACCATGACGCCGAAGTACGAGAGGTAAACGGGACCCAGAAACGCGCGCGCGGCACCCGAAGCGTGTGGGATAAAGTCCGGGCTGGTCCCGCGTATCATTTCGTTCGCGCCATGGGAATCACAGCTGATGGCGTGGCCGGGAACGTTAGTGACAAAGGTGGACGGAGGACGTACACTGAGGATAGCGATACCCGCCCTGATGATCTGGCGGATACGTTGGTACAGGAACCGGAGTTCAAGACTGGATCCGATGTTTTGGTTGCTGGGAAAGCGATGTGGGTTGAGGAGTTCGTCATGTCTCCGCGAATGAGGCGGTGGGTGAGGAAAGTCTATTACGAACAATTGGTGTTTGATGTCAAGAGGACCGAGAAGGGTAAGAGGGTTATCGATGAAGAGCATGCGTATTATGCTTTTAAATACTTGAGGAATCAGGGGATCAAGGATTTGTTTGAGCAGCCTGAGATGTTTCTTAGGATGCTCAAGGCGGAGCAGGAGGGGTTGGTGGAGGTTGTTGTGCGTTTGCCGAGGGAGAAGAACGTGAAGAGTGATCTTTATCGGGCTGTGGAGAGTGATTCTTTCTCTGAGGTGGCGGATGCGTGGAATGGATTGCGGAGGGAGTGTGTGGACGTCGCGCTTGGCAAGTTGCATAAACTTATTGCTAGAGGGGTTAAGGATACGGTGAAGAATGAGTGTGAGAATAGGGTTGGAGGGGAGTGTCGGAGGGTTTTTGGGGAGAAGTTGGATCAGGCTGCTTATAGGCCTGTTGGCATGGTCTTGGGGACTGTGCCGAGGGTGCTGGCTATGAGTAGTGGGAGGGGTGATAGGGGGGATGCGGTGTGCTGGGCTTATATGGAGGAGACGGGGAGGGTGTTGGAGAGTGGAAAGTTTGTGGAATTACGCCTTGGGAATCAGGAGAAGTTCATTGAGGATGGGAAGGATATTGCGCCGTTTGTGGAGTTGGTGGAAAGGAGGAAGCCTGATGTTATTGCTGTTAGTGGGTGGAGTGTTGAGACGCGGAATCTTTATAAGGATGTTAAGGCTATTGTCGAGTCGAGGAATTTAATGGGGGCACCCTATGAGGACGCGGATGAGGATCGCGAACGCCAGGACCCGTTAGATGTGGTGATTGTCAATGATGAGGTTGCGAGGCTTTATCAGACGAGTAAGAGGGGGGAGGTGGAGTTTCCGAGTATGCCGCCGTTGACGAGGTATTGCGTGGCGCTTGCGAGGTATATGCAGGATCCGCTCAAGGAGTACGCCAGTTTGGGTAGAGGGTTGGTGGGGATATCTTTTGATGCGAATCAGCAGCTCATTCCTGAGGAGAAGCTGTGGCGGTATTTGGAGACTAGTTTGGTGGACATGGTGAATTTGGTTGGTGTGGATGTTAATGAAGCCGTGGCTGATGTTGGGTATGCGGGGAATCTGCTGCAGTATGTTTGTGGGCTCGGGCAGAGGAAGGCGGGGCAGTTGGTTAAGGTTGTCAATATGAATGGCGGTGAAGTTGTGAGTCGAGCGGATTTGGTCGGGGATGTGGATCGGCAGATTCGACAGGCGGTTTCTCCGGTTGTGTGGACGAATTGCGCGAGTTTTGTGTATGTGAGGTATATTGATGTGGAGGGCGAGGGGCCTGAAGCGGATCCGTTGGATAATACGAGGATTCATCCGGAGGATTATGATTTGGCGCGGAAGATTGCTGCGGACGCGTTGGAAATGGACGAGGAGGATGTTAAGGGGGAGATTGATGAGAATGGCGTTAGTGGGGTTGTCAAGAGGTTGTTGAAGGACGATCAGGCGGATCGGGTGAATGATTTGGTGCTGGAGGAGTATGCTGAGCAGCTTGAGAAGGAGTTTAAGGATCGGAAGCGCGCGACGCTCGAGACGATCAGGGAGGAGTTGCAGAGTGCGTATGAGGAGCTGAGGCATAATTTCGGGCATTTGTCGAGCGAGCAGATTTTCACGCAGTTGACTGGTGAGACTAGGGAGAGCTTGCAGGAGGGCATGATAGTGCCTGTTTCTGTTAAGAGGACTTTCAATGATCATTTGGAGGTTACGCTCGATTGTGGCATAACGGGGACGGTGGCTGAGTCGGAGTACCCTGAGGATGTATACCAGGCGCAGAGGGAGGCGAGGGAGGTGTGGACTCTGCATCAGGTTGTTAGGGGAAAGATCAAGTTCCTTAAGCGCAAGGAGTTGGAGGTTGAGTTGACGTTGCGGGAGGTGGAGTTGAGGAAGCCTTTCAAGCGCCATGTCAATGATCATGATATGGAGGAGTGGGATGATGAGCTTGAAGCAAGAGATCGCAAGGAAGCGCGGAAGGCTGTCGATCCTGCGAGTGGCAGAGCGCAGCGGGTCATCAAGCATCCGCTGTTCAAGCCGTTCAATGGTGCTCAAGCGGTGGAGTTCTTAGGGCCGCTAGGACGTGGCGAGTGCGTTATCAGGCCTTCGAGCAAGGGTCCGGATCATCTAGCTGTGACGTGGAAGGTGTTTGAGGGCGTGTTCCAGCATATTGATGTGTTGGAGCTGGACAAGGAGAACGAGTTCAGCGTAGGCCGGACACTCAGGATCGGTGGTGGTGGTGGAGGAGGGAAGGGCTGGACGTACAGTGATCTTGATGAGTTGATCGTACTCCATGTGCGCGCTATGGCTAGGAAGGTCGAGGAGATGATGGGTGATGAGCGGTATCAGGCCGGGTCGCGGCAGCAGACTGGTATGTCCATCTATCCCTGGCATGGATGGCGTTTTACTGACTTCATCCCAGAACAATGGCTCACCACCTACACTGAGGCCAACCCCCGCCGCAGCATGTACGCCTTCTGCCTCAACCCGAAATATCCTGGCTACTTCTACCTCTGCTTCAAGGCTGGGCAGAACGCACCACTTGCCAACTGGCCGGTCAAGGTCATTCCCAATGCTTTTGAGCTGAAAGGGAACAAGTACCCGGATATGCGAGCACTGAAGAATGGTTTCAAGGTCGTCATTCAGCATATGGGTCAAGGCGCAACGGCGAATGTTCCCAGACGATAGGAAAGGTTGGGTTATTGAGTAGCATAGCATTGGTGGGTATGTACGAATAGCACTGTACAACTAATGTACTGCAACGCTGGGTATTTTCAGACCGTTGATCATATGTACATGCTCATTGTGCCTTCGTCCCTCGTCCCTCGTGCTTCGTATCTCGTGTCGTCGTTAGTCGTGTTCGCTTCAAGCGACAAATTGCATGGCTCTCTTCGATGCACGCCTGGTGCTCGACCCGCAGAGTCCGCTGCCCGATAGCGCTGCTGTCGGGTAGTATATTCTTGGCTTTCCGTTCGCCATCGGAACTGAAATGCTCCCGTCGCTGCCAGCAGTGACAGTATTGCAGGATAATAGCTCCGTCAAGCCCGATCCTGATGCGTAACCTGCCGGAATCGACTGCGTGTAGGCAGCGCCGTCCGCACCCTTGTTGGAAAGCACAGTGACCATCTTGCCCTTGCGCATAGCGATCGTGGTTGTATCAGTGTAGATGGGGTAATTTTCGTATGTCAAGTACGAGCTATCGTCGCTGCTGGCGTGCTTGCGGGCTTTGTTAAGCTTAGCGATGAGCCCGTAAAGTGTCGCACTGGTATCGTATCTCGAGAACCAGATTGCCTCGCGGTTGTACGGATCACCACTGCCTCCTAGCGCGTTATAGTGCTGCTCTTGCCCTTGGTATATGATCGGGATCCCATCTGCCAGCATTGTGTACGAAATCACATTCTGCGCCAGGGCCATGTCCCCAGTGAGAGATGCAAAGCGTGGCTGATCATGGTTCTCGCTGAACGAGCCGATGAGGCTGGTATCGCCGCAGTCTCCCTTGACCGCATTGATCATATTCGCGAGGTCCGACATAGAGCCGGAGGCGCTTTTGAAGGCGTTCACTAGCGGAAAATAACTGCCGCACTCGCGTTAGCCTATTGCGGACATCCAACCACACCGCTGTGGCGCACATAGCAACGCAACTCTCTCACCACTTACGTTGGGTAGTTCATCACACCGGCAAGGTACTTCTGGAAGCCACAAACATATCCAGCATTGGCATTGTATGCTTCGCCGATCAGGTAGACTCCTGCGGCGTTCGTGAAGCCAGACCAGAAGCCGGTGTTGACCTCGATCGCGCTGTCGAGACGCAGCCCATCGATTGAGTACGTGGATACGAGACTCTTGATCCAAGATGAATATTCATCTGCCACATCTGAGTCCTCGGTGCGGAGGTCTGGTAGCGGAACGGTCGTGTCGCCCATCCAGCATTGCTCGATGTTGGTCTGATATACATGTTAGTAACCCAAAATGATCGAATTCTAGCTTTTCTCAAGCACTTACGGTGTCGTCGGTATCATCGTAGTTGATTGGGCAGTAGGTATGGTATTGAGATTTCTTGTTGAAGGGAGCAAACTTCGAATAGTCGACATCCCCTGGAGCTCCATTGTATCCGTTGTGCTATGGGATGTGAGTAGTGCTTTACAGGTAAGACAGTGTCGAACGGCTTACGTTGACCACGACGTCTAGCATGAGCAGCATCCCGCGAGAGTGAAGAGCGCTTGACAGTTGCTTGAGATCGTCTGCGGAGCCGAAGTTGGAGTTGAGCTTGTTGAGATTCTGCTGCCAGTATCCATGATATGCGGTGCCGTCCGGTGTGTTGCCCTCAACTTGTTCAGTGATGGGGCTGATCCAGACTGCATCAAAGCCCATGCCCTGGATGTAGTCGAGGTGGTTCTTGATGCCTTGATAGCTGCCGCCACAATATGCTCGGTCTCCGGTGTTGCAGGTAGCTGTCGTGCTGCCATCAGTGCGTGCGAATCTGTCGGTGAGGACTTGATAAATCGATTTGGAACGCCATTCTGATGCTGATGCTGCGAAGGCAAGCGGGTAGAGCGCCAGGCTCAGTACCACGTTTGCAATCATCCTGCTGGGTTAGGCAATGCTTGTTGTAATGTTTGTGGATTAATGGAAGGTGGTGGTTGATGAGTGAGGTGTTCGAGTAGGTTATGGTTCAGTGTGGGTGAGTCTCAGCAACGTGAGACAACTAATAGGTGCAGACAGAGTCGGGTTCGTGCGGCACAGCTCATACTTATCCTCGTGATCCTTCATCCTCCATGGCACATGCCAGGGCCGCGGATCAAACAACCGTCACTACGAAACCTGAGACACACTCACTGGGGCGCAGGTAGCCGGCCAAAGAGGGCAGGAGACTTCGCTCTCAAGCGGCAAACGATGATGCCTCCAGCTGCAAGCCGAGCTCGAGCAAGAGGTTGGGCGGAGATAAAAGAGCAGCAGGAAGGTGAGCGGCAAAAGCCAACGCTGATAGCTATACCAGCTCGGCGACCACCATGCAGGGCCGATCTTCAAAAGGCCGGTGGAACGGTTCGAGGGTCTTGGGGCTTACGCCATACCCAGCCTACCGCTGATTGTGGCTTGCGGTAGACAAAGAGCCAGGGCTGAATCGTGGATTCGGTGGTGCAGTGCATGTGTTGCAGGCTTCACTTGCGCCGTCGATGTATCCCGGGCAATCGGACAATGGCTTAGATCTTCATTACTGTTGACTGCTGCATTCTGCAATTGCTCAATGGCATGCTCCTCCCCCCGTGGTAGGGCATGCCGAAAGTCTTCCATCGGCCGGTCAGCGGGCTTTGGCCGATCTTCACTGAGCTCACTAGGTGTGAGGGCATTCGGCCATGTGATTGCTCGGGGAGTTCGCAGCTGATACATTTGCAGCCCTGAGGTCCTGCTCTGCCGAAGAAGCTCGCGCTTAGCGTCGCGGAGCCGGTGCCAAGAGATCGAGCGCTGGTGGCTAGGAATTCAATCTTGTTGCCCGGCGACAAGAGACTATGTCTCACAGCGGTTTGAACATCGATGGTGGTGACCGGCCCTTCTTCTTCTTTGGCGGGGCTCAGGTACGAGACGTGTGCGAGGCAGACGCTAGCTCGTTTGTTCATCCAGGAGCACCGCAAGGCTCGCAATCTATGAGCCGCATCCTGATGGCTGACCTGCGCAAAGCAAGCAACAGCTGTAATGAAACGTCAGCGGTGTAGCTTAGTCTACAGTAGTGGCGTAGGATGCCGTAGTAGTATGGGTGAGGTGTGGTCGGAGAATTGGTATCTGAGTGGAGGGCTGACTTTGCAGGCTAAACAAGGTGGAGTCGCCGGCACGCAATCGGTATGGCGGGCCGTCTTCAGAGGGCTGATCATGAGGGGCAAAGGGAATAGTGAGGGTGGTTGGAGCATTGAGAACGTTGGATCCAACGTGGCGTGTGACTTGGAGGTGTGTTGTGCAAAACGAGCGTAGCAAGACAAGCTTCTCCACTGTACCACCCTCTCTCCGCATTCAACGACGGCGGGGCATGAGACGGCGAGAACATGAGAGGCCTGCAAAGGTCACGAGCACGAATAGCAAGCAACAAGCGTGCTTGTGTACCGGAAGTTCTCAACTACATAGCACCGCTCCGTGGTCCAGTGATACACCTCCTAGCTCGACAACCGCGAGGCATTAACGCCTGTTCGCCGTGCTAACCGGACCCCAAAAGATGCTTGATGCTTCGTCCGCTCGTTGCGCTGGCTTGGTAGATGTGACATGTGGATCAAGATGTAAGGGCCGTCAAGGGTATCATCGTGGGTCGCTGCGGCATGGCGTCGCTTTTCGGCGGCCATCCTGCTTCGGATGTGTCTGGTAACCAGGCTCTTGGAGAAGGACATTTCGTCATGGTGATCGAACGTTAGCGTGTCACTGAACATAGCTCGGCTTTGGTCTCCTCTCGCTTCTCTCGCTACGTTCACTCCTGTAGCTTCCATCACTCCTCTCTCCAGCATCAGGTCTGGGGGTTCTGCTGCTTGGCGGTGCCTGGCGTATAGGTAGCTGCATTGGTGGTTGGCCATTTGACGCAACAGTTGCAACCTGTGTGCTGCTCGTTCGTGTAGGGTACGGAGGTCTTGAGCTGCCACCGCCGTTGCTGGCATTGAACTGACCGACAGGCTCGGCGCGCCTCCTGTAGTCGGTATCGGCGGGACGACTTCTGCTGTCCATATCTACTTGACGGGCAGGCTCGACACGTCTTCTGCTGTCAACATCCTGGCTCATCGGTTCAGCTCGCCTTCTGCTCTCAGCCTCGATGGGGCGAACCCTGCTCTCGCTTTCCGGCGCACGATTCCTGACTTCTCTGCTCGAGCCGTTGGAGATGGCGCTGATTGGTATCTCGCCAGAAGTAGGCGTAGGCAGGGTGCTGCTAGAGGTTTTGCTTGAGCCTGACGACTTCATAGTATTAGCCGTCCCCGGAGTCTCCTCGCCACGTAGTAATGCTTGAGTAGCTGGTGACAGCATTGGCGCCAGATGACTCTTGCGATTGTGCTTCTCCATCAGACTCACAGCCCACGCCTCCAGATCGACTGGTGTGCGCTTTGCTGCTTGAAGGAATGCATCAGTCTCGTACAGCTCTTTCGGCGTTGGTCGTGCCGCCGGGTCCTTCATGAGACACTTGTCGATCACATCCTCCAGGATCTTTGGGAAGGCGTCGCTCTTCGGTAGCCTCGGTGAAGGCTCAAGCACAATCTGTTGCAGAAGATCCAGAATGCCTTGCGGCCCAGCAGCATCCTCATCATCACCCTCTTCACTCTCAATGCTGAAAGGGAATTTGCCAATAGCAAGTTCCATCAGCGTCAATCCTACACTCCAAACATCGCTTTTGACGCTGTAGTTGGCACCTTGTATCCGCTCAGGTGCCATGTATGTTCCCGTTCCTACAAATGTGTCGGCAACGCTGTTCTCGAGCGCCGAGCTGACACCAAAATCGCAAAGCTTGATCTGACCCTTGCTGTTTACAAGTACGTTCGATGGCTTGATGTCGCGGTGCATGATCCTGTGTGCTGAGTAGAGGTAGCTGAGCCCGCCGAGCATAGCTTCCGCGATCTTGCCTAGAACATCTACGCGCACAGGACCAAACTCGCGTGATATGCTGTCGAGGGAGCTGCGCAGACATTAGCACAATATCAGCAACCTCATATCACAGTATGCTCACCCAACATCCGCATACTCCATGCACATGGTGACATCTCCGCTCTCATTCATGAACGCCCCATAAAAGCTCACGATGTACGGACTATTGCACTCCCGCATGATCTCCAACTCCCTCACGATCCTCTTCCGTACCTCCTTTTTAGCCTCCACGTGTATGATCTTTCGTGCCATGACCAGATTCCACTCCTTATGCCGTACCTTTGACACCGTGCCTCCATTGCCAGCACCCAGGTCTTTGAGCACTTCCAGATCCTCCGTCTTCCACTTGGGCATGTACTCCACGCCTATCTCGAGAATATCGTCGCGACGGCCCTGAGCTTGTCCAAGAGCGGCAGGAATAGTGGTATCGGGTTCGGACGGTGTTGGAGTTGCAGGCTTCGCGGGCGCAGAGAGTGCCAACCCCTTGACGTTCTTGCGCTTCATCGTGCGAGCCTTGAAAGGATCCGTGTCGCCCATGGTGTCTAGTGATGTGGCCGCCGAAGCAGACCAGTATTGAGTGGTGCTTTCTCAGTTCCCGTACCAACGTGTCTGCGTGCTTCCTATTGTCTGCGCTTCCGTAAAGTCTTTCCGATGCCCAAGCCCTGCCTTACGCAACCCTCAAGCTCCCTCTTATGCCTCGTTTTAACCCGGCGCCAGCAGTGCACGCAGATCCAGCCAATCACTCTCCACAGCCAACAGTCCCGCAAGCGCGCAATGCGTCAGCCTTTGAATCTCCTTCGTTAGCCGCGAGTAGCGAATAACTCTCTTCGACTAGGCTCGCGTTCACTGTGTGGGTTGCCGTCTGAAATATATGTGCTACGTCGAACGGGTCTGGTCTGCAGGTCGAGAAGCAGGCCGCAGGATAGTGGGGCTGTCAATACAATACTCTTCCCAATGCGGAGCTGAACGTGCAGCAGAAATCGGCGGATAGTGGCGAGGTGTAAGGAATGGAAGCAGAGTGGCAGATTTGTTTGTGCGCTATGTGTTAGATGAGGCGAGACAGGAGAAGTGGAATATGAAGCACGCGGTGTCGCTAAACGGTAAAGTCTCGAACATGTCGCATCTGCGAAAGGCAATCGAAGTGGGTCCGGAATCGCCACTAGCCGAACCACATTGAGAGGCAGTAGCACGGAGAAGCAAAGACACAGTCTTGGTCTGTTCGTCGAACTAAAGTTACAGTAATCGAGTTCGGAAACGCCTGTCCCTCCTCCCAGACATATCAACATGAAGGCGGCCGTGGGACCAGACCCGGCCGTAGCCTCCCATGAATCATACGCAAACGCCGCCGGTCAAACGACTCGGCCTAGTTTTGACCTCCTGAATGCACCATGGTGATTATTTACACACGTCATATCATCCGCCTTGTGCCCGACGAGATTTTGTCCCCAATTGGTATGGGTTGACGCAAGTACATGTCGAGCACGTCTTCAATCTCATCATCGTGTGTTCCGCCGGCTCTAGTCATACCCAGCGCCGCGTTGCCAAGGACTGGGGTTCGCTCCATTGCCGCGAATGGAGCCTTGCTGCCGATTGTCATCGTACGGACTCGCAGCAGGCTGCACGTTGTGCATGGGCGGGTTTTTCGGCCCAGCACCACCATATGCAGTCTGCTGATTCTGGAGTTGAGAGCTCTGCTGCCTTTCGCTGCTACCGCCAGACCAGCTATCGTCGTCGTCCTCAATTCTTGCACCCTTGTTATTGTTCCAGCCATGCTTCGACTCTCCACGCGCCGTGGCACCAAGAGCATCGAGCTCAGTGTTGAAGCCTGTCTGCGACTTGATGAAACTGCCACGATCGTCGCGCATCGGCTGATAGCGCGTATCCGGGTTCTTCGCGACGACTGCGATGATAGATGCGATCAGGACCAGGATCAACAGAACAGTCGAGAAGACGGCGTTGTAGATGAAGAAGATGACGCCCATGACTCCAGTGACGATGCCCTGCGAGATAAATGTTAGCATGCTTTCGAGCGCAACCTGGGTATCGCTATGCTTACCGGCTGACCGAATATGCCCGTAAATACCAGCAAAAAGATCGCACTGATGAAGTTTATGACGGTAATCGAGATGTTGAACGCATTCGTCTTCTTGTCCATGTACGGCCGGAGCACACAAATGATGATCAAATAGACAGCCTCGATAACGACCAGCCCGATGGCCTGCACAACACCATTGCCTTGCGCGAGAGCAATGAACAGTCCCTTGGCCAGAATGTAGATCAGGAAGGGTACAATGAAGTAGTAGGCCGTAGCCTTGAACTGCACATAGAGGAAACCCCACTTGTTCAGCGCTGCCGGGTCGGAGTAGAGAATGTACGCCGGGTTCTTGTGCATGGTGACGCTGCGACGCGCGAGACGGACGACTTTGCTTGATGCCCAGGCCAGGATGGCAAGCATAGTGAAGATGGTGAAGACGGCCAATACCATCTCAGCGGTAGAATCGTTCCGCGTGAACTCCCAGAAGCACAATACGACCATCTGGGGAAAGCCGATCAGCACGACTCGGAAAAGAATGCCCTTGAGCACAGTCGTCCAGCCATTGCGGAAGTCCTGAAACTTCTCGCCCTTCATGCGGCCCATCTTGATGAGCGCTTCGCAAGCGAGCTTGAAAAGCAGTACGCCGATGACAACAGCCACGACGAAGATCAGGAAGAAAATGTAGCCCGTCAAGAAGATGTTGGTCACTTCGATCCCAGCCCGGAAACCCACACGCTGAATCCCGCGTACTATGACAGTATTCGCCGTGTCGGTGCCAGTAGCTCCATCGGCGTTCGTGCGAGCGCGCAGGATCGAGTCGTGAACCTGGTAAGCGGCGCGCTTCATCAGGCTGTACACCACATCCAGACTGCGCTTCTGCACCTCTACACTAGTCGTGCCCAAGCTGGAAAGCACCGTGGATGGCTTGCCACCAGTCGCCCGCTGGTACCATGTCGCGATGCTCTGTAGGAAGCCCAGGCGAATGATACCCAAACTCCACTGGAAGTTCTGTGTCCAAGATGCGACCACAGGCGGCAAATTGACAGCAGTCATGCCCATGAAAGCCTGAGCCTGGAAGTAGCCGAACAGCGCGAGGGCATTAGCCGCGACGTGTGCGGCCGTGTTCGAGTGTCCCAATCCTGATGTGACTGCCGAAGCAAGCAAAGCGAGCACAGATATCACAGCCAATGCCCACGCCACAGCCTTCTGATCCACTGTCTTTCCATTTGACAACTCTGCCTCCACGCAAGCCGCTGGTTGTCCCGTAACCGAAGAGTTGAAGTACACCTTCACTTTCGCATCCAGATCCGGAATGGTATACGCGATTCCAGGAACATTACTCAGCGCATTCGCTGGAATTGGCACGTTACTGGTCGGCAGATTCAGCTGCCCTTCGTTCATGGGACATAGACCCGTGAAGTCAAGCGCGCATGGGTCCAAAGTGGTCTGGTAAATCTGCAATCCATAGGCGGAAACAACCAAGTCTATTGTGATGTTGCCCTGAATTGTGGAGACTCCGACCACGCTGAAGGAGAGACTGTTGTTCTTTGGCGTGAGGATAACATCGAATTGTGTGGCGCTAAAGTTGTTGTTGGTTTGGCATGGATTCAGGGAGTCGGAGTAGAGCATTTGCTCTGCTGAGGCGAAGGTCGCGAGCCCGGCGAGGGCGCATGATGCTAAGGATGCTAACGAGGGCTTCATGGTGTGGTATGTGTGGTGTCAATGTGTGTTGTGGCGCTGATCCGGGTGTGCCGGTAGGGAGCAGTGGGCGGCGACAATGCGGCTGCCGGTATGTATGTGGTCTGTCCTCTGTAGATGCGCAGATGTGCTGTCGTGATTGCTACAGGAAGCGAGGGACTGTAGGAAAGTGGTTGTTGGGTGTCGTGAAGGAGACTTGGAGGTTGCTGGGCAGGTGATGCGCGGAGAAGGCGACGGGTCTATTCTCGAAACCTGGGGTGAAGAAGAAGGGTCCCGAACAAGACGTCGATGTTTGGTGATGGAATGAAACGAAGGTGGTGCTGTTCCCGTTGCAAGAATACAGTCAAGATTCAAAGGAATACAGAACTATTGGCGTTGCATGATGAACACTGCATAACGTACCACGACTGTGTTGAGGCTGTGCAGAGGAATGTCATAAGGGGTGTCTTGTCATCAGCGAACGCGCACGCCTCAAAGTCTTGATGTGGAGAGCGATGCGCAAGTTGATTGGTCGTGCTATTTCGCAATACGACGACTCTTTGGCGGCGTGTGGGAGGCCTTGTCACTCTCTGGCAATGTACAAGTAGTGCTGTAAGTGCTGCTGTTGATACAATGTTCGTAATGGTGGTCAAAGGTCGTCATAATCCCTAAGCCCTTCTCCTGATAACACTACTCATACACCATTCTCCAGCAAACTATTCAACATCCTGCTCGAGCCCTTCCTCTTGAGTTTCTTCGAGGCCGTCCCATCAGATCTCAACATCAATCCCCAAATCCAGCCCGCCGATAACCTCATCGTCCATATGCTTCTTCCTGATCGCCCCCACAGCCGCCGCAGCAGCCAACCCACCCCTCTCCTTCTTCACACCATTCAGCGGCGTCCCCGCCCTTGACCTTCTTGGTGTAGACGTAGTAGGCGCGCCAGGAATCGGAGTGCCAGCCCTACTAGCATCTGAGTCCCCGAACAAGTCCGCCATATCCGAACTCTTCGGCACAGCCAACAACTGTGCTTCCTTCTCAGCGTCCTCAGCAACTTTCTTCGCATCTGCTTCAGCCTTTGCTTTGGCCTCCACCGCGGCCTGCTCCCGCGAGATGGCAAGCTTGCGCTTCTCCTCCAGCAAAGCTTTCCGCACATCCTGCACATTCCTGCCACGGTTCTTCATGTTCAGCGCTGCCATTGCCTCCTGCGTGCCATTTGCGCCGGCGCCACCAGCTTTCTTGATCGGGGTAGTCTTGATACCATGTCCGTGGCCATTGACGGCGGTGGAAGCATTGTTGTCGAGCGCTGCAAGCTCGGCGTCGCAGCGCATGACTTCATCGGTATCGCCAGACTCTTCGGCCGCGACTTTGCGCTTGGTGATCTTCTCACGCTTCAGCTTAGCTGCGTTAGCTGGGTCCAGTTTGCGCTCCATAGCACGCTGGTTGGCGAGCTTCTTGCTGATCTTCTCGTCGGTCCACTCTGTGTCGTGGAGACCTCGCAGGGCGTCCATCCTGGCCAAAAGGTATTTTCGAGTCGGCAAGCGGATGTTTTCTTTCTTCAAAGTGGCAATGTAGCGATCATACTCCTGGTCGGTGATTTTGCTGTCGCTGCATGCTGAGAACGGCCATGGTCTCTCTGCTGCACCGTGCGCGACGAGTGCGTACAGATCTGTGGTGAACTTCTTGCCGTTGCTGGCCTCCATCTCGTACGGTCTGCCTTCTTTGAGGCCTGCGAGGTGTTAGTGGACGACCATCATCGCAACAGATTCGTCCTTACCCTTGATCTGCGCCATGCGGTACTGGTTCTGCCCAGTCTCCCGATTCAGTCCAATGCTGACACGAGTGAAGCAGCCCATGACCGCATCCTCAAACCCAGGGTAGAAGCACACCTTCGCAAACGCCGTACGTCCAATGCGACAGCGTTCATAATCCCGCATCTCAGCTTGCGGCTCGTCACGATGTCTGGTATCACTCGCAGGCTCAGCCGCCCACTCGACCTCCGACTCACCATCAGCATCTCGATCTGAGCCGGCAGGTGAAGCTGATCGATCATCTTTGCGACTCTTGTTCGCCTCCTGTCGTCCCTTCTCTGTGCCTTTGAGCTCACGCGCGCGTTTATAATCATCCAGCGCCGTCTTCTTGGGCTCAGCTTTCGGTCGCGTTCTCCTGCCACCATCCTCCAGATCTGCTTCGGCGGCTTTCCGCTTGGTGATGTTTTCTCGCTTGCTCTTGATGGAGGCCAATTGCTTTTTGAGTGACAGATTCTGCTGACGCTTAAGGTTTTCTTCAGCGCGCTCAGCAAGGACGGCTTCGCGCTCGATTTCAGGTTTGGACAGCAAGTTTTCGCGGTCGATAGCGTCGTGGTATATTCCTTCGAGTGGGTAGAGTGGGCCGTCGTCGATCTCGGGCGAGCCAGGGGCGTCCATGTCGGCATCTTCTTCCATGCCGCCTGCTCCAAGCGACTCGGCTTCCGAGGGTGAGCTGTTCACGCCAAAGTCAGTCATGTTCGTGGTAGAGTGTCGCGAATCGTTGTTCAGAAGAAAAGATCGAGTGATGGCGGAGTCAGAGCAGGCTAGGCACTAAGGCCGCGTCGCGCACAATCTCTGTTTGCATGAAAGAGGGTTCGGCTTACCCTCCACCCAGATCATCATCATCCTCACTCTCCTGCTTCCTTGCCTTCTTTCTGCGGCCCTTCACCTTCTGTGCCACGCCCTTGGTCCGTCGAGGTGCTTCATCAATCTTCTCGACGCTCTCCTTGGCTTCCTCACTGGCCGAGCGGTCGTCAAACGCCTGCGTCTGCTCGATATCGTCGCCGTCATCGTCTGATTCTCCACCCACCATGCCGAGAAGCTCGCGGTCAAGCTCATTGTCGGACATCTTCGCGATTGGTGATGGTTCGGTGATTGATGGTATTGGTGATACAGGAGTAGTGGAAGACGGTCTTCTTTGTTCAGCCTTGCGTGGATCTGAAGATGGTTTATGCGTAGTTGGTGATTGTGAAGTGGATGAAGAAGAGAAAATTACAAGTCTATTGACGCTCGCGAACGTACTGCGGACAATAGCACAGCCCCCTTGCGATTGTTGAAGTCTGGGAAAGTCAGTGAGGTTGCGTCGAGGTGCAGACGCGAGCCAGCCAGCACGTGAAAGCTTCCCCGGAGCTAAATGACGGGAAGCTACCGGGTGGCGTTTCTTGGCACAGCGAGCAAAGACGAACTGGAGACGACGACAGATGTGAGGTGGTAGCATTCTTCGCATCTTGTAGCTTTTTTTGTTGTACTGTAGGTGCAAGCCAGCGGCGCATGCAGAAGACTTCCCTACAGTAATCCCAACAGCGAATTACGAGTAGCAACAAGCTGCTGCATCATCGACCTTCCATATTCGTCGAGCTCCATATTGCATTACCACGCCCCAAAACCCTTGCTGTCTACTGTCGTCCAACTCACGTTCTCAAGCAGATTAAACCACAGACACCTTCCACCGCGATGCCTCTCTCGAAAGACTCAGACGGCCACTCCGTCGTCCCTCTCTTCATGAACGGCGCCGCGATCCCCATCGACTCCTCGCGCATCCAACCAGTTACCTCCTCGATCTCAGACTCAACAATCCACTACTACGCCACGTGCACCACCTCTGACTGCGACTCAGCGTGCGAGGCAGCATGGCAAGCCTTCAGCGGCACCACCCTCTCCACAGGCCGCAGCGGATGGAAACGCGCCTCCACAAACACTAGACGAGACATCATAATCCGCGTTGCGGACCTCTTCTCAGAACGTCAAGAAGAGTTGATCAAAGCCCAGATGGACGAAACAAGTTGCCAACGAGGATGGGCGATAAATAACGTCCAGTTAACCATTGGCTACCTCCGAGAGATTGCCAGCTGCGTGAGCAATATCAAAGGCGTCATACCTCCGATCGATAAACCAGATACATTTGCCTTCGTATTCAAGGAACCCGTGGGACCTGTTCTCGTCATACCTCCCTGGAATGCCGCTCTTGTGCTAGCAACCCGTGCCATCACTAGTGCTATTGGAGCAGGCTGTAGTGTAGTACTCAAGTGCTCTGAGCTTTCACCTTTGACACACAGTTTGATAGTGGATATATACCACCAAGCTGGCTTACCTCCAGGTGTGCTGAACTCGCTGCAGACTTCACGGGAGAATGCGGCGGAAGTGACAGAGCATTTGATAGCCAGTCCGTATATCCGAAAGATTGAGTTCATTGGCTCAGCTGCCGTGGGACGTATAATTGGCGCCACGGCTGCTAAGTACTTGAAACCTGTACTTATGGAACTTGGAGGCAAAGGACCAGCTATAGTATTGGATGATGCGAATCTGCAGAAAGCGGCTGTGTTGTGTGCAAAGGGCGCTACGTTGCACCATGGACAGATTTGCTTTAGTACTGAGCGGATTATTGTTCTGAAGAGTGTAGCGGAGAAGTTTCAGGGGATCTTGAAAGGGGTCATGGAGAAGGAACAAGGTGGTCAAGCAGTGCATTCTGGCATTGCTGACAAGGCTCGTGAGATTTTGCAGGAAGCTAAGGATCACGGCAACGAGTTCTTGGTGGGTGGTCCTGAGATGGCGGTCAAGAATGGCGTCAAGCCCTCGATCGTGATGATTCATCCCAAGACGTCTAAGGATCAACTGAGGATTGTTGATGAAGAGACTTTTGGACCTTCTGCAAGCTTATACGTCGTGGAGGACGATGTTGAGGCTATCAGCCTGGCCAACTCGAGTGCTTATGGGTTGAATGCCACAATTCACAGCACAAACATGGAGCGCGCGCTCAAGATGGGGAAAGAGTTGGAGTACGGACAAGTACATGTTAATAGCATAAGTGTGTACACCAGCACTACTGGACCACAGGGTGGCGTCAAGGGTTCAGGCTGGGGACGTCAGAACGCAGGTTGGGGACTCGAAGAGTTCGTGCAGGAGAAGTTCATTACTTATCATGGGAAGGATGCAGACGTACCGGCGGCGTAGGAGAGTTGTAGCTCGCTCAGTGACGGGAGCTTCTGCGGCGAGGAACACATGGACATGAAACGGCTAGTTTGCCGCGAGGGCAGCAGCTCTCTTCGCGATGCCAGACTTGCCACAAGGCATTGCATGGCGCAGCGACCGCGATGCAGTCTCTCGTTTTATCTGAGATGATGAGAAGTCGAGATAAAATAAATCCATACTTCCTGATGGGTTGTATGGGCCACAAAGACGAGTATGAAGCATTGAGAGGATGTCGATGTGCGATATTACGATGGTGCCAGCCCTCAGTTGGTCATTGTGACATTAGAGCAATACGCATGCAGATCCAATGCGGTGCCCGAGAAGCTTTGTGGCATACGCCATGCGGTCTGAGGCGGTCACCGGTTTTGTAGCACCGGCTAGGGCATAGCTATCGACAGCAGCGATCGCAACGCTTATCTATTCGACGATCCTGTCTATCTTGGTGCTCGAGCTGCAGATGAGTCATCAGCTGGTTGTGCTACGCGAAGGATTGGGTGCTGACCACCCGGAGCCCCGAAGTCGATCCTTTTGTATGCTGTATTCGTTGTTGGCGTTGTGCAGCGCTGTTGGATCTCGGGCACTGGCGTTCTAATTTTACGAACGACATATACGTTGTGCATGAACCGGCGGGTTGCCACGATGTCCACGAGATTGCATACATCGACTTGAAGCATAGCAATACACATCCAGCACCGGTGATACCGGAGTACGACATGGGCTCTCATTCACCAGAGCAAGCAGAATGTCTTAGCGTCGCAATCATCGGCGGCGGACTATGCGGCCTCGCTCTCGCGGTGGCTCTCAAACAGCGGGACATCGTGTTCAAGGTCTACGAGGCGCGGTCCTCGTTCACTGAGCTTGGTGCAGGTATCAACATTGGCCCGAACACCCTAGACGCTTTTCGCCTCATCGATGGCGGGCTGGGTGAAGCTTACCTGGATATGGCTGCTCGCAATCCTCCGGACAGGCAGGATGTTTGGTTCGACGTACGTCTTGGCGCTGCGATCAATGGCCACGGGGATGGCGAGAGAGTTGCGAGTTTGATGGCGCCTCCCACCGGAAGTATGTGTGTTGGCCGAGACGCTTTACTTCAGCTACTTGCCGAAAGGGCTGGTCTTGTGGATGGAATCGGACGTGAGCGAGCAGCGTTCAACAAGAAATTGGTCGGTCTTGAGGACACGGCTGGTGGGATTACTATGTCATTCGAAGACGGCACGTCCGAAAATGCAAGTGTGGTGATTGCTTGCGATGGCATCCACTCAGCGGTACGTCGACTCATGATTGATCCTGAAAGTCCCGCAGCCAAGCCTGGATTCTCACAGGCTGGTGTATATCGAGCAATGCTGCCTTTCCAGAAGCTCGAAACGGTACTCGGACCCCAAATGGCTCGCACCAGCCAGATAATTCCCGGCCCCTCAGGCTATCTTATCATGTACCCTGTCTCGGAGACGACTATGAATGTCGGTCTCTGGGTCTGGAGAAGAGAAACATGGCCCCATCGAGAGTGGGTACTGCCCAATCAAAGAAGTGCGATGGAACAGAACCTCCGGGACTGGGGTGCGACAGCGCGTAGCATTATGGAACTTGTACCGGATCCTCCGTTCTATGCGGGTCATTACTATCACACACAGCCCAAGTCGCACTGGAAGGGCCGCGTGTGCCTGATAGGTGACGCAGCGCATGCAATGCCGCCGGTATGTGCCGCACTCAACCCAAAGCCTCTGCGCTTGGTGATTAGGCTAACTCGACATGTGTGTAAAGCATGCAGGATCTGGCGCAGGACAGGCGATGGAGGACGCATATGTGATGGCGGAGGTTCTAAGCAGTGTAGCTGAGTTCGATCCCACGGAAGCACATGTCGCTGCAGCGTTGAGCGCCTATGAAGCTGTCCGCCGCCCTAGATACGAACAAGTCGTCGCGGCGAGCGTGAAGGGCATGCACGATTGGTAATACTCTTCGTAGGAGGGCACGAGCTCCAGCTGACTTTTCCAGGTCCGACTTGTACGATGTTCCAGTGACCGAGCAGCGATTGAAAGACTGGGTCGAGCTTGCGAAGAACCGGTTCGACTTTATCTGGAAGCATGATCTGGCCGGAGATGCAAGTAGTGCACGAGCCAGCATGCGACAGAAAGCAGTCCTCTAGTTAATCTAATCAGTACTTGCGCTTAGCAGATTGAAACAATGCTCGCGGCGTTTGGGAGTGTTACCCGGCCAGTCTGAACGGGGAGCATGTAACCTTTGTCAACACCATCATTGGCCTAGTATAAGGCCGGCATCGAACAGTTGAGCTCATCAGCCTCTCCCAGGGGCTGGCCTACATGAGGGGCATTTTTGCTGAGTATACAAGCTCCAAGCGGGTCGGCGCCAGCAAGATCGGTACATTGACTCGAGGCGAATTCACTGGTAAGACTGGGTCGAGGATGGGTTTGCGTGTACCATACACCGCAGAGTAGTCACATGACCGTGAAGGAGTCTCGCGTGCTTGCACCAACTCGTCACGCCATTGCGCTAATCTGCGATGCCGGTCCTCACAAGCCTCACCTTCCTCTACCAGCAAGCAGGATCTTCTCGCATTGCAGCCGTGCTGTTCCCTGCAGAGCCCACGAGGTGGAAACGCCATCGCCAAAGGCATACTCACCACGTTGAGAGTGGGTCTCCGTCAGCGATGGTCCCATCCAACAGCCGATGCTCGCCATGCATGGCTGGGATGTCAAGCACTGCACTATACAGATAAGTACTTCGACTTAGCTTTCTTGTCTGTACCACCATCAAGATCCCAACTCCCCTGCCAAACCTGCCATCATGCCTGTTGAACTTCTCTCACAGGCGACCGGATATGGCATCATCATTGGGCTTTCCGTGGCCTTCTGTATCATCATCCTTGGTGCAGTTGAGATACAGAAGCGATATCTTTCCGAAGAGTCGAACCACTCTGAGATGTTTGTGAGGCGCTCCTCTACCAGTACCTTACACATGCAGCAATTGCAATGCTGACGATGTTGGCTTCGTTTAGATGGTCGCCAACAGATCTGTCGGCACTGGACTGACGGCCTCAGCGGTCTTTTCGAGTTGGATGTGGATCAATGAGAGCGTGTTCTCTGCTGCCTATACGTATGTTGACGTTTTGTGGGGTGGCAATAGCTACTGACTTGTCTAGCTACAAATGGGGAGTCGCTTTGCCAATCTGGTGGGCGAGCGGCCTGTCGTTCCAGATTGCATTGATGGCGGTCCTGGGCATCGTCGCAAAGCTGAGAGTACCATACGCCCACACTTCGATGGAATTCATGCGCCGTCGGTACGGAAGCTCTGTCCACGCGATCTTTATTGTACTGAACCTTGTCAACAACATCTTTGGTTGCGGCAGCATGATTCTTGCGGGATCTCAGCTAGTGACGGGCATGACGGGCATGCATGTGGTTGCTGCATGCATTCTGCTGCCTGCCGGAGTCGTCCTCTACACTGCCGTCGGAGGGCTCAAGGCAACCTTTCTGACGGATTTCCTGCATACCACGATCGCCTTGATACTACTGCTTTACTTTGCGATTGCGGTCTTATCAAACGAGTACATCGGTGGTCCATCTGGTCTTTACGACAAAGTCAAAGCAGCCAACGATGATATCCCTGGCAATTACGAGGGCTCGCTGTTGTCCTTCAAGTCGAAAAGCGCTATTCTCTTTGGTCTGGTCCTCAAGTTCGGAAACCTCGCATTGGTGCTGATGGACACTGCGTTCTGGCAGAAAAGTTTTGCATCGGAAGTCACTGCTACAGTACCCGCGTACGACCTGGTGTCAATTGTTATTATTGCTGTTCCCTGGTGCACCGGAACGATCATCGGCCTCGCAGCGCGTGCGATCGAGCACACTCCAATCTGGGTAGGCTACCCCGAGACTCTTACTTTGACACAGGTTAACAGCGGCCTCGTCATGCCCTACGTCCTGGAGTCGCTTCTCGGAAAAGGTGCCACCACCGGACTGCTCGTGCTGATCTTCATGGCCATCACGAGTACGGTGTCGTCGTCTATGATTGCTGTCTCCAGCATGATCTCGCTCGACTTCTACCGAACGTACATCAACCCACACGCGAGCGATCGTAAGACGCTCCAAGTCAGTCATATAGGTGTGCTTTGCCATGGCGCATTCATGGCTGGCTTCGCCATCATGCTGGAATATGCAGGAGCAACGAACAACTGGTCAACATACTTCCGACCAATCATCGCCTGCCCAGGCATCATACCTATGATGCTCACCATCCTCTGGTCTCGGCAAACAAAATTGGCAGCCATCTTATCGCCGATACTGGGTTTGATCTCTGGTGTGGTCGTCTGGCTAACGTTGTCATGGTACTGGGCTGGCGCTATCAATATCACGACAACGCAACAACAGGTCCCGGGCCTCTACGCTGCGATCGTCTCTTTCTTCTCACCTGGACTCTTCTCGGTCGTCATCTCGCTCACGATCAAGCCACGACGGTTCGACTGGCGCGAATTCTTGCGTATGGAGCTTATCGAAGAGAAGAAGAGTCCAGACTCGAGTCAAGCTCCTTCCATCAGAGCAAGCAAAACTGCCTTCGACGATGGTGAAGGTGTTAAAGTGGTCGATGGCGACGACGAAAAACATGCGGCATTCCAAGTCAACGTCCCCGCAACGCATATTCCAGCCAGACTACCACCCTCCGAGAGCTCTGAAGCGAAGGATCTGGACGATGTTGTCCATCCGTTCCCAGAGGAGACCTTGGTACTTATCCGGAAGTGGCGTAAATATGCCACGATATTCCTGATTGTCAACATACTGGTGACGATCGTCTTGTGGCCATTGCCGCTGTACCGGAATTGGATCTTCACGAAGAGCTTCTTCAGTGGATGGGTGGTAATGGCGATTATATGGGAGTTCGGCGCCTTCTTCGCTGTGGTGGTGTATCCAGTGTATGACGGACGTCATGCCATTGCAAAGGCTTTGAGGGGAATGCTGGCGGAGCGGAAGAAGACAGCGTAGTTGCAGTCAAGATGAGCACGCTATTGTACCATTGGCCAGCCAGCATCCGCATGTGAGCCTGGTTGTCGCAAGTCTTAGCTGGTTTTGATCAGTCATCAACCATCAGGAGGAAGTAATCGAATGTGCAGCATGGCTGCAGTAGCTCCCGCAGTCATTGCTTCTTCTGTAGCCTCGACAAAGCAGAGGTTATGCACATGATCAGTCATAGTGCAGTGAGACGACACGCTAATCCGAGCTTGTATAACTGTCTCAGATGTATACTCTGCAACGCTCAGCAGCTTTAATTGCCGTTGTCTCTCGCAGTCCCTCGCATTCACCACCACTATGGCCTCCAAGCTCTTCGTAGACGTCTACACAGTCCCAGCCTTGGCCACCGCAACGGGCGACCCGGATCCGCTCAAGCAACTCTGGTCTCCAACAAACATCACACTCATCCATAATACAAAGACCGGCATACTCTGCGATTGCCCTCCCACAATTGCCGAAACAGAAAAATTGTCTTCCTGGGTCCAGACCACATTCCCAGATCTAAACATCACACATTTCGTCCTCACGCATGCTCACCTGGACCACTTCTTTGGTTTACCCGTCCTAGCGAGAGCGTTCCCAGGCATCAAGCCAGTCGCGACAAAACAAGTGGCCGAGGGTGCAGCAAAGCAGTATGCCAACCCTGCTGCGGAGAAGTTCTGGCCTGGTCAGCTACCCACCGAGCAAGTCATATTTGAGGCTCTGCCTGAGAGTAACGAGTTTGAGCCTTTTGATGGCGTGACGATGAAGGCTTATGATGTCGTGCATGGCGACTGCGCTCACAATAGTTACCTCCATGTCCCTGATCTCGAATTGGTGGTGGCAGGAGACGTAGTGTATGGCGATTGTCATCAGTACCTGGTTGAGGCTTCGACGAAGGAGAAGCGAGGGCAGTGGCTGGCCGCACTGAATGAAGTCGAGGCGTTGAGACCACAGATTGTTGTTCCGGGACATGCGAGGGCCAGTCAGGTCTGGGGTGCTTATCTGATTCAGAGTACGCGGAGCTACATACATGCCTTTGCGGATGAGCTAGCCAAGGCGACCAGTGTTGGGGAAATGGTGGCGAGAATGCAGGAGTTGTATCCGGAGAGGTGGAATCTGTTCTTATTGGAAGTAGCTTGTGCAACGAGCTTTGCGAATAAGGGAAAGTAGATTCGTCGTCAGAATGGCCACTCAAAATATCGTTTTTGGCAAGCAGTGACCATCCATGATGGAGTAGACACTTCGTCTTGACTTGTATTTTATTCACCGTCCGCGGTCGTGTCGTCCCTGATCGGCCTCAGCTACGTGTCCTGCGTGTATCCTTTGAATTCGAGCTAAGCGGTACCGAGCACTGTCAGCAGATGAACAAGGCGACTGGTCTCTCTTGTGATTTTCCTGCTGTATTGTTCCTCTTGAAGGTGCATCTCGTTTGAGACGTCACTGGTATTTTAACGCTAAGCTGCATTGGTTCAAGCAATCCCGCGCTAGTATTTGCGTGAACATCTTTGAGCTCCAGAAAGCTGCACAACCCAAACATTTCCATCCTCACCACCATCTCTTACGCGCCCACCCCTGCACCTCTCTTACGCCACCATGGCCGCCGCCCGTTCCACCACCGAAGCCATCGCCCAGAACGCGCAGGAAACAGCGCATTCGGCTTCAATCGCCTCGAACTCCTTCCTCGATTCCGCATCACGATGGTACGCCGACAACAAAGTCGCCGCATGGACAATCGCGGGCGTGACAGTTGTCGTTGCGGGCGGGACTGTCTATTACCTCTCCTCATCATCACGAGCTCCCAAAGTCTCAGACGAAGACAAGAAAGCGAAAAAGGAGCGACGGAAAGCCAAGAAGACTGATGCACCTATACGGGCAGCAGAAGAGGGTGAGGCGAAAACACAGGAAAAGACAGCGCCGGTGACAGCACCGAAAGCTGCGACAGTAGCTGAGGAACCTCCTGAAGAACTGCCACAGGTGACAGAGGAGACTGTGGGCTCGCTATCAGAAGCGCAACGGAAAGACTACGCCGCGAAGCTGAAAGCAGCGGGCAACAAGGCATACGGGTCGAAAGACTACAACAACGCCATCGATCTCTACTCTCGCGCCCTGCTCTGCAAACCGGATCCTGTATTCTACTCCAACCGCGCTGCTTGCCACAATGCTCTGTCTGACTGGCCAGCTGTTATTGCCGACACCACTGCTGCCATCAACCTTGACCCTGAATACGAGAAGGCATTGAACAGGCGAGGAAATGCCTATGAGCAGGAAGGCCAATACAGCGAGGCATTGTTGGACTACACCGCGAGCTGCATTATTGGCCAATTCAGGAACGAAAGCGCGGCACAAGCAGTCGAGAGGCTGTTGAAGAAGGTTGCGGAGACAAAAGCCAAGGCGATCATGGAGGGCAAGGAGAAGAAGCTGCCATCTCCCACATTCGTGTCCAACTACCTCCAGTCTTTCCGGCCGCGACCTCTGCCCGAAGGATTGGACGAGAGTGCCGACCTGGAAGAGAACAGCGGAAAATGGTACCTGCGAAAGGGTCTTCTCGCAATCCAACAACGAACTGGCGATGGCTACACGGAGGCTGCGAGATGTTTCGACGAAGCGATCGAGAAGAATCATCTGGACAAGCATGAGTGGACTGCTTACGCCTACAACATGCGAGGAACATTCCGCTACCTCCGTGGCGAGAACGACGCGGCATTGGAGGACCTGAATAAGTCAATTGAGCTCGACCCAGCGCTAGTACAGTCCTACGTCAAGCGCGCGAGCATGCACCTTGAGCAGAGCAAGCGGGAAGAGGCAGCGCACGACTTCGAATTGGCCATGTCTCACAACGACCAGGACCCTGACATCTTCTACCACCGGGCGCAGCTTCATTTCATCCTCTCTGAATTCAAAGACGCCGCCACAGATTACCAGACCTCTATCGATTTAGACCCGAAGTTCATCTTCTCGCACATCCAGCTTGGCGTAACGCAATACAAGATGGGCTCCATTGCTTCCTCGATGGCCACATTCCGAAGATGTATCAAGTCCTTCGGCGACAAGTCAGACGTGTACAACTACTACGGTGAGCTATTGCTCGACCAGCAGAAATACCAGGAGGCGGTTGAGAAGTTCGATACCGCTGTTGAGATGGAGCGGAAGAATGTTGGTGAGAAGGGAGGCATGAATGTTTTGCCGCTCATCAACAAGGCTTTGGCGCTGTTCCAGTGGCGACAGGACTTCAGTGCGGCGGAGGAGTTGTGCCAGAAGGCTCTGGGCAGTAAGTTCTGCTTTCACTCTACCACCACATCAGCTTTGCTAACACAATGTCCAGTCGATCCTGAGTGTGACATAGCAGTCGCCACCATGGCCCAATTGCTACTTCAGCAAGGCAAAGTTACCGATGCGCTCAAGTACTTCGAACGCGCAGCAGAGTTGTCAAGGACAGAAGGCGAGGTTGTCAACGCCTTGTCGTACGCGGAGGCGACGCGGACGCAGCTGGAGGTACAGGAGAAGTACCCAGCGCTTGCGGCTAGGCTGCAGGGCATGGGTGCGCAGGGTATGGGTGGACCTCCTCCTATGAGATAGGATGGTATTGTTTGAGTAGAAAGGTTGGGTGTGCGAGCCTCTGTGTACCGATAATTACCTTACGCTTCCTGGGAGGGTGTCGAGACGTGGAATGGACTGCTGGGCAGATACATAGCGAGGCTTCTTGTACTATTGCTCCTCTCCTAACGTGCCTTTTGGTCTACGCTCACAAGTCCGAGCGTGCCAAGCCATATCTTAACACGCCGATGGTTGAGTAAGGGAGGACAACGACGCCCGTCACACCACGACCTCGAGCACTGCCCATCTCTGTGAAAGCACAGTATGTTCTTGGTCGCGATCAATTGCTGGTTCAACCCCCGCGAGCAATGAGTAGAGTTTTGCCACCCGAACAAACCATAGCACGCTAGTGAGTGAGTACTCTCAACGGAAAGCCCAGTATGACTTTCATTCCATCACGGACTTTTTCGAGGCACATAGGCAAGTCACCATGGCAGACAAAGATGCTTCGACGCCTCGCGTGTTCATCATGCGGCATGGACAAACTGAGTGGTCCCAGAATGGCCGCCACACATCCATCACAGACATACCACTTACGGAGCGCGGCGAGAAACAAGTCAAAGCTTCTGCTGAGTACATGTACGGCAGTGGCAAGCTCATTGATCCAGCCAAGCTGGCAAAGGTTTTCGTAAGTCCGAGGAAGCGCGCAATACAGACGTTCGAGCTACTATCGGGTGAGCAAGGAGGCTACGAAGTGACTGAGAGCTTAGCTGAGTGGTACTACGGGTATGTCGTTCTTCCGGCGTGATTAGATTGTCATCGAAGTTGACCGGGACCAGGGAGTACGAAGGGCTGAAGCCTGCAGAAATACGCTCGAAGCGAAAAGCTCAAGGTCTCGACCAGGACCGAGCATGGGACATCTGGTCTGATGGATGCGAGGGTGGGGAGTAAGCAGATGGAACCTTTGTGACTGTTAGGAGACATATTACTGACGGGTCCAGATCACCGGCGCAAGTCACTGAACGTATCGACGCACTTATCAAGACCATCAAAGAGATTCAAGCGCCACATATGAAAGACAACGAGCCGAAAGACATTGTGTTAGTCGCTCACGGGCACCTCACAAGAGCGTTCGCCAAGCGATGGCTAGGCTACGAGATGTCCTTTCCCCTGAGCCTCATGATGGAGCCCGGCGGTGTGGGTGTTCTGAGTTACCAGCATCAAAATATCGACGAGCCAGCGCTTCTCTTAGGTCTTGGGTTCCCGACCCGAGAGTAGAGATATCTCGGTAGCCCAAATACTGGGTGATGGACTCTAGGCAGAGAAAACACATTTCGATATCCACTAGGTTGTGTCCGACAATAGCAGTACGAATCTATGAGCTAGGTGATGGTAACTGCGAGCGTGCCATCCTACTTAAGAGCTGTTCCACAAGGGCCATGAAGTTCTCGTTGTCGCTGTGTCTGTTCCCATTGAGACTGCGACGGCTGATGGTCCTGGCGTGTGCAGGGACCTTCCAAGCTGAATATAAAGCTGGAACAGCACCAGTGTCGACCGCTCGAGGCCTCCGGAGCTGTGCGGTGTACCTATGTACTGTCTAGAATCGCCTCGTCTGCCCACGAGGACATGCTGGGTTGCCCATCTTGGCAAGAGCATGGTCAATCAATGTGGCAGCTCTACTATCGACCCTATCAGCTTGTGGCATTGCTTGATCTCGAACATAGCGTCTTTGGTTCACGCCAGCCACGTCTGCTGCACGCACGCTGCAGACACGCCACTGCTCGCTTAAGCTGTCAGGTGGCGCCACCATTACCATTATGATAGGCCTGCGAAAGACCTACATCCGAAGTGTGCTGTCCGCTGGAGAAAGGCGAAGGCATTGCTATGCAGTGCCAGTCAGCCTCATGCCATGAGCTGGGCGAGATGGTGTGCTGCCAAGCCGTCACGCCACGCTTTTTGTGTAGTATAACAGTGCCCAAAGCTTCGCGTGCTTGAATCTATGCCCCCCAGATCCACTACTCTCCCAACAAGCGACGCTCACAGCATTTTTACAACATGGCGATGCAAAACCTCGATCTCGAGAAGCAACCCTTCATCGAAGCAAAGGAGATCACTCCTAGCACCACGAACAGCTCTACGAAGCGTGATTCACTCTACGTCTACAAGACCTTGGTTGGCGACGTCCATGCGCCCCCTGGCACACGCGACGACAGCGTGTACTCCGACGTACTCAAGCGAGAACGCAGAGCCAGATGGTATGCCATCGTATCTGGTTTCGCATTCGGCATTTTGGTCGCAGCACAGATCATCTTGTGCTTGGGCATTGCCATTGGAGCACAGCTGAGTCTCACCATGGATGAGATCACGATCCTTGCGGGTGTCAACACCGGCGTCGCAGCAAGCATTGCGGTCCTGAAAGGTCTCGGCATGCCTGAGAAGAAGATCGTAGAGAGGCATAAGTTGCGCAAGCTTGCAGAGAAGATCAGGTTCACGACTCGCCGTCTCCAAGCTGGACTCGACGTCGACGCAGCGAAGGAAGCCGAGGAGGCGTTCAGAGCTCACGATGAGGTGGAGGACGAAGCGATGGTGTTACCGAATGTTGCTGATGCATCCGCACCATTGCCTTCTAAGACGGCGCCGGTACCCACTTGAGGAACGATATCATCGACGGACTGACTTCACTGCTTCGCGACTGTTTATGAAGAGCGCTTGACTGTAGCTTGAGTTAGCGGGCTGAGGCTTTGATGGGCTCCACGACAATATCGTATCTGGTCAATGAGTGTATGGCATCACTTTATCACCTCTTCTAATGCCGCTTCCTGTCTTGAAACCACCCATACTGGGCAGACACTGTCGCACCCATGACACGCTCGACGTCCAATCGCTTGAAACCACCCTTCTCCGCAATCTCCTGCTGCAAAGCCGCCATGCGCTTCTGGTCGCCTTTCGAATCAGCCTGATCCTCCTCCATCTTCCAGTCCAAGTATTCGTTCGTGTAGTTTGGCTTGAAGGACTCGCTGAGCACACCAAGTCTCTTGCCATATCGTGTGACCTTCTCCCAGTCCCTCGCCACATTCTTCAGGTCCTTGGAGAAATAGGCGAAGCTGCGCTCAAAGATCTTCCTGTTCAGTGGCGTACCCATGACGGGCTTGAAGTCGACGTACTCATCGAAAGCATTCTCGGGTTCCGCGAGCACATATTCTGTCGCTCTCTTGACGGCTCGCATGAAAGCGCACACTCTTTCCGGATTCTCGGCGAGAAACTTCTCATTCCCAATGTACAGGATTGAGCAGAAGCAGCAGCATCCCAGCTCGGCGAGCTCGTCGATGCGGAGCATTTGCACATCACTCTTAGGTCTGTCTTGCGAAGCAAGCCACTCCTCCAGCTCGACCATCTGGACGTTCTCAAGTCCAATCCCAGCATCGATCTCACCCTTGATGATCGCCTTGGAAACGTTCATGCCACAGCGGACAGCGGTGTAATCGGTAGGAGCCATCCCGTAGTGAGAAGTGAGCTCATCGATTTGAATCTGCGATTGTAAGCTATCTAACCGTGAAAAATGAGAGCAAAACTGACCTTCCCAAACTCACCCACATAACCAATCCTCCTGCCTTTCAACGTGCGGAAGTCAGTCGTGATACCAGAGTCTTTCAGATAGACAACTCCTGTGAATGGCTCATCCAAAAGTGACCCAATCGAAAGGACTGGAAAGCCGCGGGCTTTGGCCTGCACGTAAACATGTTAGCAAAAGGTTCGCAAGCCAGGAAATAACACAAACGTACAGCGAGAGTATGGATCATGGCTTTGAAGCCCAGGTCGACCTTCCCAGTGCCAACGATTTCCGTGACATCCTGCTTCGTTGTCAGCACCTGGCACACAACACTTGAGTGATGTCGAACTGACACTCGGATCATTCGGTTCGAGCAAAGCAACCTTTATGCCCTCGTCTCCAAAGTATCCTTTTGCCTGAGCAAGGTATAAAGGGGCATGGTACGGAGTGGCATGCCTGCAAGTCATCAGTGTCATATCGCTGTTGGAAGGTACCAATCCTACCAGTTCGTCAAGAACGTGATCTTGTCAGTGGACATATTGAACAACCTGCGGTGGTCAACACATAGCCCTTCATAAGCAAAGACGGCAGCATGTCCCTATCGCAGGCATTGCCCTGATCAGGTTCGAACGGTATTCTCTCAGCCCGTCCCACCATTTCTGGCAGGCCAAGCACCCGTCATGCGTAGACGAATCGGTACCTGAATCACGGTGAAGCAATACATTGTCTGCGAGAAGCGACATGGCGTCCGTCGGGAGAACTTCGATGCTTACCGAAGGCTGCTGGATAATCGCCCGGGTTGAGGTGGTGAAGAGAAGTCTGGAGAATCCGGTCTGCCCAATATCAGTGCTCAAGAAAGCTGAGAGGTTCATATACCTATGCAATCGTGATCTCTTAAAGCACACGGGGTATACTATAGCTTCTAAGAGTATAGCTTCTAAGAGAGTGATGAGCAGTCCGCGGACGACAGTGCCAATGTAGACATGTTCGGCCGCGCATGAATGTCACTCAGCCGCACTTGAAGACCAACACCTAGCACACACACAAGTGAGTGAAACAGACAGACCAAAACAAGACGTAGCGAATCGTGATACCATGAGCTCTTCATACATCACGTCCCATGAACCTCCTTTTTAACGCCGTGTTGTCCTTGTCCACCAAAAGAGTTCCCGGCCCTTCCCAGCCCCAACACCTCGCTCGCTCGTAACGCAGCTAGTAATACTCAAAAAGCAAAGCAACCAAAATTCATCATATTCACATCGACTCCTTATGACGCTTAGCGTCGTTGTCCTCGCCTTCGTCGTCAGCCGACCGCTTCATGCCGGTGACCATTTGCGTCTCAGCCACAGGAGGCGCTGCTACCGGAAGCCCAGCAGTGGTACCAACAGCAGCAAAGGGAGGCGACAGTCCCGTTTGCTGCATCTGAGGCGGTGGTTGGTACGCAGGGGCCGACGATCCCGTGTGCTGTATCTGAGGCGGTGATTGGTATGCAGGCGCCGGTGCGCCATAATTCGGCTGCTGCTGCTGCTTCTGCGTGAATCCCGTGGGCGACATCTGCGGACCTGGTTGAGCAACTAACGGAGGACCCATCGTTGCCGGAACCGGAGGAGCTGGCATAGGAGGTGGTGGCATCGAAGGCCCAGCAAAAGGAACCTGCCCACCACCATTCCCAGCACCAGGCTCCTGCTGCACCGGCATCTGTGGCGGCGGTTGTGCTTGTACAGGAGGAGTAGCCATGCTCGGAGCAGGACCACCACCATTGCTCGTAGCCGCCTCATTCTGCTTAGCCGCAGCATCCACCCTCTTCAAATCCTCATACTTGGCGAAAATCGCCTCCAACCTCCCCAACACCCCCTTCTCATCATCACCCATCCCCTCCATATCCACATCAACCTTCGTCCCATGAAACTTATCCGAGATCGCCGTCGTGCACCTCGAGAACAAATCGCTATGCTCATTCAGCGCCGGAGACTCGGCAGGGAAACGAGACAAGTATTCCGCGCGAAACGACATAATCTCATCCACAATCCCCTGAAACTGCGTCGGCGGCGGAGCAGGAGCAGGCGTGCGCTGCTGCACTTGTTGCTGTGGCGGATGTCCATGCTGTGGATACTGACCAGGCGGCTGCTGCATCCCACCATTAGGCGGATACCCACCAGGATAACCCGGCGCACCGTTCGCACCATACTGAGGGTACGCATACTGCCCATTAGCATATTGCGGCGGCGGCGGCACCCCAGGTTGCCCGTAAGCCCCATACGTCTGCGGCTGGCCCGCATAAGGTACACCACCCGGCATCTGACCCCATTGTCCAGGCCCACCACTGCCCTGACCAACAGCCCTAGGCGGCGGAGTAACCCTCCTCTTCTTCTCCTTCTCGAGCGGCACAGTCCAATCAATCGCCCACATCCTGCCCTTCCCACTCCTCCCATCCTCCCTGAACCGCTCATTCTGCAACAAATTATGCCTGACACTGGACTGCCACCCCACCGTCCCAGACCGATACTTGTAGTACGGCCACTTCTTACACATCTTATCATAAATATCCTGCAAATCCCCCTTCTCAATCTCCCGCAGAATGACATCCAACTGATGCACATAAGTCCCCGCCGGCTTCTTCAGTTCCTCCTCAGTATACTCGCTCTCAGGCTTCATCGGACTAGGACTCTTGGCCGGGCGCCTCGGTCTCGGCGACCCTTGCTTCCTCCCATCCATCATGGGGACAGCACTACCCGAGACATCATGTCCCATCGGCATTCCGTTCATCGCGTCCCCATCAACCCTAGGCGGAGCCATAGCACCATCGCCGCCACCCTCAATACTCTGCACAACCGCGGGCATCCCTCCCTCAGGCACAGCCTGTCCGGCCTGCTGAGCCTTAAGCTGCGCATCCCGTTGCTTATTCTCCTGACGCACTATATCAAGCATAACGTCGAAAGCCGGCGGAACCATTCCTCGCTTCTCAAACTCCTTCTTCTTGCGATTGACAAACGACAGATCCCGCTTACTCACCAACCCGTTCTTAGGCGGGCGTCCAGGCCCTTTACGCTTCTGCGGCAGCTCAGCCGGAGCCAGACCCTCGAGTCCAGTACCCTCAAGATTAATAGGTTGTGGCGGAGGTGTAGGCTCCTTGGGCTTCTTCTCTTCTTTCACCTTCGACGCCTCTGGCGAGGCCTTGGTAGGGTCTGCTGGCTCCTTGCCCGCCGCAGCAGCCTTGGGCTTCTTCCCCTTCTCGGGCTTCTTCACAGCCTCAGGAGAATTCGAATCATTCGCCTTCTCCTTCCCCTTGCTCTTCTTACCCTTCTTCTCCTTCACGGGCTTCTCCTCCACCTCTTCCATAACCGTCTCACCCTCCTTAGCAACCGCCTTCTTCTTCGTGCCAATAGTAATCATGATCTTCTTCTTCTCAACCACAACCTCCTCCTCCTGCTCGCTGTCCTCCACATCCTCCATCGCCGTACTCAAACGCCTGATAGGACTCGTCCTCGCTCCCTCAGACTCCAACCCATCACTGAACACCCCCTGACTCGGCCCCGGCGTCCCTTCCCTCTGCTCTTCGCTCGGCAACTTAAACACGAACTCGAGCGAGTACACGGCTAACCGGTCCAGATCCTCCAAATCCACTACATCACCTCTCTGAACCAGCGTGCCGTTGTGATCCACATGACTGCCCAGTACATGCATCGTCCAACTCTCCCGCTCGAAATCATACCCAATGATCAAATGCTCTTTGGATATCTTCTTAATGTCCTCCGCTTCTGTAGGGTGGACGGGCACAAAAGCATGGCCCGCAGAGTCCAGTAGCATGGATGACGCATAGAGGTCCATGGGCGCGGTGGCGTGGAGGTTTGCGGGGACCACCGAGGTGGTTGTCGAGGAGGAATGGGAGAGGTAGTTGTGTTTGCGGTTCTTCTTTGATCGTTTCGGGTGCGCAGCTTCGGTTTCAGGGCCAGCGTAGGAGGCTATACCGCCCTGCTCGCTAAAGTTGCTAGGTAGTGCAGCAGCCGGACGTCCTTCTAGAGAATTGCTGCCTGAAGTGCCGTTCGTGCCATTCGGATCATGTGCATCGTGATCAGGCTGCGAGGGTCTACTAGGCTCCTGCGCGTACTCCTGCATCACCCTCTCCTGCCTCTTCTGGTGCGTGAAGGTATTGAAGAAATCCATATTGCGGCCGAGCGTCACTTGCAGCTCTTTGATGTAGTAGTCGCCATCTGGGAAAGACAGTTTTGCGAACGCCGACATGCTCTCGCCTTCGCCTTCTTCGAAATGCTCGTCTTCGTCGTGGTCGAGATCTAGTCCGTTGGCGGCTTCGCTGAAGTCGAATTGTTCTAGGAAGGGGTCTTTGTACCCGTCAATATGTAGGTCGCCCGTGACGTGGAAAGGGAGACTGTCGTGCGTTTCGTTGGTGTCGAAGGTAAGAGGCAGGTTTGCCAGGGTGTTTGCTGCCATTTTGGCATTGGTGGAGGTGGGAGACACGTGCTCGTGCTCCTCTGGGTTTGCCGTGTAATAGTCTCCTTCATCGAATCCGCCAATGTCGTTGGTTTGGGAAGGAACGTGCTGTGCATCGTTTGTAGGTTGTTGTAGTGTCTGGTCCAAGGGCAGCATAAACCCGAAGTCAGGCGTGTCCATCATCGCTGATCCTGGTCCCGTCAGCCCGAAGGCAGCGTTTGTATATGGATTCTGCGGCAGTGCCGCTGGGTGAAGGGCGGCGCTAGTTTCCATCTCTTCGTGTCGTGATGGCGCCGGGAAACTGGCTTCATTGCTGAGGCGTAAGTGAAGGTGAACGGAGTCGCTGGGAGCGAGCGTGGAGGACTGCGTGGAAATGCTGGCCCTGCTGTTGAAGCCGGCCCTGTATGGCAGACTCAAGGCTTCTGTTGATAGTGGATGGTGGTCTACGTCGTGGTCGCGGAAGAGCGAGGTGATGTCGCGGTCTGCTGTGCCCATAAAAGTTAGTCGGTGAGCGGGACGCCGGCTGCCCCTCGATCTCTGCAGGGATGAAGAAAGGCAGAAGTTGTCGACGGCGGCAGATGAAAGATCGAGGCTTCACTCTCTATGAGCATGTAAAGCTGTATTCAAGTCGTCGTCGCCATACTACGACCGTGGACACGCTGAGGTGTCTCTCGCGGTGCTGCCTTGCGCTGCTCAGATTATCGTGGTGAGTTCTTTCCTCTCGTGCACACTTTCGATGCCCGCGACTTCTCGCATCGCCTCTGCCTTCACATACGACGTCGCGACCAGAGAGTAGAGTAGATTCAAGACATACCTGCTTCACCACCCAGCTGCAGCCTCAGCAAAAAATCGAAATCATTCGAAGGCCTTTCGCGGACCAGCGTGTCATCGTCCGCCATCATTGTCGTCTCCAGATAAGAATCAACAAAAATCTGATTCCAAACCGTCCTGTTGCAAGCAGACTGAACAGTAGCAGACAGACGAGCGGAGGCGAAGAACTCTGCACCAGAGCAACAAACCTTAACTTGGACCTTACACAGTCATCTATACTGATTGATTGGCACGACCTGACCCCGCCAGGTTGAATCCGCCAGAGAAGAAACGAACGACTCACCAGCATCGCGGGAGAAGTAATGCCTTCAAAACCCAAGCAGACAAAGGTTAAATCAACGTTTACAACGAAAGACGACGAGAAGCAAGCACCGCCATCCTGGCCACCCTTGCAACCACTAGTCCCTGCCGCCGACCTCACGTTCACATCCCTACTACCGGACCAAGTCCTGACCATACCCCGTCTCTGGACAGCAGCTCTGTGCAAGACTTACGTCTCTTTCCTAGCCACTTTACCTTTGGTGACAACACCAGGGAAACCAAAGAAGGGAAACGCAGTCCGAGTCAACGACCGCTATCAAATCGATGACCCAGCTTTCGCTGAGAGACTTTGGAGCGGCACGGCACTCAAGCAACTCGTCGAGCATCCGACAATAAACGGCAAGGAACTGAACGTAGATGAGACGAAGCAGCTCTGGGGCGGCGAGGTAGTGGGATTGAATAGCAATATCCGTGTCTACCGTTACAGCCCAGGGCAGTTCTTCGACCAACACTGTAAGTTCTATCTGTACCTTTTTCATTCCCAGGCTCACAGGAAGCCTACAGTCGACGAGTCGAACAATATTTCCTTCCCGTCCTCAACATCACACTCTTCTACTCCGGCTAAGACAACATGGACGCTCCTCCTCTACCTCTCTTCCCCCGCCACGGGCTGTAAGGGGGGCGAAACGGTCTTCTATCCCGAGCCAGCGTCGAAGCGTGAGCCGACTCCAGCCCCCGTCATCGCTGAGTTGGAAGTAGGCATGGCGTTACTACACCGCCATGGCAAGGACTGCCTGCTCCACGAAGGGAGGGAAGTGCTCGAGGGCGAGAAGTGGGTGATTAGGAGTGATTTATGCGTCCGGCGGTGAGACTCGCGTATCGAAACCGCTCTGCAGGGTTGAAATTTTTCAATCATTCCTCGTAGCCTTAACAAAAACCGGCATCATGCCCCCCGTTTGCAGAGGGAACTTTCTGTGCCCTGTCACTCTGAGCAAACTAGCAATAGTCCCCGAATGAGCCGTGACAGAGATGACTTTATTCCCTTCCTCGTTCGCAAACACCTCATCCAAAAACGCTCGAGACCGCACATCATGCTCCGCCCACGTCTCACGATGATCAGCCCGCCACAGCTCATCCTCTTCCGCAAACCCGTCCTCAATCGTCCACTCAGGAACAGTATCATGAATAACAGTCCGTGAAGACCGACGATCACAAGTATGCTCGCCCATAACCTCCCGCACCATCTCCTTGATGATAGGCTTAGTCGACGAACCATTAAACCCATCCCAGGTCAGATTGGCGGTTTCCAGACACCGTGTCAGCGGACTGACATACCACTCTCCGGGCAAAGGCATTTTGACCTCACTCGAGAATTGTCCAGTCAGGAATTTACCGGCATCGCGGGCTTGCTGCTCCCCAGTAGCGGTTAGATGGGCATCAGACCAAACACTCGTCCCGTTGCCATCGAGTTTACTCCATTTCTCATCCCATGCTCTCGTGCCGTAGAAGGCTTCAGCGACGTTGTGGTAGCCTTCCCCGTGGCGGGCGAGGTAGAGGAGCCGGTATTGAGTCCCTGGAGGGGAGGTGGCGGGTAAAGCGTTCAAAAAGCTTGTAAAGCGCTGCCAGGGCGTGCGGTCCTTGTAGTCGATCTGATTTCCTTCGTTTGGGTAGTGCTCGGCAGCTATGAGACCGAAATTGTGTTTGGTGTAGTCGAAGTAAACTGGGTACTTCTCGTCCGGGCCGACAGGATCGGTGGAGGGGTCGGATTGCATGAAGTAGCCGTCTACGGTTTGGTAGTCGAACATGTTGTCTGATTTTGCTGGAGCTGTGGTGGCGGAGAAGAAGCCCGAGGCTAGGTATAGCACTGCTAGGATGGATAAGAGGATGGTTGAGCTGGAGAGTGTCAGAGATGGGGGTCTGTTGGGGGGGAAGCGACATACATGTAGAGGCTGGATCCACGCGGAGGAGTGTTGGAGAGGAATTTGGGCATCACGGCAATGGTTTCGATAATAGATTTAGGTGTTCATGTTTGAAGCGAAGATGCATGAGGAAGGCGTGGATCTAGAGTGAGAAGTGGCGCGGGAGGAGCCGTCTGGGCATGGCAGGCATGTGAATGTCAAAAAGTGTACATTACGAGACGTGAGGCCGCATAGATATTCAGACAGGTTGGGCTCGCGGCTAGCTTGGAAAGGCAGTATCGCACGCACGTATATCCCTCATATATGCCAAGGAAGGAGCATTCGGACTGCCTGTTCCTCGCCCTCATATCCGAATAGCGCTTTGTTGATGTTGACGTAGTAAGTCTGGTCTAAGTCGCTGTACAAAAGGGTATCACGAATTATATCGCTGTAAACAATCGCCGGTCTATATGCATGTCGTCAATGTCGTAGCCTGCCATCTACGCTCCACACTCTGCAGCCCAAAGCTTCCATCAACGAACATGCCAAATTATTGCGTATCCGGGATGGGCTCGTAGTCGTCTTCTCGCGGTAGCAGATACCTCGCGACAAGAATGCCACCCATGTCCACAAGCAGAACCGTCCAGCTCACGGTGCATAGCACCCATGACTTGTCCAGCTCCCAGCCAACGAAGAAGCGGTTGTCGTGGTCGTACAGGTAAGCCTAAGCAGAGTTAGCAACGTCCTGTTCGAGACTGTATGACAGCCCACGTACCACCAACGCCATGGCGATCAACTGTGCCGCCGCAACAAAGCCCAACATTGGAGACAGGACCTGCCACCCTGCTTCTCTACTCGATCTCCCTCCAAGCAGTATCACGATGTATGCCACCACGCATGCCAGCTCAAGCACAATGCTGAAGTTCATGAGGAATCCCGTGCTCCTCCACATGCTGCAGAAGTATCTGTCGTCGCCCAAGCAGTCTTCATATTGCGGGAAGGTCGAGCAGTGGCCTGTGATGCTTGAGCATCGTTTGTGTAGGCCGTAGCTGACTTTGATTGGGGAGCCGTCGCTTGGTGCGCTATACGTTATCCAGTTGGGCAACGCGATGGCGGCAATCGTGCAGGCAGCGGCGGCGAGGAATACCCAAAGAGAGATGCCATAGATGATGCGGCGCATGTTGGGCGAGTACGCAAGCCGCCGCTCGACTTTTGGTGGAAGATGTTGTGGTTATCTGTGTTACCATGAGCTCAAGAAAGCGGCTGCCTTAGCGCGGGCTTGGCAAAACGGCATTGGACTTCACTTTGCCCGTCTAGACCTTTCTCGCATCTGCATCCTTCGGAGGCCACAAAAAGGCGTACGCTGCGACTTGGGACACAGGCAATTCTAACCTGGGCCCTTCGACAGTAAGTACTACGAAGATGCTAGATAAGGAAGAGTGTTAAGTGAGTCGTGGACCGCTTCAGAAGTCTTCATAGGACAATATACATTTGTGATATCAAGCTAAAGTGAGGACAGCAACGGAGCCATCACTTCGCTGCTTGCTCTGCAATCTCGCCCTCCTCACTACCGTCCTGTTCGGCATCATCGTACTCATCGTCATCAACCTCGCGCAGCGCATGCTCATACTCCACACCTGACTGCCACAGCACATGCTCATCGTCGTCGGCTAGTCCCAGAGCACGTACACCGTTGCTCAGGGTACCATTGATCCGATTGTCGAGTGGGGGATACAGCAGTTGCCTCTCTAGTCGACTGACAACAGCCTTCTCGCTATCATCCAACTCAACCCGTGCGTCCATGTGGCCTTCCCACAGCGCGTTACGCCGGCAGAATGCCAGGAACGCCCCCCAATTAGGATCCTTCTCGAGCACAGAAGGATTGCCAATCACGATCAAACCCTCCTTGGCCCTCGTTAACGCGACATTGAAACGTTTAGGCTCATGAATGACACCCAGGCCTCGTGCCAGATCTTGCTCTATGAATCGATCTCTCGTCCGCGTCGTGCATAAGATGACCAGTTTTGACTCCAGCCCCTGAAAAGCCTCAAGCGGTCCGATATTCACATCTCGCATCCGCTGCTCGCGAGCCAGCTTTCGTAGAACGTTGACCTGAGCGCGGAAGGGGCTCATGATACATATTTCGCTTTGCTCAATGAGACCAGCCTGCAAAAATGACTGAGCATGCTGGCATGCTAATCGAGCCTCGTCATTGTTATACCAGCCTCCTCCGTCCTGCTCTATCTCATCGCGGCCTGTGTGAGATACGAAGAGCACCGGCCACTTCTCGCCGGTCCAGCCACTCCATGAAAGTAGCGAATCCGTCGACACAGCTTCTGGCTCGAGCGTATCTTGGTAGAACAGTGCAGAGGGTGTCGCGAGGATGGCGGGATGCGAGCGGTAATTACGAATCAGGTTAGCAAATGGTGGCCGCCGGATGGGCAGCATCTTCTGCGTGAGCGGACGCATAACACCACCAGATTGCCTGGAGCGCGCGAGAGGATGCTCAGCGTACAGTGGTCTGCTCAGCAGTCTCTCAAAAAGGGACGTCTGCAGTACCTTGCCTCTCGAAGCTGTGCGCGGCCCCAGCTGATTTTGATCTCCTGCCAGGACGAAGACAGGCAGAGCGGAGGCAGGGAGCGAGAATACTCGCGGGGGAGCGACAACAGAAAGCGGAATGCATGCCTCTGGTTCGCTAGATTGCGCGGCTTCATCCATCAACAGTCCTGTCCAGTGCAAGTCTGGAGCGGAGGTGTCTGCTCCATGGTGGAGCGCTGAAAGTAGCCCGCGCTCAAGTTTGAATAGATCAGCGTTACCCAAGCAGGCTTTGTTCAAGATTTCGGCGTCTCCGCACGTTGTTACCACGATTTTGAACGCCATCATCTCGCGGAATGCTGGAAGTGAAAATGTATCATCGTCGACGAAACAAAATGGCAATATGCTATCTGGTAATTCGAGAAAGCTACGACTCGGCGAATTAAGTCTAAGTAGCTCTGCTGGTGGTAGGTGTTGGCGCAGTCTCTCGGTCAATGTATCAGCAGCAGGGTCCGAAGGGGCACATACAAGCAGATGAACGTTTGGCTTGCTGGAGACCAGTTGTACCGCAAGTTCAACAAGTGTCTTGGTCTTCCCGGTACCTGGAGGCCCAGATATGACATAAGGCACCGCGCCATAGTTTGAACTCAGCACGTTGTCGACGGCTCGGATCTGCTCGTAGTTCAATTTGGTGTCGATAGGCGACCAATTTATGGTCCCCTTGTTAAGCGTGGTCTGCATCTTGCCATCAATGGCTTCAGGGAACAGCATAGACTGGGCCCATCTAGGCTGATGACCAGTATGCAAAGCTTGATCCATGTCGATGACTGCCTTATGGAGAGCGCTCACGCGTCCAGCCTGGACCGTAAAGGAAGCATTAAACCTCATACTCCCGGGCTCCAGACCGTCCACTCGAACATAGAGCTGCTCGGTGCGCCGATCGATCCCCCAGACCATAGCGTTGTACTGGGGATTGAGATATGGCTCCATCCAGCCAACGTGATAAGTTGAGAGTGGTGCGTGGAGCACCTCTCCCGCCGGACCAAAGTGTATCTGCCTCAAGTAGACTGTGTCTCCGAGTTCGACGTGGAGGCTCATCTCACGCAGGCCCGGCACGCCCAGCCAAAACATGTTTGGCCTCCCATCACTCTGTGCTGGGAACAATGGGGCATTGTACAGCGCTTGCTCCTCGCACTCCCGATGAAGCGCCCGTAGCTCAAGCGCGAGAACGCTACGCCAATAGTGATGGTAGTCGCGAGCATCCAGGATTTGCGGTTGCGGACTCTCTGAGCTCGGTGGAAGTGGATGCAGATTCGGATCTGCCGCAAGGAACGAGGAGCCCGCGAAGGTCCGCACGTAGCTGGCGTAATCAATCCATCGAACGCCCGCGGAGTACAGGAAACGCACGGGAAGCGTGTTAATGACCTTGAACGCCTGTGGTATGTAAGGAGGTGCATAAACGTCTAAGCTCATGGGCTTGCTGGCGCTCATGGTGGCGCTGTCGGGTCCTTTGATGTATCGTGTCCAGTCCAAGATGTGCGCCAGTGATATGCTCCCCAGGAAATCAAATGCGTTTGATAGATGTGTGGCCTAGTGATTAGCTTCTGTATATTGCCAAGGACGGGGAGAAGAACAAGTAGGTAGCCATGATGTTCATGATCAAGTTGCTAATGAGTGCTTCAATAGGACTGTGATTTGAAAAGTCGTGAAGGTTCTGATGGCGAAGAAGCGAATGAAATGATGAACAGAAACTGCATCACTGACCGCCAATAGGAGATGAGGCGCAATGCGACAGGTTCTTTCGCGAGGTGAACCAAACTCGCGGGACAATCAGTTGCTGTCTCTAGCCGTTGGGTGAACCGCTATGCCCGGGCATGCTGCACTAGCCCATCGTTGCGAATTGTTGTTTGCGATGTATGTAAGATGGTACACACAACGACAGAAGTGAAGTCCGATCGCGGCCAAGAGCTCGGACCGCCGATCGTTTCGCGAGCAACAAAAATTGACAAGCTTCCAGACTCCGACTCACACGAGCTTCAAACCGCACAAACTTCTCCTCTCTACCCCATACACCTCCACAAGCACAACAATGGCTTCTGCACGATCCAGCAGAGCTCTGCGCCTTGCATTGAGGCAGGCAAGCGCGCCTCGCGTCCAGCAGCGAACCTTCATCTCAGCGGTGAACTCAGCAAGCAGACCTGCCGTCAAGCAGGCCGCTGTCTCTTCTTTCGTGCAGCAGGCTCGCGGCGTGAAGACTGTGGACTTTGCTGGCGACAAGGAGAAGGTGTACGGTAAGTCACAAGACAAGCCATCAAGTACTCAGGGGCCAATGGCGTGCTGACGGACACGAACAGAGCGCGACGACTGGCCTCGCGACAAGCTCCTCGAATACTTCAAGAATGACACTCTCGCGCTCATCGGTTACGGCTCGCAAGGTCACGGTCAAGGCCTCAACCTTCGCGACAACGGCCTGAACGTCATTGTCGGTGTGCGGAAGAACGGTGCCAGCTGGAAAGAGGCGGAGCAAGATGGCTGGGTAGCTGGAACAAACCTGTTCGACATCGACGAGGCGATTGGCAAGGGCACGATCATCATGAACTTGCTCAGTGATGCTGCGCAGAGTGAGACGTGGCCGCACATCAAGCCCATGCTCACCAAGGGCAAGGTATGCAATCGCGAAGTACCACACTTGCTGCAAAGGCTGACTTATGCAGACTCTCTACTTCTCCCACGGCTTCTCCCCCGTCTTCAAGGCGCAGACCGGCGTTGAGGTGCCAAAGGATATTGACGTGATCCTCGTTGCGCCCAAAGGTTCCGGCCGCACTGTCCGCACTCTCTTCCGCGAGGGTCGCGGTATCAACAGCTCCTTCGCCGTCTTCCAGGACGTGACTGGCAAGGCTGACGAGAAGGCTCAGGCCTTGGGTGTCGCCATCGGCTCCGGTTACCTCTACAAGACGACGTTCGAGAAGGAGGTCCACTCTGATCTCTACGGTGAGCGCGGCTGCCTGATGGGCGGTATCCACGGCATGTTCCTCGCTCAATACGAGGTTCTCCGCGAGAACGGGCACTCCCCATCCGAGGCCTTCAACGAGACCGTCGAGGAGGCTACCCAGTCCCTGTACCCGCTGATCGGTCAGAACGGCATGGACTACATGTACGCCGCCTGCTCTACGACGGCGCGTCGTGGTGCGATCGACTGGAGCAAGAAGTTCAAGGATACGCTGAAGCCGGTGTTTGAGGAGCTGTACGATAGCGTGAAGACGGGCAAGGAGACGCAGCGAACTATGGAGTACGCTGGTCGCAAGGACTACCGTGAGGCGTTCGAGAAGGAGATGGAGGAGATTCGCGAGATGGAGATCTGGCGCGCTGGCAAGGCGGTGCGGAGTCTGAGGCCGGAGAATGCTTAGACGTGTGCAGAAGGCAGGGTGGAAGTTGGAAAAGTGTCGTTTTGCGGGCTGTAAAAGTATGCATCGGTGTCGTTGCAGCGCTGAGCGTGGCGCGGCGGTTGTTACTGTTCTAGAAGGCGGGCGTATGGAGAGAGAGGCCAATGACAGCAATGTCCTCAGGGTCTACGTTTGTGTCGTCTTTCCCAATCCTGCCGCAGCTTCACAATTCCGTGGAGTAACCCTCGGCAGTACATCTATGTCAGATGGTAAGGTAGATTGACGTGGTTTAGGTTCGAAGAGTCTCCGAGCACATTTGCCGCACCATCGCCGTTGTTGGAGAACGACGTCTCATGGATTCTCGTTCGAAATTTGCAGGCTCTCAGAAAAAGGTTCCGGCCGCCTCGTGCATCAACTCTGCAGTGGACCATTCTCATCGTACAGCCCCTCTCTTACGGCAACTACAGTGTCGTACGTGATCCTCTTCTCAACATGTTTGAGCATTGCTACATCCTCGATACAGCTCATGTTGACGCCCACCTCATCTCTGCTGTCGAGCGGCCACCAGTACATCATGCATCTGCAACGTTGTTAGCACTGCACATCGCCTACAGACAGCTTAAACTTGCCCGCAGGTATTGCAAAAAGTGAAGGCAAGCTCTTTGTCGCCCCATGTGTATGCCCGTGTGCCTTGCACATCGAGTCCAGCTGAATGGGCATCGTGTTGCTGCCCTCCGCTTGGTGTTGGTGAGAGGATCGTAACTTCACGGGGTTTGTAGTACCCCCAGCTCGCACCATATCTTCTACAAATGCTGCATTGACAGATGTTGAGGTATTCGGGTGTTTGGGGGACTGTAATTCGTATAGCACTGCAATGACAGCTCAAAACTAGGCCGTGCGAGGAGCCTGCGGCAGTGTCGCTAGTTGACATTGTAGTTGGTTACATGTATTGCCAACGTTCGTGTGTCCAGCATTGATGCTTTCTGGACAGCGACACCGCAATTTCCAAAATCACTAGCTCTTTCCATGACTCGACAATATAAGAGAGCAGACGTATCGGAATGGAGCAGAACAGCAGCTGGACGGGCGTAGGAGAGCAAAGTGATGATTTCAGCTCCTTGAGGCTCTTACGCACCAATCGCATCATGTAGCTGCGATCCGGCCCAACTTGCTGGGCAAAGTAGCATCGTAGCCGCACAACGACCTTGAAAGACGTGGCCTGTCGTCGAGCACATCACTGCTCTCGCGAATTCACGCGTTGGGACTGATCGATGTCTTTCCGCTGATCATGCAGGTGCAAAAGACATATCTTGTTTGCTCGCAGGTTGTGGAGCACGCTGCTTGACCGGCATCTCGCCGCCGCGGCTTCGATTGGGCAAGACTTCGAGGAGGCTGGCAATCGATACATTCGATGGTGAGGGCACGAACGAGAGGATGTTCCGTATACAGCTTCCGCTGCCCAATAGATTATTAGTACATGCCCGCCTACCTTTTGGAAGAGTGTCGTTGGTATAGCCGATTTAGACTTTCGCGGGAGCCGCCTGATCGTCTCTACGACAACCCTTCGATTGCGCCCCCGATGTTTAGCAGTTCCCGAGCCACATCCTTGACTTCAGCACCTCTTTTCTTGATCTTGCTCGGGAGATTATCTTTACACACGAATTGCGAAGTGCTGAAGAATGTATGCAAGCACTTAACCGAAGGAATTCTCGATAGCGATTGATGCGCTGTCAACGACATCATCTCAACACATCACCTCCAGCTTTCACGGCAAACAGCTCGCACTCAACGACATCAACACTCGAGCACAAACAAACGGCAACCAGGATAGGTGACCCGCCAACGACTGCCCGAGCATCGACTGGCACGGCGCCCACGTTACAAGCGGCTCCCTGTTACACCACCGCGAGCGAGCGGACCAGCCACACGAACCCTCCACAGTGCACAGCGTTTGCACTTCGCCTCAAACTGCCGTGCCGAGATACATTCGGAAGCTCTGTTGTCGCATATCCCGTTATGCATCTTTCAAACAACAGCATTGGCTAGTCTTGGATAGGGAAACATGGGTCTGGACAGTCGGCGACCACCATTACCTGCACCTACTGAGTCTATGGGCGAGACGTCCGGCGCGGAGACGGAGGTCGCAACCAACGTCACCACCCGAACCGACAAGACGAGCTACGAGGTGCCGGAAGACGGGAGTCCTATCACAATTTCAACGCAGAAAGTCACTGGAGGGAGTGGCCGGCCAGGTCATCACCGAGTGAAGAGTCAGACTTCACTCTTGATTGAGTACTTTGAGGCTGGGAAGACGGGCGACAAAGTCAAGAGCAGGCCTAGCGTACGTGTCAAGGTCACACCGAGTGCGCGGAAGAAGAGTGGTAGCGGAGGGCACGATGCGATACAGGTCACGTCCATAGGTAAAGACCGTAAGACCTCGTACACCCGACGCATCTCGCTGGGCAGCAGCAGGAACGCAGAGGTCGGATTGGCTCCACTGGAAGGCACGGAGATCAGCCATTCGTCGGAGAGCAACCTGTCAAGCCGGCCGCCACTCGAGATCGAAGTCATGCATGGTAGTGACATGTCCAACGCTCGATCCGCTCGCGGGCTCATGTACACCCAAAACGAGTCGAACGTGTCTTCCATGCCGCCGGATAGCATGCTTGAGGGCAGTGGCATTACGGAGAGCGATCTAAGCCGGGATACTGGACGTAGTGAAGATGTCACCATTACCGACGTTGACCACCTCAAGGCGCCGGTACGGTCACGGAGCCGGAGCACGAGTCGCGATCGCATCACGCAAAAAGTCATGGAGAAGCTGGGCCAGACCACGACGAAGCCGCGCAAGTCTAGTCGGGGAAGTCGTGAGCGAAGCAGCACCAACGAGTACGACGCGGAGGGCTACCCGGTTAAGGAGAAGCGCAGACGATCGTCAAAGTCGCACCACGCAGACGACGATGTCACCATCAGCGGCGCCGAGTCAAGCCTGTTGTCCTCGCAAGTCAACCCTAGTCAGCGCTCTTACCGGTCCGGCACTTCGACAAGCTCGCGGATGACGAACAACCCGAAGCTGCTCGAGATGGTCGAAGACACGATCAAACGCATGATTTTACCGGAGCTCAACGCACTCAAGGAGGACCAGAAGACAGACCGCAACCTGCGATCGTTCGAGCATAATCGCGGTACAATCCCCAAGGATGGCTACGAGAGCGCTGAGCTCGAGCGACGAGTCAGCAAATCTTCAAGCACGCCGCATCTCGCGAGCAAGCCCAAGGTTGTCCTGAACAGAGACGGCGACGATCCTGGTGTGGTTCTCTCGCGTGGCGACTCCGAGCGCAAAAAGACCCGCAAAACAAGTCGAGAGCATGTCGAACGTCCGTCAAGCCGGCGATCGTCCGGGAGACAATCCCGGCAGAGTGACGGGTACGACGAAGAGGAGAGGATACGACACAAGTCAAGCAAGAGTGGCCACGGCCTTCGTGATACTGCTGCAGCCGGCATGGCCGGTGGCATACTCACTGCTGCTGCCTTGCAGCACCACGACTCCCAATCTGATCTGCACGAGCGTCGGAAGAAGCACGGCCGATCGCATGGGAGCCGTAGCCGGTCAGCGAGCCTTGCTGAAACGAATGAGGATAGCTACAGCAGGAAAGAGGACATTCCACCGCTACCGATGGCAAGTCACATCAACGACTCGGATATCACGCGCGACAGTATCTTGTCGTCGACGACTGAGCATGCTGGCCCAAGGAGCGAGGTGATGACCCCTGTACGCGAGGTTTCTCGTGGTTCTGTTGGTGATGCTATGTCTCCAGCGTCTTCGCGTACGCCGACGAGAACTCCCGTACCCGGCGCCAGAGGATTGGGCATGAGCCATACCAATCAGTCCATCGGCAGCCCAGGCAGTGACATTTCCCATAAAGCTCGACTGGCTGGACTTACTGCCGCTGGGCTTGGCGGTATAGCTGCGGTAGAAGGACTCGAAGAGCGCCACGAGCAGCATGTAGACGCTGATGGCTACGGAGGTGAGGTGTCCCATCGTGATGTGGCGAGCCCTGCTCAGAGTGTGTCAAGTCTCAAGAAGCAGTTCGAGGTGGAGGAGGAGTCGCTCATTCCATCAGGCTTGCGGCCTAAGAGCGCAGCCTCGCGGTCATCGGCCGGACGGTTGCGAGACAAAACTGCATCGCAAGGATCGCTCTCGGTGCGATCTTCGCCAACCACACAGAGACTGGCTCAGTCACGCAAACACTCACAGAACGTGAGCGGAGATGACTTCGTGACGCCGCTGGAGCGGCCTGACGCAGCCTTCATGCGCGAAGGCACGCCAGGTACACCCACCAATGGCGAGAGTGTAGATGAATGGTACGAGCGGCAGCATCAACTCAACGACAGCTATCGAGATTCTTACGGCCAGACGACAAATCGTGACTCGTATCAAACCAATCCTTATCCAGAAGACGAAAACAAGCGTTTTACCACGTTCACGGACGATAGCTTCGGCATGCCTGCTACTGAGGTTGGCGACGATGAGCAGCATGACCTCAAAGGCTTGGGTGCGAACCCGATATACCACACACCAGTGGGTATTGAATCGAACGTGGCATCGTTGTTGGAACCTTCGACTTTGAGCAGCAACATGCTATCTTCACAAGGTAGTTTGCCACGACAGAACGGGACTTATGCTGATCGCATGGCGGCGCATCTGCGGGAGATGGACAAGGATGGCCACTCGGCGAACTATGAAGGTTCCACGCTCAGTCAGAGTATGCCGAGCCAAGATCGTTGGGCTGCCATCAAGGGACATGCGCGGAACATCTCTGTAGGCACGAGCCATAATGATGTGGAGTCTCTAGGCTCGCCGCATCAGAGCCCCGCAAAGTCGTTGAGAGAACAGCAGTCCGTGGAGCAGGCACCCGTACTGGGAGCCAGCAGTCTCCCCCTCGCCCACGACCCACTGCCTGAGATCGGACACTTCGACGATACGCGGTCCGAAGTCTCTACCAATCCATCCATCATCAAGGGTCCGCTTGGAGGCGATGCCACTGGAAGAGATCCATGGCCATACCCAGAGGAGCAGTCACAATTCGCACGGAAGCAACTCGGAAGCCCTGACAGTCGCTCTCTGCGCAGTGGTCGTAGCCACAAGGATGGCTTGCTTGCAGCTGCTGCAGGTGGCGCGGCTGCTCTGGCTGCTACTCACGCGGCAAAGCAGGCACATGTCGAGGACGATTACGACGAGCAACGCGGTCTGACGCCGGACATGAGGCGGCATCTTCACGAGGAAGATCGTGAAGCTACACCAACTGGTAGCCCAGCAGCTTTCCGTGATGAGGGTTATGCTACCGACGCCCAGGCTCGGTCAGCGGGTGCTCTCACACCACAGTACCAGCAACAGCAGCGCTATGACAGGGAGGATGTCGATGAGTTTAACCGCGCAATGGATGCGCAGAGTCTGGGCGAGGATGATCCGTTTACGGGCGAGACTACCCATGCTCGTCAAGTGAGTGGTCATTCGCATGGCATGGCCTCGCCATTGTACGACAGTGCCAAGGGCAATGGTCTCGAGAAGATCAAGTCGAAGGACATTGTGGCACTCATGGACCACCTTACAGTCCGGGACGCGCAGCGCAATGCTCGCGATACGGAGATTCTCGTCACACTTGTGCGCAGCGCGGCCGAGATGCGGCAGTCATTCGACGAGATGCGACAATTTATCAAGGAACAGGACCGCTTGATCATGCAGAACACTGATCGAGATGCAGAGCAGACTGTACAGACAGTATCGAAGGTATTGGGTGGCCCACGACCGCAACCATCGGTGTCGCCACGTGCATCAAGGGGTGCTTCTCAAGAGGATATGCAAGCGAAGCGCAAGGGCGTGCTTAGGCGTGCACTCAAGGGTCTCACGGGCGGCCGGAAGGCTGAGGATCTTGCCAGAGTGGAAGACATGCTTATGCAGATTTTGGACAATGTCGAAGACCTGAAGCACGGCGGCGCCCCCGCTCGGCAGCCTTTGAGCTCATACACCACAGACACGCTCGACTCGTATGAGAAGCTGCGAGCTGCGCCTGATCCTGGATACGAGCCCGAAGGCCAGGCTGACACATCAAGTACGCCCAGTCACTCCGGTCACTTCTCAAACCCGCCCAAATTGAGCAAGGAGCAATTCCACTCTGGATATGACGGTCGCCGCAATTCTGTCAATCGAGTGAGCACGGTCATGGAAGGTGACGAAGATGATGAGTTGACGCCAGATGAGGACCATTTGTTGCATCATCAATTCGAAAACAACGAGCGGATGCTCACACCCACACAGGAGTCGGTCCGTAATCGTGGCTTTTCTCCGAACGATACACCGTATCACGGCGCAGAGGCGTTGAGCGGGCCACCAGTGCAGGAGCTTACGCCTAAAGCCGCAGAGAAGCAACGGAAACACAAGAGCAACAGCTCATCCATCTTCGGCGGCATACCCAAGATTTCTCGTTGGTCAAAGACCACGACTTCATCGGGAGCTCCAGACCTAGCTGCGCTGGACAGCCCAAATGCTATACGTGGGACCCGACCGCTTTCGGAATCGTCGAGATCAAGCTCACAGACAGACCGGTATGACGATCAGCCTTACCAGGTCCGAGAAGATGATCGCTTGCGATCCACACAGAGCTTGGCTCGAGAGCAACAGGACCGCCCGGTCTCACAGGCAGACACCCTGAGTATGCGCAGTCAAGGTAGCAAGCTGACGAGAACGCCGTCTCCACTCATTCCATCGGAAGCGTCATACAAGGGCCATGAGGAGGTTCGTGAGCGCGACATGCACTCCCCAGTGCAGCAGGACCTCGACCATGAGTTCGACGACCCCAAATATCAAGCACATCGCAACTCTCTACTACTTCAGCACCCCCAGCCGAGACAGGGTCCGACTGGACGCCACCAAAACACTTTGGAGACGAAGGCCGAAGACTACGATAATCCTTCGGGTACGAACAGCGATCTTTCGCAGCGCACTGTCTCGGACTTCGATCCCACGATGTGGGGCTCGTCAGGCACGGCAGCATTGGCGCGTAATCGGTTCAGCCAGGCCGAGCCATTGAGCCCAGTCAGTATGAGCAGCGCAACGAAGAAGGCTCGTGACGATGGCCCGCTTGTTCCTCAGCAGAAGGCGACTGCCGCGCCGGTGGTGCATGAACAGCCAGCAGACGAGCATGATTGGGAACCTGAATACAGCAACAGCGGGTTTGGCAAGGGCGGGTATTACTCAAGCCCGTACGGCTCTGGTCACCTGCTGGAGCCGATTGCGGAAGTGCGCTACAGCCTGGAGACAGACAGCGGACATGTGAGTCGGGTCCATAACTTCCCATGGTGACAGGAAACTAACCACGGTGTACCACAGATCTCGCCTGAGCCGCAGGTTGCCCGTGCAGTCGACATGCGGACGAACTCTGCGCGTAAGATCACCGGTCCTCGACCCATGGGTGCCAGAAGTCCCCAGCCAGCGCGGTTGGTGGAGGGAACCATCAGACGGAAGCCAGTGGCGGGTAGTGAAGGTATGCGGTGATGATGTTATGATCTCGCAAGGGCGTTCACTTACACGTAGCAGCATCCGAGGACAGCCTTGAAAGTGACACTTATTGAAAAGTGGTCAGAAAGACTTATTAGGCGCGGACAGTCGGTGCAGCAAAGCGCAGGTGTGATTTGAGCGAGACGCAGGATATCAGGCGCAAACATCGCAATGTTCGATACCCCTGCTGTTGTTTTCCGCGGCCTCCAAAGCCGGCACATACAAAATTTTCCCGTTTGCGAAATTCCCAAGCTGCGCGTGCCTTCCTGATCCGCAGCCGAATTCGCACGTGCTCAACTACCCATATTTTATCGCCTCATGATCTCCCGCCTAGCCATGAACGTCAGCGTGATAGGCATATCATCGGGCAACCTTCAGCCTCTGCAGCGTTCCTGCATGTGATGGGACTGGCGGCTCCACTTCTATTCCCAAGTACAATCTCAGGAAGCGAGTCCGCATGAAGAGGTGGTCCTCCGAGTGGTAGAAGGTAGGTACAGTGGTTAGTGGCCGGGCACAGCGAACATGATCTGTTATATCACCCAGGTTTGAGACCGCTGCTATCCATGGATGCGCAAGAAGCGGTACTCTGGTCGGCTAACCAGGCGTTCCAGTCTTCTCAGAGGTACGATAGTCATTATGAGCGAATGCGGATGCCCGCAAAGTGCGCAAATGACGCAGCCGGGGCAAAGTTAGCCTACCTGCGGGCGGGTCTAAATGGGCAATTGAGCGACGAAGGGGTGCTTAAAAGACGTAGACAGCAGCATCAGTGTGACGTGGAAAAGAGAGCACTTTGTGAACAGGTTGACGCCGACGAAGAGAAGGAGGCCAAGCAGACGTGAGATTCGGCTGTATGCCCCGCCGCCGCGCAAGCTCGTCCTTCTCTTGAGAAGGAAGCGCAGGAAACCAACCTCACCTGCGTTCACCGTGGGGAGGCTACATCCATGTGGCGGACTGGACCCCGTACCGCGTGTACGCGGTTGATGCTAGACGTTGAGTCGGGAGTGTTGATAACCTTTCGAGACCGATCCCCCAGCATCGGCCGATGGATGGCTAAGTGGCCTTCCACCCTACAAGCACGAAGACACACGAGCCACCATGTCGGTGATCGTGTTCTTCGGGGGCTATCTCCACTGGTGGATCAAAGGTATTCCCTTGTCTTCGCTCATTCACTCCGTCGCCGACGAACAACACCTTAACAACCTAGCCTTAGCCCGCATCGAAGAGAGACATCAGGCTCGGACCATACAGAGTTGTTACGTATCAATTCGATGGCTCAGCCTGGAAGACATGCGCCGCTGCTCGCTGCCAAAGCCTCGTTGTCCTCTGGGAACGCAGGCAGAGATGGATCAAGTAACAACCCGAATCAGGACCCTCGTGCCCCGAGCGGGAGGCAGAAAAGGACGTTGATCGAGAGTGCCTGTTCAGCATGTAGACGACGGAAGTCACGGGTGAGCAGATCATGTGTGGACCGAGTGGTTGGAATAAGACTATAGCTGACATCTACCGTAGTGTGATGGCGAGAGGTAATCGCGAATGTACCGTTGGACCCTTGAACAAACGACTGACAATGAACGTCGACAGGCCGTTCTGCTCGCGCTGCGTAACCCTTCGAACCGAATGCACCTACGAAGCTGAGGAGGGGGAGAGTCGTTGGTCTGCATTACGGCGCAGGAACCAGATCTTAGAAACCGAACGCTCCGAGATTCGTGAGCTCATATCCTACTTGCAAAACCGCCCAGAGCCCGAAGCCCAGGACATCTTCCAACGACTTCGCAATGGCCCTGGCCCCGACGACTTCTTTACCCTCCTTCGACAGCTTCGACAAGGCAGTGAAACAAATCCAGCCGAGATGCAGCAGCGACCAGCTCTCACGCACCAAGCTTCGTCAGCGTCGACATCGTCAAATAGTAGCGAGCAACGGTTACCGCCTGTCAGTACTTTGTTTGATGCTGCCTCTGGAGCGTCTCCTATGACACTTCCGAGAATGGAGAACGCTTCAGGTCCACAGGGGCTTCCCAGCCGCCGCAGGTCCAGTCAGAGGAGCCATTCGAGTGGAGCTTCCGATTCGTCTCGCGAGCGCGACCGCGATCATCCTTTCAGGCCCGGAATGTAAAGAAGACTTCGAAGGTTTCAACAGTCGTTTCGACGACGGCGCTAGAAAAAACGCTGCATAGACGCAAGATATGGCATAGTGTTTCATTGACAAGTCGCTTTGAATTACGCTGTGTTCAAAGCTTAGCTATCCAGCAGCAGCACGATATGAAGCACATGTGGTAACGTCCAACATTTACCGACGCCCGTGAGCATCCAAGCCATCCTGCAGCTCCCGCTCCAAATCAACGCCATTGCCACCGGCCATTTCCTGTGGTCTCGGGTTCTCATATGCCCGAGGATCATATCCTTGCGGGATAGGTACCTGCTGCTGCTGCTGGCCTTGCATCGTCTGCGAATACTGCATCTGTTGCGGCGCCCTCACCGAGTGCCGGAACCGCTTCACCTCGTCCAAGATCATCAATCTCATGTCGGGCACCTCCTCGACAACCTCGAAGCCGAAATCGAATGTCGTCGGGCAGACAGGCTCGTCCGAGGCATCATGCCAGATCGACAAGTACCTGTGCTCAAGTGCCTCCTCAACCTCTACACGAGATGATGGATCGAAAGCCAGCATGCGGTCCAGGAGATCCAGCGCATCCGGGTTGGCACGGGGGAAGAGCTGCTGGAAGGAGATCTTGGGCATGAAGGGCAAGTTGCGAACGTATTCCTGCGCACGAGGAGAGCCGATACGTTGGAGAGTTGCCTCAGCGGGTGTACCGAGGTAGTGTAGGATCTGGTTGAGCTGATCGACGTAGTCGCGGCCTTTGAAGAAAGGCTTACTGCCGAGAAGCTCTGCTAGGATGCAGCCCACGGACCAAACGTCGACTGTGCAGTATTGTAAGCGAAAAGACCCACTGTTGGTCAAGATGGGGGCACATACTAGCTTTCGTGTAGCTTTGGAAGCTCAACATGATCTCTGGTGCTCGGTACCATCGCGTTGCAACGTACTCCGTCATGTAGCCCGCATTCTCATCCGGGTCGACGCTGAAACCTCTCGCCAGACCGAAATCGCAAATCTTGAGCTCACAGTCGGCATTAACCAACAAATTGCCCGGTTTGAGATCGCGATGCAGCACATTTGCGCTGTGAATGTACTTAAGACCACACAGAATCTGATAGATGAAGGACTGGAAATGGGCGTCCGTGAGAGGTTGGCCGGAACGGATGATGGCAGCTAGATCGCACTCCATAAGCTCTGAAAGACGTGTGGTCAGTACCAGTCGCCCAATAACATTCTATGCCATCTCACCTTCGTACAGGTACGTCTCGTTGAAGTTGTCCGGCCTCGGAATGTCCATATCATACAGACATGTGATATTCCTGTGCCCTCTGAAGTGCTGCAATAGCTTGATCTCGCGCAGTGCTCGCTTTGCGAGGATCTTCTTGCTGAAGACGTTGGTAACCTTCTTGATAGCAACACCCTCTCCCGTCTGGTTGTTCGTCGCAGCGCAGACAATACCATACGCACCCTGACCCAGCTCTTTCGTGACGGTGTATCGCTCGTCCACAATGAAGTCCTGGTTGAACACCTTGAAGACCTTACGGCCTTGGAGGCTCGGATCGCTCATGGCTGATGTTTGAAGAGTGAAGAGCACTTAGGCCTCGAGGTGAGGTATGCGGATTGCACTCGTCGACACGGCGACCGTTCGGCAATGCTCTACGTCTCCTAGATTGGAAAATCTGCGTAACGGCCTTTCCTGCACACCAAGCTGCACCTGTTCACTGCCTTGCGGTCGAAATGTCGAGCTCTTGACCGGTGAGTCGGTCTCTCCACACGAGCTTTGTGGTTCTGGCGCTGGCACAATCGATGGGCAAGCGAGCGTCGGCAGCAGGATGAGAAGAATAACAAACAAGCCGAGAGAGCGGCTGACGAAGAGGCAGTGTTTCTTCTAATAGTAGTAATCTTCAACTATGTCAGCGCTAAAGTGGGGGTGGTTTTTGGAGGGGAGCGGCGGGACAGCTCGCAGGTCCCGTCCCGTCTCGATCTCACCGCCTGCATACTCGATGTCCTGGTGGGAGTATGAGATTCATGAGCTTTGGCAGAGTTGTGGTGGCGGTCTGGGGATGACTTCGAGACCGCTTGTCAAGACCCGATCCCCATGGCGCAACATAGCTCGGAGTGACGCCGGACCATTGCCTTTCTCAGGATGTGGGAGACACCGAGGGCTGAGTCTGAAAGACGTAAACTACTTAACGGCAATAATCTCGTAACGTCGCTGCCCGATGTGCAAAGGGTATTACTGGCCAACCACAACGCTTTCACCTTCATCTTGAGGCAACCAGTCTCGAACCAATGGCTACCAGACTCACAAGCACAGCCCACCGGACACCAACGCTCGTAGTTCCTTTACCACCCATGCTCAGCAGCAACCATAACAGAGACCTCTTCACCTTGCCTTGACGGTCAAAGTCCGGCTTGAGATCTTGCATCTGCTTCAGTTTCTTGAGCTTCTCTGCTGTGTATGGCGGGTATCGCACAGCGAGCATGCCTTCCATCCAACCTGGAGAGCAGAGTCAGCGCTGGCAACAGATTGAGGGGTATTGTACATACCAGGCGTCTGCGTAACACTCCTGCGATGCGTGAAAGAATCGAAGGAGCTCTTGCCTCTGTAGGCACCCTGCCCAGAGTCACCAACGCCACCGAAAGCAAGGGTAGGCATCGATGCGTGGAACATAGCATCGTTCATTGTGGCACCGCCTGACCGTGTTTCGGCGAGCACTTTGGCATTCTCAGCGTTTGTGCCAAATGTATACAGACCAAGAGGTGTTGCATGGACCTCGTTTGCTGTTCGTATGGCCTCTTCGAGATTACTGACTGGCAATATAGGTATCAGAGGGCCGAACGACTCCTCCTTGATCAACGCATCGTCTGCGCTCTCGACCTGGACGACTGTGGGTTCGAACAGGAGCGTCTCCTTGTCAGCATGTCCGCCGTAAATGATCTTCCCGTTTGTGCTGTCGAGCATCGTCTTCAGCCGAGACCATTGACGTTCATTGATGATATGGGAGTAGTCTTCATTATCCTTGGCACCCTTCGGCTGGAACTCCTTCAACGCTACGCCCAGCTCGTGTAGGAACGCTGGCAGAACTTCTCGATCAACCATCACATAGTTTTGGCTCACGCAGACCTGGCCAGCATTGAACAATTTGGTCCACAGCACACGTCTCGCTGCCAACTTTGTATCTGCGTTCTTCGACACAATCGCTGGATTTCGCCCACCAAGCTCCAGTGTCACGGGAGTGAGTGTTTCTGCAGCCTTCTTGGCGATGATTTTGCCCACGATGGCGTTGCCAGTGTAAAATATCTTGTCCCACTTCTGCTCCAGCAAAGCCGTCGTCTCTGGTATAGCACCCTGGACTACCCGATATGCTTCTGGATCTAGGCTCTGCTCGACGATATGCTGCATAATCCTCGCGGCGTGCGGAGCATTCTCGCTTGGCTTGATCACCGCTGTGCACCCTGCTGCTATTGCGCCAATGAGTGGGCCTAGGGTGAGTTGGTAGGGGAAGTTATACGCTCCAATGATCAGCACAGCTCCAAGCGGGTCCTTGCGGATCCTGGGTCGCATGAGGAGGTTCGTGAGCGGAATGTCCGGCGCAGATTCATCCTTCATCCACTTCTCCAGGTTCGTGCACACGAACAGGATGTCGTTCAAGCACCATCCAATTTCACTCAGGTAAGCCTCGTACGCGCTCTTGCCTAGATCGAGCTTGAGGGCTTCTGTAAGGGCAGGTTCCTCATCTTTGATCCCCCAGTAGAGCGAACGGAGTTGCTTGAGGCGGTACTCGATAGTGCGTGTTGTATGCTTCAGGAACGAGCTTACAACTCGGTCGTGCACGGAGGAGATCTCATCGGCCGGAGTGTGGCTGAAGGGTGGGAGGTCGTTCATCGTGAGGTGGATCATGGTCCTATCTTTTCAGCGTAGCAGGATGGAATTTGAAGAAGGGAAGGGATTACGAAGAGTGGTTCTTACGCTTGTCCATGAGCTGTAGGATACGCACGCAAGCTTCAGGAGTGCCTCGGCTTGTGGCGTCCGAAGGGCACCACCTGTTGTGACGATTCTCACACCACCGTATGGTACATCGAGCTCCGCCTGTCAAGCATGCATCTTTTGATCACATTACAGTAATACCAGTAGTCATGAGTTGACGCCGAAGAGGCTAAAGAGGAGGGCAACAGCTTCGGCGAGCATTTTGCCGGGAGCCGAAGGTCAATGCGTTCCGCCAAGCTTCTTTCGACTTCATCAGGCGTCAAAGGAGTGAACACTAACTTTAACCAATACTTTTGGCACGAACGAAGATTGGAGCAGTAGCATTGATTCAATAAGGATTACAGCCCTCTGAGGACCCTCCTCTGCTACGAGGTTACTCGACGTGATAGTCTCCAAACTGTCTCGTCCTGACACCCTTGGAGAACATGATGTCCAATTCCTCGTATGTTCTCCCCTTGGTCTCCGGCACCTATGGGAAAATAGTCAGCATCGCTTGAGGTAACGACAGCAACCATCTTACTCTGAAGAAGCTCCAGACGAGCGCAATGGCCGCGAGTCCTGCAAGCGTTGTCAGAAATGTTAAAGCACGTCTTGACAGTGTGCTCCTTACCACCAAAGAAGAAGCCAATCTTGCCCCGAGCCTGTAACCACGATCAGTCTGTAGCTTGCACGGCGACCCTTTGCCAGCATAACTCACATTTGCCTGATCGGGGTTAATGAGATACCTGAAACGACGGTCAGTATGATTGCCTCTCCCAAGATAGTGGAGAACCTACGGAATTGCTATCGTCATGACGATCCCCACCATCGCCTGTGTCGCAGTGGCGAGTGCTATCGTCTTGCTGCGTACTTTCGTCGCAGAGACTTCACAGAGTATCACGAAGCATACCGGGCCGACGGAGAGTCCGTAGCAGAAGTTCCAGACCAGCATTAAGGACGACTGAGCCCTACGCACGATCAGCATATTTCGTATTGGAGCAAAGTAGTAGCAACGGACCAGATAAGCGGCTTGTTCTCCGTGTACCCTGTGTCAGTCAGCACAAGCTTAGGGGCGACACACTTTTCTGGACGAACCTGGAGCGCAGTCGAGGATGGCGATGATGAACAGCAGTACAATGAGTGCTGATAGTCCGCAGTTGTAGATCGTGCGACGGCCGAATCTCGACATCAAGACCCAAGAGCAGAGAGTGCCGACAAAGCCGAGCGCGAGGAAGCCTGTACTCCACCGTCAGCGTCTTACACTTTTGAGCACTCCGGCAATGCGTACCAATCGACATATCAAACGCCAACGATGTTTTCAACCCAGCTAGGGTAAAGAAGTAGGTCTTTGAGGTCATAAAAGTCAGTGGTCTTGCGATAAACACACTGCCGTGAATCTTCCCGTCGGTATGCAGCGATTAAAAGGGCTTTGGCTTCACTATAACAGCGGAGACCGGATCAGTACATACTGTCAGCTTATTAGCGTTATGGATGTAGTGTGTCTGACTCCCTGACTTGCCCGCGTAGCCAACCAAATATATGCCAGAGATGACCTGAATGCTGTAGACGCCCATAGCAATCTCTGTACGACGGCGATTGATCTGCTTGAAGCAGTCGAGGTAGGTCGTACCAGCCTCAAGCTCTTGTTCCAGCCGGTCGGTCTGTGTAAGCCATGATCAGCATTCATCTCGCGACTTCTCCGTAGACCGAAGCTCGTCACTGCGACCACCGGCGGCTGGGTACAGGTATTGTCCATGAGATGGTTCTTGGCGCACTTTGAGAGTGTTGCTTACCTCAATAATCATGGCCAAAGATGGCTTTATGTCCATGCCCTTCGAACCCAGCCGACGAAGCGCGTGCTCAGCCTCCTCAATACGGCCTTTTCGAACGAGGAACCACGGACTCTCAGGCGCGAACGGCCACCCAATCAAAATTACCAAGCACCAGAACCATTGCGATGCAAAAGGCCCGCTGTAACTGCAGATGAAGCTAAATTAGCACGTCGTCTCTGGGTTGCGTCTGGTTTCAACTTACGCCCAATGGTTGTCCAGAGTAGAGGTGCCGGCGATAACACCTGCCCTCACGTCAGTGGATGGCTTCCAGCAGTCGGAAACTCATCGTGCCGTTAGCGATCAGTTGTCCAATGACGAAGCACAAATTGATGTAGCTTGTCAGAATCCCTCGCAATGCGACTGGGCACACTTCTGAGGCCTGAAGAATGGCAGCGCTGATCAGTAGGGATTCGCCATTGTCAAAACGGTTTCTTGACATACGTAGGTTGGTGCGATCTACCCCAATATCCAATCAGCAGCTGTACCACGAACGATCAAATTGACATCAACGTACGGTCGCATACGTCCCTAATACCAACCCTCCCAGAAGCTCTCCGACGATCAGCACTGGCAAGCTTCTCGCAAAGAATTGGATGAAGATGATGGCTGTCGTGAGGAGTACGCAGACCCCAAATGTTTTCTTGCGTCCAAACCACTCCATTGGGTATGAGGCAAAGAAGGCGCTGCAGAGAAGTCAGTGGTATGGCAGGAGGCGATTCCAAGAAGTACATGCCCTACGACTTGGCCAATTGGGCTACCCATGCTTAGGCCCGTTTGCCATTGCGCTTTTATTATCCAGGAGCCTTCGTAGAGATATCCAAAGTCCTGCTGGAACTTGGGAGTCGCTACAAGAGTCAGCACAAGGCCACCCAGGCAAGGTATTCGTGACACCTACCATACAGATTGCCGAGCAGTTGAGGATCGAACGCAGTCATGATGATACCCAGACTGAAGAAAGCCGACCAGCCAATTGCCGCAGGATATAACCTGACAGCATCGCGGAGGCTGAGGTTATGTTCGTTCTCGGTGGCCCTAATAGCATCCTCGCCAGCAATGATACCCACGACGATATCGCCCTTCAGTATGTCTTGGCCGTGAACATGTCCGCTGTCAATGCTGCCGTGCTTCGTATCACTGCTCTGCATGGCGGCCTCGAGTGACATGGCTGCAGCGGTAGTCGCGGCGCTCGTCACCTAGAGAGTGGTGAGTATGGTGAGAAGAGGTGGAAGGGCGGGCAGTCAGTTACTCTGTCTGGAAACGTCCCATACGAAGGCGCGGAAGCCTCGCCTGACGAGCCATCTAGAACACGCGACATCCGCGATAGCTTGACGAGGTGCGTCTGCTAATCAGTCTTGGTACTGATACATCGCCTCCCTCGACCAATGCGATGTTACACCGCATGCCTATCGCGTGCGGTGATAAGGGTACGAGTCGCGTGGTCGAAGGATGATTGCCTCCACCCCGCCTTCGGTCCTGGAGCCCGCACGCCAACCTTGAACAAGCTCAGGGTGGCAGGCACGAAAGTCTGCACAAGCGAGTCGACAAAGTGGTGTTCGTCTGATACTACTACTGACTTACTTCTCTATCATCGTAGGCACAGTGACTTGTGAGTAACGTTGCCTGAAGCTCCGAGCGGCGGACATCTCCTCGACAAGATGGCTCAGGGAGCCAACAGCAGTGACAATGGTGGCAATGGCAATCGATTGTACAACCAAGTAGCCCACAAGATCCAGATATCGGACGAGATGCGTGACGGGTGCAAAGTCACGGACGATATTATTGCCGAAGCCATCGCATATTTGCATCAAGACGGCGTGCTCATACTCGAGAATGCCATCAACCCATCACATCTTGACGATCTTGAAACGATACTTGGGCCGGAAGCAGACATTATAGCAAACGACCCGGACCACCATTTCAATTTTGGCAAAGTATTGTGACTTGGCTGCTGTCAACAAGCAGATGCTGACGGCTGGTCGAAGGAGACTCGGAATATGGACCAGGCACCTCCTCTGAATCCAGATTTGATGTACAAAGTATGCCATCACCCAGAGAATCACCAGTCGACGCTGACGGACCACGTTAGGACATTTGGGCCAATCCTGTCGGTGTTGCGATCATGAACGCCATGTTCGGCTCTTGCGTCTGCCACTACGCGAACGTTAGTAGTATGGCACGGCAGGCTCAACTTGTTAGCTGCTGATGGCGATTCAGGGGAACACAGCTCTCAAGGCAACTGGGCGGCAGCCAGTACATAGTGATATTGGCGAGTCTTCCGTTCTGCGCGAGGCAGATGAGAGCTGACACGTGCCAGACAAGCCCCACCCTCTCTGGCCGTTTGCATACGCCTTCAATATTCCCCTGTGCGATACCAGTGTCGAGAACGGGAGTACCGAGATCTGGATTGCCAGCCACCGAGACAGCAATATAGATCAGCACAGTGCTGTCGGTGGTGGCGAGAGCGGCCTTACCATCAAGCAGGACCTTCTTGACGAGCGCAGACAGCATTCGCCCCCTGTTCAGCCCACTACGAAGAAGGGTAGCTTGATCATTCGAGATATCCGGCTATGGCACGCTGGCATGCCCAACCGTACGGACAAGCCTCGGATCATGCTTGCCTTTGTCATACAGCCACGCTGGTTTAACGCGCCGAGCAAGGTGATACTGCCGCTCAGAGCTAAAGCGCTTGTCGAACAGTGGAAGGCGGAGACCGGACTTGAGTACAATGCCACCTGGGTCGACGGCGAGGTAGATCACAAGAAGATCAATTCGGAGGAGGTGGACTTCAGTTCCCGGAATAAGAGCTTATTGGGGCTTGAGCATATGATGCACCTGCCCGTGCACTAGTAAGTTGAGAACGGCGCAAGGCCCTGTTACGATAGAGCGCGGTCGCCATTGCGCTCAAAACTCCAGGGATGGTCAATATGCAGCAGTCGCTCCTTCTCGGATCACTTCGGTCCCATGTCTCTTCCCATAACCATGGTCTCGCCTCGTTCGTGGCCACCGTTACATACATGTCCGCGAAAAGACATGGACGACTGTGACAACCTTATGCTTGTCGGCTGCAGAGGTAGCCTGGCATATGTCCCCATCGAGCCTCAAGCTCCGTGTAGCGTTCTTACTGCTCAGCCTCCTTGCGATACCGTCTTTCTCCGTCCGAATGAGCGGTGTACGATCTTACCAGGCACAAACCAGTCCTCTTTATCCACTGCCTCCTCATGTTGTACGCGACGCAGCGCATGGTGCACGTCGGAGTGCGAGGGGTGTCGCACCTCTTCGAGCATGCTACCGTCACTTCTTCGCTGCTACTCGTTTTCCTGCCCCATCCATCTCAGTTCGTCAACCTGTACACGCCCAAGCCCACAAGGCTGCCCGACAGCACATAGATGGCACCCTTTCGTGCTCCCAGCCCGAAGCGGGAGCCGGATCGCATGATTTCGAGGTTTCGTTCACGGAGTTGTCGCATGCCAGAAGCGTATGAATAGATGCCCATACCTGTGAAGACAGCGCTTCCTGCGTGATGCGCGTCAGCGGTGGGGTAATGTGCAGTCATGGCGTGTCGTACCCATCAGCCTGCATGGCGTGCAGTCGTAATGCTGCTGCTGGAGCGCAAGAGCATCTTTGACTTCAGCAGGCTGCTGGAGCTGCGCTACAGATGGTTGGGATGGCATGTTTGTGTCGCATGTACGGTGTTTGTGGAAAGACGGAGATGCCTGCTAGTCTCCGCGCTTCGCTTCGCTTCGCCAAGATATGATGAGGCGAGAGAGCGAGAACATTCGGAAAGCTACCTTACTTGCACGTACAGCCATACTGTCCCTTGCCCACTGGGATTTACAATCTTCAACTGCAGATCCTACGCTCCATCCATCAATCAAGCACTATAGGGTCGCCGCTGACACCCGTCCTCCGCTCCTTGACTTGGCGTTCGGTGGCCTGCCGACCCCCTTTAGCTTTGTCCACGACACTACCTAGCTTCCGTCCAGCCCCCACGAAACTACCACCATCACTGCCACTTGAATTGGTTGCGGTGCTTGCGCCGATGCCACGGAGGCCGCCAGACCTAACGGCATCGATGGACGCCCCTTCGTGATTATTCAGAGGCTGTCGAGCTACTATACCAGAGACAGCAGGATCAGGGATGACGGGCTCCTCGTTTCGTCGGTTGGCAGCGAGTTGAGCAGTGCCTGTCGCGGAGCGCGGTTGATCGATGCTGCGTACCGTTGCAACGCCAGCTGAAAGCGCGGGAGGTGGCTTCGTGGGAACGATGTGGAGCAATGTGGCTTCGATGGCGACCACGGGAGTGTCATCGCCCGTAAGATCGACGAGTTCCATGGAGTCTGTCGAGGTGATGAGTTCGGTAGAGGACGTTGACTTCTCGATATAATCGTCAATATCTTCGAAGTCGGTTGAGATGGAGTCTGTCGATGTGGCGACTCCGGAACAGAACATTGGCTGCTCGGTGTAGTCGTCAATATCGTGAAACTCGGTCGAGGTGTCCACTTCTGGTGACAATGCTGGCTGCTTTGTGGTACATGGCGCCGGGTCCTTCTGGCGTCCCTTCGCTGTAGACTTTCTTGAGCCGATCAGCATCTGTACACGGTGTCGCTCTTTCTTGTCGGTGATCTTCGTCCAATCAAGGTCTTCGCCTGGCCTGGCGTACGTGATAATATCTCGCAATGCAGATTCCCGCGGTCGCCTCTTGGCTACCGTGTCCAAGACCACTGAAGATGGCAAGGAGGTCTTCGGCTTGGCAGTGGTAGCAGTAGTAGCCAACCCGTTGGGATACGGCTTGTCGGCCTCTGGGGCCTGTGCGCCGTCTTCGACATCCTCAAGATTACGGCTATGCTCGCCAACCTCTTCCCAATGCGCAGTCTTGCGGGCCGGCAGCTGGACGTTGGCCATACCTTTGACTGAATGGCACTTCGCCCACCCGGCAATCTCCTCGGCCATCCATAGCCAACGTAGCTGCACGCGAACACGATTCTGCAGATAGTGGCGATTAGACTCATTTATTGTCCCGTCGGTCTGCTGCTGAGCCACATATTGCTTAATGCCATCAAGCGGACGCGTGGCAGCTAGTAGTTTAATGAAGGCTTGAGTAGTGGTCATGGTCATCCCGGCTAGTGACATGCCGTACTTCTTCGGGGCCGAGTCGCGGCTGTAGGGGCGTCCTTGGGTGGGTTGTGGGAGTTGTAACGGCTCGTAATCTACCTCCAGGGTATGGAGTGCACAAGGCAGCCAGAAGAGAAGTTCGGCTGTAGGTAAAATCGCCACCGAAGGCGCCAGCTGCTTCACCCTTTTGAGCGATTCACCAGGGTCGAACATGCCTTGGTTTTTAGCAGTCGGCCGCCATGTGTGCGGCCTGAGGTGAGGCTGGCCTGCCTGCTCCTGTGCCTTCGCCAATGCTTTCCGCTCTTCTCGCGCTCGGTATGGACGACTGTAGCCCAGTCTGTCGTACTCTTCCCACGCGAGAATGGACGCCGCCGTGGGATTAGGGTTCTGAGCTCTGCGGCCTTGGCTGACTTTGACTCGATTGACCGCGCCTTGAGGGCCATTGAATTGTTCAAAGGCAGATTCACTCAATGCCTGGCGGAGCATCGGTCCCTTGACAGGGTCGGCATAGGTAGCCAACCGCTCAATGGACTTGGCTTTCCTTCTTGCTTCTCCCAGCGTTGGATGCCACCAGTAAGATAATGCGGTCCGACTTCTGGTTTGGCGACGTTCTTCGCCGTGGATAGGGTCATCGTAATATGCGCGCTGCCAAGCAGACCTTTTGTTGCCCGCGGCAGCCATGTCTTTGATCCACGCAATATCGCTGGCACCTCGCCGAACATCAGGCTTTGTGCTCCGGCGCAGGCAGGGACCCAAAGCGGGTGGTTGACCACGGGTGGCAATCATCTCGTCAAGGACGTCAAATCGGACAACCAGCTCTGGCATGGCTTTCTTGACCAGGCGAAGCGTATCCTTGAGTTTGCCGAGCTGCTTCCTTGGCGCGTAAGTTCCGATGTATTCCGGATGGAACACGTGGAAGATTCGCAGTTGGCGTCCACCAATTGTCTTGAAGTCACCGTTCTCGAAGTCGCCATATTGATCAACAAAGGCCGCGCGGACATGGCTGCCGGATAGGATAACCAGGTCAATGTGCCCCTTCTCAGACAGCATCTCCAACAGTCGCCAGGTCAACGCATAATTCGTGCGTGTGCCTTTCACATCGTAGTCGTACGGTGCTGTGCCAGCAAGGCGGACACCGTCTTCGTCGGTAATGCGTTCCTTCCGCTTGTACAGATCCTGGGTCATGGCTTGCTTGTCGATATTGGGCAGCAATTCGAGAATTTTGCGGATACTGTAGTATCCCCGATTCAACGTTGTGCCTACCAGCGACGTCAGTGTGGTGTCCTCTCAAGGCTGTCAAGGATTGCGTACCGAACGCCTCGTTCTTGTCAGCCTTCTCTCTCTTAGCTCTTGCTTTCTTCGACTTCCTCATCGGCCTCATAGCATTTGCCGACAGCGGTGACAGTGGCTGACGACCGGCAGACACCTCCAATCTAGGCCTCTTTGACAGGTTGCCCGGGGCTGAAGTCAGTGGCCGCTTGACTCCAGGTGGCAGCTTCGGACCGGGAGACAAAGGAGGTGGTATGGGGGCAGGCAGCTTCGACACATTAGTACTGCATATGCCATCAATCAGTCGGATTCATACCTCGTCTTCAGATTCGACATCAGATCCCACGGGCGACGCAGTCGGCGAAGGAGGGGGGGTTTCGCCAGGTGGAGGCGTGGGGCACCAATGTAAAATGAACATGAGTCTGGCGAGACCGCAGGGTGCCACGTAATGGCGACCGATATGAGTGACAATGCGAACGGTTTCCTGGTCACCGTCAGTCGTTGCTTTTGAATTTGATATGTTAACCACCTACTTCAGCTACGAACCACTCTGGGTGCATACGATGAACGTCTTCCACGAAGAAGGCAGCCACATCATAAGCATATACTTCATGGCAGCCTTTCGCGATGATTTTTTGGTTGATTATTTCGATGATTTCAATTATGTATGTGGATTCTTCCAAGATAGAATCAGTCCATGGCGAAGCCGTGGGGTCGAGGGCGCGTGCAAGTCACGCGCCACCGAATGCTGCGAAGATGACAGCTGTCTTAGCTGTCTGAGAACGCGTATGGCAGCGTCGTGTTACTGCGTTTACGCGTGCAAGGTCGGAATCGAGGATAGTGCTTGGATTGTCGCGTTTCGAGCGTAGCCACAAGGCGGGCTGCCGCCGTCTGGTAGTGGTGTACTCTCTGACAGCGTCGGTCAGAGCTGGTTGCCAGATATGGTTGCGCTCATGCGTGATTGATGGATGTCGTGTAGAAGTTGAGTTTGGAGTTGAAGTCTGATTTTGGCTGCCCCCACCCGCGTGCCCCGCGTCGCGTCGCGTCACGTAGACTCGCGTGGTCACATGTTCGTATTTTTAAGAATGGCATTTTAGATCGCACGCGGGAGGGGGCTGGTGTCAAAGACTTATATTTCTGTGGAAGAAGCAACTATCACTAACAATCTCGCTGCTAAAGTACTCGCATCTGTTGACTTTGATCTGGCTGCCTTCCATCGCCATCCCTGGCTCTGGACTGCCTGCCTTGCAACTTGCTGTTACGGAGTCGGCTACTGCCAACCACAATCACCACGGTAGCCTGTTCTCTAATACCCGGATCCACGCCCTTGCCCGAAACTCTGGAAGCCGCCGCTACGCCTATCGGTTGAAGGCTCGCGGTCGTCACGACGATCATTATCGTCGAAACCATCGTCCAGGTTGTACCCATCCATGCCATCGTCGGTGGGCTCCGTCTTGATCTCGCCATGGCGGTAATGAGAGTTGCCATCATCTTCGTCATATTCCTCCTGAGCCTGGTCCCTGTCTGAGCGGACGCTGCCAGCCCTCGACCTGTCTGGCTGCCTCGACATGCGGTTGCCAGGCATCCTGCCACCGTCAAAGTTCCCGCCGCCGAAATTCCCGCCGCCGACGCCCATCAAGCTACCCATGTTACCAAAGCTACCCAGATTACCCATCATACCCATATTTACCATTCCAGGCATGCCCATCATGCCTGGGTTCATTCCCTGCATTGCCAACATCTGCTGCTGCTGATACTGCTGCTGGGGATTCATCATTGGCATCCCGTACATGCCAGCAGCAGGGTTGCCATACTGATGCAGGTTCTGGCTGCCGCGGCGACTGAGCTGGTTTGGATTTGGAGAACCTGGCTGCCTTGACATTGTCCTCTGGTGGAATGCTGGCGACCTGGGCGAGGAGTCCGAGCGGCGGCTAATCGATTCCGAGCGTGGCATCCTGCTGGAGACCGAGCCGGGAGGTGGCATCTGCGCTTGCTTGTTGGTCTCCCTCCGCCTGCTCTCCACCTCCGTCTCCAGCGTCGGGCGTATTTCAGCCAGCCATTTGTCGTTCTTGAGCTTCTCGCAGAAGGCGTCGATCCAGGCTGGAGACTCGGCCGCCTTTGCGGTATCGAACAAAGTCGTGAAGAAGAATCGAAGGTTGCCACGGTGGGCCTGCTCATCGCGGGAACCAAGCGATGGATGTCTCGCCATGTTCTCAACGGCCGCCTGGGTGCTTTTGAATCCTTCCAAGGGCTTCATGGTGGTGATGTCGATGTGGAAGGCGGCAGCCACCATCTTTATGCCGAATCGGATATGGGCAGGCTGGTCACGCCAATGCTCGAGCAGGTTGGCGGTGGCCATGAGACCAGTATCGGCATCCTTGGCGAGTCGCAGCGTGTGGTCCATCATGTACAACTTCGGGAGCTGCTCCTCCATGCCGAAAGCCTTGTAAAACAAGATGGCGTGCTGCCTGTTGACTATGTCCTGGGCGACGGCAATAATACGCTGAGCGCTATTAATGGCATCTCCTTCGACACTGACACCTGCTGGCAGACTTGCAGGGTTGGCAGGTGGCGGAACCATGGGCGGGCGACCGTTGGCGTTGTCATCGAGAATCTTGGAGACGTTGATGTTGGCAACGCGCAGGATCTCTGGTAGTTGAAGTGGTGCATGTTTGGCCGCCTCCTGGTAGCCGCGAGCTTTGTTGAGGGTGCCAATATCGCACTTCAAAATTGCCTGAGCAAGAGTTTTACCCGTCATGCCGTCCTTGATAAACAGCCGGTAGACTGCCTTCGCTCCACCTGGCAGCCCAAGACTCTCTGTCACAATCGCCAGCTCGTCGAGGGTGACCTTCGTATTTCCGAAAGCGTTGGCAACCGCAAATGGCAGATATTTCGGGAGCTGCCAGATGTACTCGTCCTTCCGCCGCTTGACAAGGGGGACGGAGCTCTCCAGCCGCGCCATGTCCTTCAGAGACTGCGCGTACTTCTGATGGATAATGGCAACATTCTTCAAAGCATTCTCCTGGAGTTGCCTGTTCTCCTGGACTTCAAGGTAGGCAAGATCGTACTTCAGCTGTGCAGATCCAGAGCGTCCCATGGCGGCCTTCGGCACAAGTGACGTCCGCTGCTCTCGTAAATTGTCGACCTTTGATTGACACTCTGGGGTCAAGGGAGGCAGAAAGGCGTACTGGGTGTCGTTGATGACATAGACAGTGCTAAGCTGGCGTTCCACAGCGCGGGCAGCCAACTGGGCCGTCAAATCTTCGTATGCCGTGAAGACTCGCTCGAGGAGGGCAGCTTGGAGGTTGTTGAATGAGTTTGCGGAGGTTGGCTCGAAGGACGCCAGAACATTGACGACCTGCTCCAGATTGTGCGAATGAGCTATGAGCGCATGATCGGACTTTGGTCCGGAGTACTTGGACAGGGCTTGCTTGGCTGCTTTGGTTTCCTCGAAACCTTCCAAGGGCAACATGTGGTCGGAGATGGCGTGAGTGTGGAGGATAAGGTGGCCAACATAGCCTTCCAGAGGGTTGAGCTCGTCGAGGAGGCCAAAGCTGGCTTTGCCAACGGACTGCATCTCCATTCCACTAGGCCAGTGGGTAAAGCCGCCATGAACGTCGCCGACTGGTAACTTGTAAGCCTCCGTGTACTCTATGATGGCGTGCCTCTGTCGATCGGACATTTTCAGTTGACCGGTGGCCTTGTCGATTTCGAATGGCGCATCGAAATTTCCCCGAAGGTAGGCAAACGACACCTTGACGCTGCCACCCGGGGTTTCTGATGCTTGGCCGTCGACCCTCCTGCGTTTCTTCGCGTGGCCGTCTTCAATGCGTTCAAAGACGGGAAGTACGCCCGCATCCCGGCGACTGTCCCTCTCGGCTGCCAAACTGGCGAAGTCCGGTGGCGGAGCGAATTCAACCTCATCGATTGGAATTTCAACACTGGCGCGCACGGTCTGGCTAGGTGTCTCAACTGGCGGCTTGAGACTGGACCTGGCGACCGAACTCTGAGCGACCGCGGGAGGAGCTTTGGCAGCCGTCACTTTCCTCGGCGGCGGGGCAGGGACTGCCTCTTCGTCCGAGTCCTCCTCGGATGCGGTAGCCTCAGTGCTGCTGTCGTCCTTTGCGGCAGGCTTTGGGGCAGGCTTTGGGGCAGGCTTGGGGGCTGCCTTCCTCGGCGCGGCAGCCACCTCTTCATCGTCCGCCTCCTCATCGGTCTTAGTCGCAGCTGCCGAATTGGCATCTTCGGTTCCTTTCTTGCGGCTGGTGGAAAGCTGGTAGTCAGGCCACCCCCAGCCGTTCTCAAAAGCCTTCTTCTTCCTACGATTGACCTTGACTCGAGCCTTTTCCTGCTTTTGCTCAAGCGTATATTCAGACTCGGGAATTGGCTCCCGTACGCCATTGACCATTCTCCGGAGGCTGGCAGCTCCCGTGACAGCCTGGTGGAGGTCTTCCGGCGCGGGTGTATGTCCAGAACGTCCAGCTGTGGTATGGGGGGCTACCCCGGTACTGCCTGACCACTGATCGAACAATTGATAGTCACCGGCGTCGACTGTGTTCTTGGACTCGATCATTTTCTTCACGGCAGCCTCCTGAGCCTTTTCACGACCAGTTTCGGTGGCGGTCACCTCTACGAAGCAGCCATTGGACGTAATCGCCTGGCCTTCAGCTGCCCACTGCTCCCGCGTCTGATTGCGCAGGACATCTTCTGCTGCTGGCTTTTCCTTTTCCTTCTTAGGAGTGCTGGCAGCCTTAACACCTCCAGCCTTCGACTTGGCACTCGCTGCCGGCAACTTGCTGCCTTCGGGCGCATCAGAGTTATTTGAATTGGCTGCCGCGCCATCTTCATCATCTTCTCCGTCAATCCTCAAATTCGGCGGCTTCTTGGCGCCCTTCGTCGACTTCGGTGTCTCGGTCTCCTCGCCACCACCCTCCTCCACGGCCTTCTTCTTCCTACTCTTCTTGGGCGCTGACGTCTTCTTTGGCGCCTCTGGCTCATCTTCGTCCTCGGCATTCACCTCCTCCTTCTTCTTCTTCTTTGCCGCCCCCTTGGCCTTCACAGGCTTTTCCGCCTTAGGCGCATCAGCAGAAGTGCTCGGTGCCATTGCGGCGACCTCTGGAGATAATGTCAGCTTGACGTAGAAACCGGCAATGCTGAATTCCAGGCTAGAACGTTGATCGAGAACGATGGCCTCCGCTTCTGGGATATTCAGAGTTGCAGCGCCAATCTGAAAGGTCGGGTGCCAGCTGTAAGGGTTGTCGTCGTCGCCCTTTTTCAATTGCTTGATGGCAGCCTCCTCACACTCGGCTATGTTCTTGAGGGTGGCGTAGTATTTGGTGTCGTCCGTGCAGAAGTGGCCGTTTGAGTCACCGCGAAGCAATTTCCAGGTACGTTCGACAATCTTGACGCTTTCGGCACGACGGTGGACAGTCGTGGACCCAGAGTTCGGTTTGCCTTCGTTGAGTCTCTTCTGGTTGAGGTAGTAGGAGGAAACGGCGTCCCGGATGTCGAGGTAGGTACGGTAGTCGAGTTGATATTGTTCGTAAGTGTCACTGCCAACCTCACCGAGGCGCGGTGCTGACATAGGCTGTCTACCACCATTAGCACAAGATATCCCCGAGACAAGTAAGATTCTGCCTACCTTCAGTTGTGTCGGCTTTGCAACACTGTCGCGGCCTTTGTGAGTTTTGTGATGGATGTTGGATTGCAGACTTGTCGTTTTTGGTAAGTCCGTCGGGTGGTGGTGTTGTGGAGTGGTGGGGGAGAGTGATGTTGATGTAGTGGAACAGGTTTGAGTGGGAATAGAAGAATAGTAGTAATAGCCACGGTGTTTCACGCTAGTCCCAATAGGGAAGTCGTGATCACTCTGGGTCTCCCAAACTCACATTACTTCACACTCACATGCCAAAAAGAGGGCCCGAGACCTCACATGTGCGCTGCTTTCAGCTCACCTGGGGCTCTTTTCGGCTCACCTGGGGGCCCTTTTCAGCTCACTTGCCTTAGCAATTTTTGACTCCACTGATGATGATGCGCTCCTTGAGATCATCCCGGTCACCCAGCCGGTCCCGCATCTGATTCTGCATGAACTGCCTGACTTGAACATTCAGATCCGTACCTCGATTAAACATATCCCAGCCGCCTACAATACTGCCCTCCACCTTCTTGCGGTACTCCAGGTGATAGTCAGGATCGTCTCGGAAGCGCTGCTTCTCCTTCTCGGTGTACTGATGCTTGCCCGCAGCTGCAGGATCCATAGCATCAGGATCTGCCTCGTGGTTGGTGATGTTGGCGCCAAATTGAGGTGCGATGTATGTCTGGTTTCGCATGAACACTGTCACCGACTTTGCCGTTGCAGCCAGCTTCGGCAGCATCTGGATCGAGCTCGAGCCAGTTCCAATCACTGCCACCCGTTTATCCGTCCAGTCAAGATCCTGCGGCCAGTATGCGGAGTGTGCGAGTACGCCCTTGAAATCGTGCAGTCCTTCAATGGTGGGCCACTTCCATTTCGTGAGAACGCCAGAGCCGTTGATGAGGACGTTGCAGGTGTCTTCAAAGGTCGTACCGTCCTTGCGTTTCAGCTGCACGTGCCATTTTCCTTCCAGATCGTGCCATTCCGCGGACATGACCTCTGTGCCGAGGACGACGAATGGCTCTAGATTGTGCTTCTTGTAGAAGCGCAGGAAGTACTCTTGGATTTCTGGAGCATATGCCTAAAAGCGATGGGTGTAAGGGTTAGCGGTGTCTGAGACGGTCGTGGGAGGGCTTGGTATGGCTGTGTGACATCTCTCTCCACCCTACGAGGACAGCAAGCTGTAACGAATGGCCGCAACTTGTCGACACCCGGCGGTCTTGAGACATATCGCACGCACTGAGGGGTTACACCCATCGGTTTGCTTACGTAGTACCCGCTCCACAATGCGTTCGGCTCGAACGGAAAGGTGTAGGTATGAGCTGGAATGTCACAGGCACATCCTGGGTCTGAAAGTGATGAGTGTAAGGATTAGCTCTTCGTGTGACCCACATGGAGGCTGAGAGACAGTCCCAGTTGCAACTTGACCTAAGACATATCGAGCCAAGAATAGCTGATGTGTAGTATTAGGCCACCCCGAGACTGTCTCGAGCGCCCAAGGTTTACAGCCATCAGATTACTTACATCTGTTCTCAAACCTGAAATTGAATTAGTCGCCAAACTGTTGTTTAGATCACACCTGTTGACACTCACCAAGTCCCACCAACGGTGTCGTTCTTCTCGTAGCACACTAGCTCGTAATTCGTTAACATCTTCTTCGCTTTGTGCGCCGCAAGCAGGCCACTAGCGCCCATTCCAACATGGATGATGCGAGTCTTATCGGGATCGCATTGTGGTCGATCAGGCACCTCGAGATCAGGATCGTTAACGTGAGGCATGATAAGTTATGGTACTTGACCGACGGGAGAAGAGCAGATAAGAAGAGTATTGGGAGAAAAGAAGACTGGTCTCTATCAACATACTTACTGGTTAACATATAGCGGCTATAAGTGCAGGCTCAAGAGCTCATGCGGGCGTCTTGCATAGCTACCGAGGTAAGATCGCTGCGAGCTTCGCAGCAGGAATGCATCGCACGAGACCATTTACACGACCAACAAAAGTCGCTGTGATGTCTCGATGCTAGGCGCTTACGGTGGCTGATGCGAGGAAGGATTCGATGTCGTTGATACACCATCCGGACGCCAAGCTTCAATGGCTCCTCGTTGCGGGGCAAGACGGATTCTGCGAGATGGCTTTCCAGGGATCATAGAAGTGCGGTAGCAATGGCTCTAGGCCAGACGCGTTCGCATGCTGCGCGCAGAAGTAGAGTCGGCGCGATGAGGCTACCTTTCGCGCATCGCAGCCGCTGCTACTGGAAGCTGCTTCAGCGTATAATTTGCTTTTAGGAACGGCTGAAAATCAACCTCGTCGTCTTACGGATCATGTCAATCCCATGAGGATCGCTCTATAATAAGGCGCGAGCAGCGTCACAATAATGGTGTCGCGTGCCGTCCATGATCACTCAATAGCTCCTGCTGGATTAATATGGGTCGTCAGACTGTGGCATTCCCTCACCATGTATCCAGGTTCTTTGCGTCATTCGTTCATCGCCATGCTTTTGTCAGTGTAAAGCTGTTCAGGAAGAAGTGAGGTCGTCGTCGTTCGAGTGAGTCCGTGCTCATCCGGCTCTTTCCGCTTCCGAGCAGTCGACGAGACCTCAGAGGAGCAAGGCACAGCTTGAGAACAGCACCATTGAACACAGTTCGAGCAGCAAAGATGCCTATCAAGCCCATCACCGGCGTACGTCTCGAATAGCCAGCTCATTATGCCCTTGAAGTCCGCTGACAGCCGTGATAGATGCTCCGAAGGGGCCTGGTCCTTGATCTCTCAGTCGCATTCGGTACGCCTCCCGCAACCTCACCTGGCCTTCAGATTCAATGCCGATTGAATGACTGACAGTGTTACACGGAGCTGACAATGCCTTACAGGTCTCGGAACTGCATGCGGATACTTCTGGTGGTACGGTACGTAAAGGAAGCGCGAAGAGGAAGAGCCCTTACTATCAAGTCATACATGGACACTGGACACAGACTACACAGCCTCGTATTAGGAACTGACACCTGGCGAAGGCTTTCACCTCCCGCACACCCGCAGACGCGATTTGTTCTACGCGAAGTTGGAGGACGAGCGGGCGAGGGCATTTGGTCAGGTATAAGTGGAACGAGGACGGACCACACCGATGGCGACCAACTCCACAAATCACGACAAACACATCAATCGATTACCATCAGAGCTGGGTTAGCAGAGCGGAAGGGCAGGGTCAAAGTGGTGTGGTGGAGAGGCTGTACATATACCAATGAAGCTGTGATTGCGAACCATCACGGAAGGAATATGACCCACACATATGAGTGCTTGTGATGGAAGTGACAGGCTTTGCGTCTAACACCTCACCTCAATACCCTCCCGACTCACAGTGAGGTACTTTACACCCTTATAAGGCTTCACCTCCTGCCCGAGCCCTCTGCTCTTCTTGTTATCAAGCAGGAGACTCTCCACCTTCAAACCACTCGCCAGCCAGCCTTTCACGCCGAAGCTCAAGGTAGCAGATGTAGGCATGAGCTCTCTGCTTTTCGCCACTTTCGCTTCTCGCGAGACCGGTACCGACAACCCATTACTGTGCCTCTCATCCTTCTCGCCCGCTTGATACGCGGAAGGCTCGTCATCATTGTAGTCATACGTCGTAGCAGTCAATCCGTTCATTACGGCGCCAGCATCATCACCATCCGCAGCTAGCGGACCCTGAATCGTGCACCTTAGTACTGCACCCATAGGTCCGAAGTCCTTGGCAGCGACTTTCCACTCCACACAGCCATCCACAGGACTCCAGTGGGCTTCGCCTTTACTCGGTCGCAGTTCTGTGACATTGCGTACCGCGGTGGGTAGCGGCACACGTACAACAAGGTTCTCAAGGGAGGGGCCTTTCGAGTCGCCACTACCAGCCGTGCCAGCTCTAAAGGACGAAGGGCGGCTGCCAAGTCCACCGCTGCCACCAAGATTGGACTGCAGACTTGCTGCAGCTGCCGAACCTGCGCCGCCAGAGTTCGAAAGCTGCGTGAGGCGTACTTCGAAGTCGTTTCCTGAGGTCCCAAGTCCGGTCGTCATCTCCACACCTGCCGGTAAACCAATACTGCTATACGCATTCTTACCCGCCGTGAGCGGAGTGTCCGCACCCAGTAGATCCACCTCATATCCGCACAACGCGAACCGTCCATCAGGCGGCACGAAAGAAAGTACACCTTCGCTCTTCCATCTTGCCAGTCGTACGCAAGGGTGGAATACTGTCCGCTCCATGACACTACGCAGCTGGTCGCCACGATGACCCATGCCCGCGCCTTTGCCTCCAGTCGACAAGCTGAGCAGCAGATCTGGCACTCCGCTGACCTTTGAAGTGAAGGCAATGCTGCCGTACGCGAAGGCAGCTAGTGGTCTTCCTGATGGTGCGAGAGTAACCGACAGTGTCTCCACAATGTCCACGTATAGCTCATTGCTCGTGTGCCGCACGTTGCTTCGTCGCCAGGGTATTGCGCTGCCTTGTGCGGATTGCGCCGGCTGTAGCGACGATATGCCAGACCCTGGTCTCTGCAGCCCGCCACTGCCGCCTATACCCAGATTCCCACCTCCTCCACCGGACAGTCCTGGCACACTAGCATTCCCGGGCAGTCCTACCTTTCCAAGCAGATTGTTCAACACACCCGGCCCAGTCTCCACAACATCCCTCAATGCATTGGCTTCTCCTTGACATACCACACCAGCATCCGCGATTTCGGCAAGTATTTGTGCGACAACATCATAGTTCCCAGCGATCTTGGAAGCCAGCAGTGGACTGCCCAGAAACTCTTCTAGAGCATCTGCAACGCGGTGTAGGAATTCGAGGACCAGAAGCGGCTCGCCAGTATCTGTGCCAGAGGATGGAGAGAAGAAGAGCAAATTGTCCTGGATTATGCTGTATAGTACCGTCGATGGATTGAGGGAAGGAAAGTACAGGACGCTGGATCGTGGAGCGGCATGTTGAAGGTAGAGGGGGAGCAGAACCGAGGGAGGCGATGGCCGCCCGGTATAGGTGTGGCCAAGGAGGAGGTTACTGGAAGTACAGGTCAGCAGGCAATGTGATGGCGATCTTGTAAAGCATTGGGATACTTACGTACTTGTGCTCGTCAAAGATGTAGACCGCCTCGATCGCGCTCATCGTGCAAAGAGGAATAGGGTAAGTCGTGAATGTGTCATCAAGATATGTGGTAGAGCCAGAGGTGTCGTTCAGCGTGTCTTGTTAGACGAAAGTGGGATAATAGGATTCACATGCAAATGTTACACAAGAAGGAAGGTACACATTGTGGGGTAATCTAAAAGTAAGGCCCCCCAAGTGCAGGCTGAACGAGATGTCGCCGACCGCAGCAGCAAGGCAACACTTTAGCATAGGGCTAGGATAGATGTAGGTAGGTACACCGCACCTCTCGGTGCTCTCTATACACAAAGTCTGCCATAACAATACACCTTTCCCAAATGCCATTGGGTAGCCCCTTGAGGCACCCTTTCCACTCGAAGCGCCTTGCTATGCGCAACAAACGCATTTGCCCTTTCTATGTTGGTCTTTAGGGGTATGTACACATAGACAGCAGGTCGCATTACACAATGACCTCCGAAACCATGATCTTAGGCCTCGTGTCGAATTCTTCTCGCAGGCCGTGGCGTTGCCCAGTCGTTGGGATAGGCTTCTTAATTCGCAAGATCCAGCAAAGCAGCTGCTCGGCTGGCAACAGAACGTACCATATCCGATTGCAAAGGAACGCTGCCGTCACGGATACCGTAGCCACGGTCGCATCGAACCAGTAGTGGTTGGCCGTCGCCACGATGACAGTAAGAACCAGCATTGGGTAGAGGATACCGGCCATGATGAACCCGAACATGCCGACTGTGCTCCGTCCAGGAGTCCGGACACCTTGCAGCGCTTGAAGTAGCCCGGAGTGGTAGATGAAGGTACAGCCGATAATGAAGGCGTAGGTGAAGTGGAGACTTGGCATAGCTGCCAACTGGTTGACATTGGCGCCACCAACCCATACACTCTCGGCGTTGTCTTGGCGGACGGTGTCCTTGAAGCCGAAAGACTCTGGGAGCAGGCGTGGCGGCATGCAAGGGTAGAAGCAGAAGATGATGAAGGCGGAGAAGTTGCCGAGTGTCATCGTCCGGCGGGCCACAGCGAAGGTGCTATGATTTGGAGCGGCGTAATAGTACCAGGAGAGGAAGCTGCAATGTTATTAGCATGGTCTATTACCATTCATGGTGCATGGTCGATACTCACGCCACAGTGCCAGGAATGTGGACCAGAGAGTATATCTGGTTGAAGAAAGTCATGATGGACTGGTGCTCATTCAAGAAGAAGCTCTGCAACGAGACCTCCTCAATCGGGAAGAAGATCGATAGGAAAGTGTTATGCTCCAGCGTAAGAATGGCGATACCGTGGTCCTGAGCCATCTGCGTGACAGCATGCCCACCCTGGCCGTAGACTGCAGCCGCCACCTGCTTCGTCAAAGAATAGGCGACGTAGTTGAGCGCCCAGTAGAACATCTCGACCAGGAAAGGAAACTTCTGCAACAGCCTGCTGTGCGGATAGTCCTGGAAACGCTCGGTCGACTCCGGCGACGGAACGGGAATGATGCCGCAGCATCGCATCTTGGAGGCGAATGTGCTGTCGACGAGGGAGTCGCCCCGCTCTGGGCTATGGTTGCCACTGAGGTCCTGAAGGAGGCTGTCGGAGGATGATATCCGCTCCAAAGTCCGCCGTCGCTTGCGGGCGAGTATTATGCTATACGAACGCTTCCGGTTGAAGTAAAGGGATGCCAGCATTACGGAAACAATAATCTGATCATGTCAGTACGCCACCACGAGGGATTCTTTTAGGTTGCTGCACTCACAAGTGGCTCGAACCATGCCCGCGACGCTGATTGAGGTCTTCCAAGATCCGGCCTGCCAGTGTGAGTGCCGTTGGAAGCCATGTTAGAAGCCATCGCGGTGGGGTGTCGGTGCCAAGTTTGGGGAAAGAATGGGTCCAAAGGCTACCTTAAGATCGAGGCCACCGTGGGAAGACAATGGCAGTCTTCTAAACAAGAGGATACGGTCGGCGTGATGTCTCTCGAATGACGACAGGCAAATAAAGGTGTCAGAAGCCGCCGCGAGCCGGTGCGGTCGTGTCTGCTGCAGCCCGTAATTCGAGGTCAGGCGCGCCAGGGGTAGAAAGAGTAAGGTCGTCCCTCCACAAACAAAGAAGTTGCCGCCCGTATTAAGGTCGACAGATGTACGAAAGGTGGAAAAGACTGTGAGGGCGCAGCGATGTCCTGTTCCGTATGGTTGATAAGGGTGGGAAGGAACCGAAAGCTGAACCTGTGGTGAACAGAACGTCAAGGTTCATCGACCCCAAGACGACGACTTGGCACGGAGGGCGGAGTCGGCAACTAATCGACATAGTCATCACATCGCTAACCATATGGAGGTGCTCGGACCCGCCAAAAGCCGTACGAAATCGCCAATCGCTCGACAAAAACGATGGTGAGGCGGCGTGAGGAGGGTTTATTTCTGCGTTACGCGCGAACCTGCAGTGATCGCGTGCCTTTCATGGTCTTGGAAAGAGGTCGCGTGTGCACCACTTTTGCAAGTCTTCGGATCACACATCAACGACAGCATCGCAACACAACTTGCTTCGCCTTCCGTGACGAGTCCTGCAACGTGTTACAACACAGCCTTGGAGATGCAGAATAATAACTCGAGCAGGGCGATGCCGGCACATCCGTTCGATAAATTATCGACGCCACATCATCGACAAGCTTTCAGCGGTCCGCATCGTACTTTAGCGTCCCTCGGCGCTGTTTCAGGCGCATAGGGGCACGTGCGAGTAACATTAAAACCAACAGAGTCCGAGCAGAGCGAGACCGCATCGTTGACTCGATCTGTGAAGATCACCATTTCTCAGCCCAAATCATCCCTGCTTTGATATTATGGGGTGATGCTGCTCCTACGACCTCTAGCAATCTATCATAAGCAACGATCCTAGAGATAACAGCCGCAGGAGCTCGTAAAACATCACATCGAAGGACACCAAATATTCTACCCTCTTCGCCAGACTCCTGCTCCTCGATCATCACCAACCCGGAAATAGTCGTGAAGACGATGATAAGGGAGTGCAAACCCGCTTACGTTCGAGGCATGGACAGCATCGGAATGCCGGCTTGCTAATACAGAGTACCCACAGCACTTTCAGTGCGTGCATATCACTGAAAGCCGCATGTACTTTCGAGCTGTACGGTCTCGAGATGTCGCGAGAGCAGTCCGGCATTGCGGCCCATGATCCTGTAGACCAACCAGCCGCAGGAGCTCGTACAACATCATATCTTGCTCGGGTTTAAAAGTACAACGCTACAGCTTTAACACGCGCGATCAAGCACAAGGAGTGGCCATTTCCAGGAAGATGGGGCGATAATGCCAGCCCTCAGCTGCGCCGAAAGCAACGCGAGATCCTTTTTTCGAGCCTGCCTATCAAACGACGGCTAAGACACAGGACAGGTTCATACGCGAAGCAAAGCGGTCTCCCATGCACAACGCCCCAACGCCGCAGCAGGTAAATCTCGTCACTCGCTCGAATGCGAAGAAAACAGCATGCAGGTTACAACCACCCAATGCCTTTCCGGGCATGTCTACTCCACAACCCGCCGCCATGTATGCCCTTCATGACCCTCAATCTCGCTTCGAGGAATCACTCTTCCTTCCCGTGAACTCATCCCTTGCAGCATAGTCGGTCTTCTCGGAATCCTTGGGAAAGCCATAACAGCTCGTACGATAGCGCAAGTGCTCGAATGCACAATCATGTATTAACGGTTGGCAAACTCCAATGCCTACCAACGACCGCCTAGGCGAGGGACATGGTCCTCGCGAAGCAGACCCGAAGGTCGTACTGCCTACCATGCACGCCTCTCAAACGCCGCATATTACTTAGACGCGAGGACAGCATCCGAACTGCTCAACTTCAGCCCGCTTGCAGATCTCGATCACAAGATAGCCATCTGTTTGGACAACCACTGCTCCACCAGCATATACTGTAGGTGAACCCCTCCCGACTCTGCATTCATCTCGCTATGCGGGAATCCTCTTCCTGCGACGTAGTAGGGCTATCTACTTATATTCCTCCGACCGCTCGACCGCAGGAGCTCCTACGCGCATCCTACCTTATATTCCTCGGCTTTGACAACAATACAATGCTACGGCCTCCTCGAACATGGATACATATATTCCTCCTCGGCAAGAAAACAAAAGGTCTTCTAACCCATGTCTCAGTCAGTCAGCGAAAATAAAAAGCACATACAATGGCCGACCCAGGTTCCAGACTACACTGTCCCGTCCAGAAACGTGTCGAAAAGGCTCCAAGGTGTTCCTTAAGTACATACGTTGTAGTCCTGTCCAGCCTAGGTTGGTTTCGATGCTGGACAGCGTTAACGTCTCGACGATATTGTTCTCCACTTCGGTGAACTGCCCTTTGCATCGAGAGACCTCTTGCATAATATGAATCGCCGCTCGCATACTCGTCGCCATGTATCCTCTTACGTACGTCCTGCCATTCACCAACCAAAAGTCCTCACAGGTAAGTCTTCCTCTGTCTTTTAACGGTGTGCATTTATTGCTCGGTCTTGGATTAAGCCATCGATCGAACAGCCGGTAAACCTGTAAATCAATTATATCCAAAAAAAAAAAAAAAGCTCAATGTCAAAACCCAAACAACACCAAAAACTGAAACCTGACTCGTAAAACAAGCCATCAGTCCTCGAACTCAATACCTTCCTATCAATCAACAAAGACGTCTAAACGCCCCACACCACAAACACCCAGGGGTATCTTCACGAAGCGATACGCGCCACCAGCATGCCCGTGCCCACACCATCTTAATGCCATCACCCCTCCAACTCCAACGCTTCTCGAAAGTACCAGCCTAAACGTGCCGCCCCCTTTTCCCTCCCCCTCCACCACCACCTCCGCCAGCTCCTCTACCATTCCCAGAGCCATCTCTCCTCCCATCATTTCCGTCAAAATTCACACCCGAAATGTCGAAGAAATCCGGATACGGCATTTTCCTTTTCCCGTTGTTGGCGGAGAGGTTGAGACTGATGGTCCCCGTCCCTGCCCTACCATTAACATTGCCATCGCCACCACGCTGCCGGTTATGATTGGTATGTCTGTGGTTTCGCGAGGGTCGGGGGTGGGGGTAGTGTCTAAGCGTTGCGTCGGAGGAGCTGGGTGGTGTGGAGGAAGACATGTGTGATTGTTGGGAGGTGGTGTCGAGGTCCATGCTTGTTCCTGTTTCTCTTTCTCGGTCGTGGGTGTTGGTGTTGGGATATGCGTGGGAGGAGCGGAAAGTGAAGGTTTCTGCTGTGGGTACTGTGTGTTGCTGGTGTTGGTGTGCGGTATGCTGTGGTGGTGTAGGTGTAGGCGATCGTGTGTGCTGTCTCTGCTGTAGTTGCAAGACCGGCGGTTCTGGTTCTATCCTCCCCGAGTCTTCACTGCCTTCTCGAGGTACCACAGCCTTCCTCTGTGCCTCTGGTGACGAACTCCTGGTGCCCGCGGCCACCAGTGGTGCATCATCCTTCGCTACCTCCGGTTCTACCTCATCCCCACTTCCCTCCCCCTCCCTCTCCACCCCTCCCTCATCCAACCGCTCAGTAGCCCACCTCCGTACCCTCCAGCCCTCACCATCCATCAACCCCATCTCCTCCTTATCCAGAAAGCCTAGTAAATCGTCCAAAGCATCTTGATACCCTATCGCCCGAGCTTTGGCCTGGACGGAGACGGCGGACTTGTACAAGTTCGTGACAGAGAGGGCGGCGGCCTTGAAGTCCATGAGCAGTTCGGGTTGGTCTAGGCGGCGGCGGGAGGAGGAGGGGAGGGAGGTGGAGAGGTTGCGCATCGAGTCCATTGTTGCGTATGGTGTGGTGTAGATTGGTGAGATGGTTGTGTTGTTGGTTTGTGGGTAGTGACTCAGACACGTCGACCCCTCAATAGCGGGTGTTGTCGAGTGTTCTATGTACTATAGAGAGGGTGAACTTCTCTTTGTTGATGCAGAGCATGTGATAGAAATCGTCAGACACACCCCACATGGACCCTCGTTTCTGAATGGTCAGCGACTCGACTAACAACAACAACATGAACATGCAGCAATAACACCCGCACCCGCACCAGCTCTATACTAAAACGCGCAACAATGGCAGCCTCCGTCTCCTCCCTCGACGCCGACATGCGCAACCTCCGCCTCGCTCGCTACACCCCAGCCGCCGCGGCCGAAGTCCTAACCTGGATCCAAGAAACCCTAGGCACGCAACTCCCTCCGGGCGACTTACTAGAAAGCCTAAAAGACGGCGTGATATTATGCCAACTCGCCAACCTCGCCCTCCCACCCCCAGGCATCAAATTCAAAAAGTCCCAAATGCCCTTCATCCAAATGGAAAATATCTCCCATTTCCTGCGCGCCTGCGAAATGCCTCCCCTGAACATGCCGGCACACGATAGGTTTCTCACGGTGGATTTGTTTGAGGCCAAGGATCCGGCGCAGGTGTTGCAGTGTTTGGGGGCGTTTAGTAGGGTGGCGCATGCTGTTAGGCCTGAACGGTTTCGGACTACTATCGGGCCTTCAAAACGGGGAGGTGGGGGTGTGGTGTCGCCGACGAATACTGGAGGGAATGGGGGGTGGAGGGGTAGTACTTATGGTCGTGCGCCTAGTCCTGCGAAAAATCACCCTCCGGCTTCATCGGCTATGCCGTCTGCGTCCCGCGCGATGAGTCCGGCGCTTACGGGTGGTTCTACGGGGTCGCAGGGCAGTAATGCGGCGAAATCGCCTGGTCCGACTAGTTCTTGGTCTTCGAGGAAGGATGAGGGGATGACGAGTCCGGCGTGGAATATCCATCAATATGGGTACATGGGCGGGGCTTCACAGGGTAATCAGGGGATTAGTTTTGGGGCGAGGAGACAGATTACTAGTCAGGGTCCGGCTGTCCCAAGTCTTGCGGATAAGGAGCGGAAGCGGAAGATTATAGCGGAGGAGGAGGAGAGGGTGAGGGTGGAGGCTGAGGAGAGGAGGAGGGTGGAGGAGGAGAGGGAGAGGGTTGAGGAGGAGAGGAGGTGGGAGGATGAGACGAGACGACAGAGGGAGGAGGAGAGACGGAAGGTGGAGGAGCAGAAGAGGATGTGGGAGGAGCAGGAACGGAGGTGGCAGGCTGAGGAGGAGGTGCGACGGAAAGAGGCTGCTGAGATGCAGAAGTCTGTGAAGAAGCTACCGGAGAGACCTCGGGTGAGCAGCTCGTCTATACTTCGTGGCCAGTCTTTATCGCAGTATCAGAAGGAGCTAGCGGGGGCCGGGACGCAGGATGGCAGTGTAGAGGAGACACCTGAGATGAGGCGAGTCCGTGAGCTTGAGAAACAGCTTGGCGAAGCTCGGGAGCGCGAAAGGCAGTATCAAGCTGAGCGAGAAGAGCGGTTACGGAACGGTGGGGAGAGGTCACGACCTAGTACCGCGCAGACGGAACGGCCGCAGAGTTCGCGGGAGAGTGAGGCTAGTTGGGTCGGAGACGAGCGTGAGGTATTACGACAGGCGTGGCAGCAGAGTAGTCGGGACGGAACACCGGCCAAACCTGCTGCGTCTGGAGCTAAGAGAGCATTACCCATGCCTGAGGAGGTGGAGGAGGCTTCTCCACCACCTAGGCTGCCTTCGCGGATGCTGCCACAACCTGTTGCGGTGCAGGAGGAGGAGGAAGATGAGGAGCCGCCGAGAGTGCCCTCGCGATCTTTACCTCAGCCGACTGTAGTCGACGAGCAGCAACACGAAGATGAGCACGAAGAAGATGATGATGAGCCCCCATCTTTACCGACGAGGAGTCTACAACAAGCCGACTCCCTCTCCTCCATCCACCGTTTCGACGGTCCTGGTAATGGCGAGGGAGCGCCTACTTCTTCCCCGCTCGGGAGTGCGAATAGGCCTCTGCCGACGCCGGATAAGGAGTATGCTGCTTATGTTAGTCCGACGAAGTCTAGAGTAGTATCGAGGACGGAGCAATTCCTTGCTACCAATAGTGCGCCGGTTGAGAATCGGCCGAGGGTAAGTAGTTCGAGGGAGGCGGGAGATAGTTCGGCCGAACAAGCTGCTGATCGAGACCGGAGGGTTGCGTCACAGGCTAAGACTAAAGCCGGCGGATGGGCGGGTAAGAGTTTGTTGGAGAGGGAGATGGAGAGGGAAAGGGAGAGGCAGAGGGAGTGGGAGGTTGAGAACCAGAAGGGTCTTGCTGGCAAGAACGGGGGCGCTGGTGGTGGTGGGGATGGTAAGGTTGGTGGAGGGGCAGAGGGGGTGGGTGGGAGGTGGGATGTCAATCAGTTTACGGGGTATGCGGGTGGGGATGGTATGAATAGGGGGAGTAGTACGGGGAGTGGGATTGATTTTGGGGGGAGGCGGCAGATTATTGGGCCGAGGGGGATGAAGAAGTAGGGGGTGGGTTTTGTGGTGTGGGTTTTGTGGTGTGGGAGAGGTAGGTAGGGGAGTGGGGAAGTTATGTTTTTTTGGTGTGTATGCATTGCGATGTTTGCGCCAGTCGGCTACAATGTTTCAAAGGTACCCGGCAGGCCCTTCTTTTTTGCTGCTCATGAAGTTTAGTGTGGCCGTTTTCTGGCTTTGCTATCGGTCGATCAATGGCAAGAACTTTTCTGTGACAAGGAAAGCATGCCTTCTCGATTAGCACACGGATGAACTGATCGGTCGCGCTGATATGCTGGCAGAAGCCACGCTTGGCACGTCTCGAGGGCTAGGAGGCAGGCACACGTTGTCCTTTGCTGATCTGAGCGATAGGAAGATTCCTCGCGTCGCACGATCTTGTTATCGATGTGAGTGGTACCAGCCCCAGAACATCGCCCCATTACCAGGCTTATTTCCGGACTTCTTACTTACATTGGACCACTTACCCAGTTGACCTCATCGCCATGTGAGTTAGAGCTCGACTGCGTCCCTGTTGTCCTTTTTGAGCTTGATATACATGTATGAGAGTGGGGAGACGACTTGATAAAGGACAAGAGGGAGAGACTATGCGCGCAACAAGAAGATCTCTATCTACGAAGTTGCTGCTGATCATGCACTGGTCTTCCTGAGTCTCTTCCGAATCTGCTTGCACCTTTGAAGACGTTCCAGTGTATCGTTACCCACCCGGCGCAATTCTCCTGGCCCCATATGCGTGGTCACTTGGCTGGGCTCAGCAGACCTCCTATCACGCATGCCAGAACAAACCGCCGTCCGAGCACCCATCTCCGTTGGCGCGGTACAACATCCCGCAGCGACTCTTCTTCAACAATCTATACATGCAAGCACAACGCACAGGCATCGCAACGCGCCTAAGGACCACATCAACAAGAACCAGAACGCCACCTTTTATCCGCCGCAACCCGAAGCCGTGCCACCACTACCTGCCTACAACTTACAAGCTCCAGCGTGGTAGTCCTGGCTCACATGGTGTCCATCCTTACAATTGGCCACTTAGGCGATTCGTGTACAAACGTCAAGCCCTCTCCATATCTGAAACCGTTCGGCGAGGGCACCGGCGGACTCGGCAAATTCAGCTCAACCATATGCGTGAGTGTGTCTCGACAACACGGTACGCAGTATATGAATCGTCCGATGATGTTTTCGTCCTTGACAAGGAGTCCAACTCCGCCGGGCAGACTCCGCTCGTAATGCAGGCCCGGGATCCGGTAACCCATGGCGCCATGGGCCTTCTCGTGAGGAATCCATATCGCGGCCCGAGTCACAACAGTCTCTCTGCAAGTGGGACAGTACATGCCGATGAGACATGAACAGGCATCGATGTGGATCGCTCGACCAGGCATCATGAATTCGGTCATGGGAGTCCAAACCGCGACCTTCTCTTTCCAGAAAGCGGGCAGACTCTCTTTATCTTCTGGCTGTTGGTCACCGTACAAGTCCATGGTGTCGAGACCTAGGTCTGCAATGATTTGCCTCACTTTGAACGATGGCCATGGCTGACCACAGTCTTTCAGTTCTTGTAAAGTGTCCTGGACCGCCTGATAGCGTCCTGTCTTGTGAAGTCGTCGTAACACGGCGTATGGGTTGACCGCAAAGATTCGCAAGGCGAGACTCTTGACAAAGCGGTCGACATCCGCACCCAGCTTGGCAAGCACTACGCGCAGAGGCTGCGTAAAAGCGTGAACAAGATCGCTGTTGTATGGTTCCAGATCGCTTGTCTCGAGCAACAAAATATGCCCTGTTGGCTGAGCTTCGAAGCTCGCTCTGTTCCCCTCGACAGAAATGGCGTGATGTGCTCTCGCAATCGCTGGGCCAAGCCCCCAAGACAAGATATCAATGAAACCAAAGAATTTGCGTCCTTCTCGATTACCGATATCTGGTGCCATGAGTAATGGACTGTAGTCCTGATTAACCAGACAGCGTCGGGCGATCTGAAGACTTGCCGCTTGTGGTTCTGGCGCTAGGTGCTCTTCAAACCCTACCAGACCAAGCAACGCATAGTAGAAGTCCAGTGGAGCTGTACATCCTCTGAGGGCTAGTCGTTCAAACGCCATGCCGAACTCTCTCGATTCGCTTTGACGCAGTTCCATGAGACCGTCTACTTGCCAAGGCAAGACGTTGCTATTGATACCTGCCCGTCGTTCTAGCTCAAAGACATTCCCAATGCTCTCGCCCTCTTCATGCCACACCTTCTCCATAATGCGTGAGAAGAGATCATCTCCGTCCTCGCAAAGCTGGTAGCCTTTGAGCATAACACGTACCCGTCGACTTCGAATGAACTCCATCGCCGTCCAGACTCGTCTGTACCATCGATTCCTGCATACGTGAGTGATAGCATCAATTCTAGCCGTGGAAGTCAACGGCGATAAATTACGGAGACTGTCAATTGCTGAAGGTTCGACTTCGCTCCAAAAGGCCACTGTGAAGAGTGAATGGTGGTAGATATCCGGAATGCGAAGCAATATATCCAGTTTGATGTCTTGCTCCCACTGCGGAACGCTGATGTAGTCTTGCCAGAGTTCGAAGGACTCTGTTACACGTTCTCGTATTCCTTGAAACATATTGATAGCTTCTGAGAATATCAGACCGCTGGCTTCAATTGCCTGTAATGATGCGTCGTCGACGCATGATCCCTTGTTCTGGATCTTCGACACCAAGGGATCCCAAACGTGCGAGACCGAGATGTACCTAATCTGGGATGTTTGCAGACACTGGAAGTGCCGATAAAAAAGAATCAGCTGCTGGTTATGGGTCGCAACGAGTTCCGAGCCAAGCTCATTGCAGTACTCGTAGTCATTTGACTCAACTCTGAAAGTCCGTATGATAGCCCCGGTGTTAAGACACTGGTGGCATGCGTGGCAGACTAAATTACGGCGTGCCCTCAAGGACCAAATGAAGCTAAGTGGCAGGCTGTCACCACGAGTGTCGCGAATCTGGACCATCCCGCGCGCACAAATCCCAAGAAGTTCAGATTTCTCAGGAACCTGGGCTGCTTGTCATAACATGTCAATGGTTGATGCCTCTGCACCGTGTTCAATGGTGTGATGGTGTAAGCGCATTGTGTAACGTGCCTTCCATGCCTTGATTCGTTCAAGTCTTCAAAACGTACCTTCGTACTTCTCTGCTGACACTTCTGTAACAAGCACATGCAAGCCAGGGCATGCTCGGACGCTAAACGCCCCCATCATTCGCTGATCGTGCAGTAGAATCACGAATGATACCTTGGGAAGGCGGCCCGTGCAGTTGAATCACAGCGGCAGACACGGGCCAGCCTTGCAGACCGTCAAGTGCGCAAGCGAACTCATTTGGCTTCTCGAAGCTAGTACTGATCGTTCCGATCAATTCAAGATGTGACCGTAGTTGTGGCAATCTGACACGAGCGCACATTAGACTTCCAGCAGGTTTGACTGGATGGACATTGGCGGCCCATACGCATCGTTGTGCTGAGGATAGTGTTCGTGATGCATGAAACTGCTGTGAGTCAACTTCAGTGAGCTAATAGTTCGTCAGCATGGATTGACAACAAAGAATCTCGATGTCAAGTCGTTTGCTAATGTCGAAGCCATTTGTTGCGCTCAGGGCTATTGCGGCACAGCGGCTCCGTCACCTCTGCTATCGCTTCCTGCGCTCCACACACCCTTCCCTTCCACGGCATCCACAGACCACCTAATGATCTGTCCTCTGCCGAACAATCCGCGCGCCATACCTGTCACAACCTCGACCTGATGTCCCATGTCCTTCAGCCCTTTGACAGTAGCCTCTGGCATGCCTTCCTCGATGTACACAGTTCGGTCAAACACATCTCCTGCATCAGGCATGCCAGCTCCGATGCACACTCTCGGGCTGTCCAGCGCCGCCTGAGGCGTGAGTCCGAATACGATCTGGTTCAACAGGACCTGCACATGTCCCTGCGGTTGCATGAAGCCACCCATGACACCATACACAGAGTGCAGACTCCCATCACTGACATTTGTCACCAGAGCGGGGATGATAGTATGGTATGGCCTCTTGTTTGGTGCCAAGATATTCGGGTGATCAGACGGCTGCAGCACAAAGTTCGCTCCACGGTTCTGCAGCGTAAAACCGCAATCTTTAGGAATAATGCAGGTCCCGAAGCCGCCGTAATTGCTGTTGATAAAGCTTATGCCGTTGCCTTCGCTATCCGTAGCGGCGAAGTAGACGGTGTCGCTGTGGCTATGTGCTGGACTTCCGTGACTTACCGGTGCGGAGGCCTTGTCGGGTGAGAACAGCTTGGCACGATCGGCAAGGTATGTCGGGTCGATGAGACCTTTCGTGGGCACCTTCGCGACGTTCGGGTCTGCCACCCACCAATTGGCATCTGCGAAGGCTATGCGGAGGGTCTCGACTACGGCATGCAGGTATGGCGCGGTGTTATGGTCTTCACGCTTCCACTGCGGGATTTGACCGGTTTTCTCGAGCTGCTCGAGCATGCCGAGAGCCATGAGCGCTACTATACCCTGTCCGTTAGGTGGATGCTCCCAGACTTCCACGCCTTCGGAGCTGGAGTCGTGCATGTGCTCGCCGTGTGTCTTGCCGACGTTCTGCGAGTTGAACTTGATACTGATGGCTTCTGTCTCCTCCGTGCCAGTCTCCATGTGCTTCTTCAGGTCGTCCAAAGTGAGGTGACCACCGAGATCTTGAACGACTTTTACAAGCGCTTCAGCGACTGATCCGGTATAGAAGCCAGCTTTCTTGTGCTTGCCGACCAATCGGAAGGTGTTAGCCAGTGCTGGGTTCTTCTTGATCTCGCCGGGTCTTGGTGCACGGCACCCGTCCTTTGCATTTGGGTCGGCCTTGAGCATCTCCGCGCCGTTTGGGGAAGCTCGCTTGATGAGGGCTTCTGAGCGTTCCCACTAGAAGGTGTTAGATCAATGCCATCAGCTCACGAAACGCTTCCACTTACGTAGTACGACATCAATTCGCTGACTGCGAAACCCTCTTCTCCCAACCTTGCTGCCGGGTCCAAGATCTCCTCCATGCTCACCTTCCCACTGCCAAACTTCTCCACGACATCTACCCACCCAGCGGCCGCACCAGGCACTGTCACAGCATGTACGCTGTCCATGGGGATCTTGCCCGTCTCACCCTCCTTGATCCCCAGATCCTTCCTTACGCCCTCAACAGTCCACTGACTTCCACTCCTACCCGACCCGTTCAAGCTGTGCACCTTCTTCGTTTTCGCATCATAGAATAGGCAGAACATATCACCTCCAATTCCGGTACTGCCAGGCTCTGTCATATTGAGCCCGGCTGCTACTGCGACAGCTGCATCTGCGCAGTTGCCGCCTTTGCGAAGAATCTCGAGACCGCATTGCGAGGCTAGCGGTTGAGTGCTGGACACGATACCTTTCGTGCTGTGGACAACTGAGCGCCGAGAAGGGAAAGAAGAGAACTCAGGATCGCGTGCAGGCTGTATGGAAGAGGGATGAAGGGGCATGTTGGCGGCAGATGAGTGATTCGTGGTGTTGGACGTGGATGTCTGCGTTACTCGAGGTCGGATTGATTGCCTTTCTTCAAGTCGACGTAAATTATTTGGCTTGAACTACCACATACCGCGGTGGTAGGCCGTTGCCCGGCACATGCAATCGCAATACTTTCCTGGGAGCTGTTGCCATTACGTCGTTCTACATCGCACCTGCCCACCTTCCACTTCGAGAGCTCGGCGAGTGCGTTGGCCGAGCCACCAGGCCGCAATAGCCGCTGCGAGAGTATGTTGGCCGTGGTCTCGCGCATTATTGATGTTGCCGTCGCGATGGAAAGATGTTGTCTCATATCGCTGCTTGGTGGCGAAGAGATGCAGTCGGCAATGTCCTCGAGCGGACTCCCGAGATCGCCGCGGCATTCTGCATCCCAACATGACCTCACGCCAACGCCAATGCATTGGCTTCTCGGATGCTCGTGGAAGCCATGCAAGGACCCGCGAGGCTGAGTTGTGCGATGGCAAATAATGTATAATAAGTTAGGTGGAAGTACTAATATTTCACACATCGACCATCCTACTGCCTCCAGCAACCAGACCACCAACCTCCTGCTAAGATAGCAATGGCAGACTCCTCGAGATCGTCACAGTCGCGAACCGACGCCTTCCTACGCAGCTCGTCTGTAGTGCAGAACCGCAACCTCTGGGGCCCGGCGAAATGGGTTGTTCAGCTTGTGCAGTACCTGATTGCCATCATCATCGTCACCATCGCGGAGGGATTCAAGGCTATCGTATCAGGAAAGAATCCGCATCAGCAGAGAAATCACCAGGCGCATACGAACCGTAAATCCGCATGATATGCCTTTCGCGGCTTGAATAGGCTTCGAAGGGAATGGCAAGGGATGAGTGCACTCCCCTAGCCGTCTACGCAGAGGTGGTAGCGATGACAAGACCAAACCAAATACATGATCACACGAAAGGGCGCAAAATCGAGTCCTACCGGCAGATTGTATAACGAAGAAAGGCTGTCGATGGAAATATCCAGCTATGCATTCACAAATCACGATTATCTTGCGAGGGCGTAACATCGCATGGTTGTGAGCCGTCACAGGTTCGAGATTTCCAGCTGGATGATGGATGTGAGGACGAGGCGTGAAGAGAACAGTGTACGAATAGCTGGACATGGGTATCTTGAAAAACGCCTGCCAGCATGTCTCTGCCCATCATTTCCCGAAGAAGCTTGTAATTTTCGCATTGGCGTCCTTACTCGGCGTTTTCGCTTTTGTGTTGTTTGTCGTTGCACTCCTGACTTTCCCAGGCGGAGTGCCTTTGACGGGTGATGTAGCAACTCTCTTCACAGGAGAGGATTTGACAGCCTCGAGCATGGTGTTGTCGCTCAACTCGGACGTCTCCCGCTTGATGTCCTGGTCGACCTCTGCATCGTTGGCGGCTTTGACCATGGTATCGTCATCTAGGTCGTCGGTCTCGCGCTTCATAGCCTGCTCCAAGTCCTGATCAGAAACGTTGTCAGGTTTGGGCAATGGCGCGTTATTCTCTGGATCCTCGACTTTCGAAGTCGTGTGATCCTCGTCTAGCTCCTGCTTGATGATTGCCTCGCCTTCTTGTCTTACCTCCTCTTCTTCTGCTTTGGCCTGGTTCTTTGCCGCGACATCTCCCGCGGTTTCCCTCTGCTTACCGAAGAAGTTGGCAATATTCTTCTTATTCTCCTTACTGTCCACAGGCACCACAAAACTCGGACTATTATTGCCAACCTTTCCGACTGCCTTGTCAACAGGGTAGCAATCCAACTCTCCTTTGTACGGTTTCAACAGACTCTGCAGCTCCTTCGTCCAACCTGCATGAGTTGGATCTAGCCATGCTCGCATCTCATCACTTCCAGGCTCGAGTATAACGGGCATACGGTCATGCAGGAACGACAACTGTTTATTCGAGTCCGTTGTGATCACGGTATACGTGTAAATCTTGTCTTCACTTCCTTCATAAGTCACACAATCCCACAACCCAGCAAAGCACATCAGTTGCCCATCCTTACGTTTGACAAAGTGAGGAATCTTCTCCTTGCCACCATTCTTCTTCAGCCATTCGTAGAACCCTTCGGCGATCACAATACATCGTTTGCGCTGTTTCATCGTGTTCCACATTCCGCCACTCTGAGCTAAAGAATCATCGCGACAGTTGATCGTGCGCATTTGGCTGCTATAATCGGGAGCACGTTTGGTCCAGAATGGGATGAGACCCCAACGAGCGGCTTTCAGCTCGTAGCGTACTTCTTTCGTCGCCATGCCGTCGACTTCGTGGGTCGGTGGAATGGTGTCGTGATTGTGTGAAAGCTTGGTTCGCTTCCGAGATGGTTCGCCATCTTGTGCTTCGGTGTTGTCGTCCTCTTGGGAGCCAGCACCTCGGTCGGAGGTCTGGGCGCGATATATGAGGCCATTCGAGTTGGGAGCGAAGTTGTAGGTCTGTCGGGTGTTCTGGTCATCGTCGTCGGGTGCGTCGTCCACAGGCATGTTCTGGGCAACAAGGCGTTGCCGGGCTTGCGATGGCCTGATCGAAAGTGCATACCGTCCGCACATTGTTCCGATAATTTGTTGTATGTTGATGGAAGACGCGAAACAAAACGGTCAAGTCAAGCGATACGTCATACAGTCCTAGCGCGACGCTAGCGCGTTCTGCTTGTGAATGCCAACCGATCTGGTCTTCTTAGACACCATCACCATGTCTGCCCGACCACTTATCGCTCCGCTGCGGCAAGTAGCAAGACGCGCTCGACCGGCTACGCGATCGCTGCACCAGCTACCTATCCGTCCACAACCTGTGAAGCCACTGCAATGCCTTCGTCAGCAACACCGCCGCGCCGGCACCTTCACGTCCAATGCCAGCTCTCTCTTTCGCCAGAATCCACTCTCCGTTTCGCTTGCTGTCCTCGCCATACTCGCCGGCGCGGGAGGACTAGCCTATGCCAACTACCTGTACAAATACTACATCACCGCTGCCTTCCACAACTATCCCGAGCCTGTCGCGCAGAAGTTGCGCAAAGCACTATACTACACAAACTCGGAACTTGATCCCAAGGAAGCCATCAAGTACTATCGGCAGGCCTTGCAGGTGGCGCAGGAGATCAGCATGGATCCCTTCAGCGACGAGATCATAGGAGTAAAAATACAGGTGGCTAAACTAATGGAGGAGGTCAAGCAGATTGGAAAGTCAGCTCAAGTGCTGGAGATCCTGCGGAACGACTGCTTAGAATGGATGAAGCAGCTTGGAGGAAAAGAGCATAATCGAACGAAGCGGACGAGAGTGCTGTCGAAGCTTGTGGGCATCAGCGTGAAGCTAGGTGAGCTTTACGGCAGTCCGGAAGTGTATGATAGGGAGATGGCGGAGGAGAGATTGGTATGGGCTGTCGAGACGGTGCTCACGGAGCGGCAAAGACGAGATAACATTCGAAGCACAGAGCACATCAGCGAGGAAGCACTAATAGAGCGCGAAGGACCATGGATGACAAATTCGGAGACTGGTGCTGCACTTGAGGCGCTCGCACATACTTACGAGGAGAACGACCAGCACTACCTCGCTTCGCCGCTGTTCCTGCAAGCATTGAATCTCTACCCGACCAAAGATTGCCACGCTGTGATACTCATGAACAATCTCGGTTCCTCGCTCGCTCAGCAGTCACCTCGCGCGGCGCGTGCAACAGCTGCATACGCTTCGTCAACCACAATCGCTTCGTCGCAGACTCCGAGTGGTCCAGTAGCGACCCGCGAGTCCATGCTGCAGAATGCGTCAATGTGGGCACAGAAGGCTCTTGACATTGCCGCAAAGATACAGCCGCCTACGCGCAATGAGGAGTGCGATGTTGGCTGCGCAGTCGCAACGCACAATCTAGGCGAGTTCGCGGCAATGCTTGGCAACAATGCCGAGGCGAAAAAGAAGTACACGGAGGCTATAAGCATTGCGCGTGCTGTTGGATTCCAAGACGGCGTCGACAACAGTTCTGCGAGGTTGAGAGCGCTGAGTGAGTAACTTGAGGAGAACGATCTGCTTGGTTGGGAAGCAACAGGCTCTTGATGTGCGCTTGACCACAGCACGAGAAGACGTGACAGATGGGGCCCACGGCTTCATCGACGGCTGATCAGCTCCTTGCACACTCAAGAGAATTTTAGCAACCCATCACCGCTCGTGAGGGAGGTGTGAGCGCACTCTGTCGGGAGGAGATCAGCCTCAGACCTTGAACTTCTCGTCCCAGCGGAGTGGTCGCGAGGTTCCACTTCGTCCTACCGTCCCACGAGTGTCATCGCCAGACGCGAGAAGACACCTGTTCGAAAATGAAACGGTAACACACCTCAATGGCCATGGGCCGAACATCTCTTGCCGAACACCCACGCGATGCCGAATACATATGCAGATGCAAGACTTCGTCATCGACACGAATTGCGTACTTTAAGGCCGCGGAAATGCAGCATAGCAAGTCGATGTACGTAAGCAGATATCACGGGGTCAGTGTGGTAGATTGCTAGCCACCGTCGTGTTCTTTAGACGCGAGGTCGTTGAATGCAGTGAGGAACATCGGTCGATGTTGTCGCACCAGTCCTGCTGACGAGACACAGATCGGTTTCTGATCACATCTCTCCTCGTCTTGTCCTACCCATCCACGTGGGACGTGAACGGACGGCAACGAAATGTGCCACCGGAGACGGCTCCTCGCATGCCGCATTGACGTCCACGCGAAGGACCATGCCGCCCCAAGGCCGCAGTAGCCTCGCAGGCGGAATGTGCCCCCCGCAGCTGAGATGCGTGAGCAATATGTAGCGCGTGCTCGCTACGTTCATGACGAGCCAAGAAGAGGCAGGTGGAGTGATCTTGGATGGGGGTGTGCTGATGCTTGCAGCGGGAGCAAGGGTCTCGGAGAAGTGTAACCGGGAAAAGGGCCGTGTGTATCTGTATTTCGTAGCCGGTCTGTCCATAAAGCAGGAGCAGATTTCTTGTCTGCAGTGATGGTCAAGCACCATTCCTGTACAACGAGTGAGACTGGACAAACAAACAGCAGCGCCACAGCACTTCGAGTGCTTGAACGACCGTTGCATGCACAACCGTTTCACCCTATCTGCAATAACCCTTTCAGGCCGTCTTCGCTTTAGCCGCCGTTGCAGATCTCGACATGATCCCTGCGCCCACGAGGTGAGAAGGATGCAAGTCAGCGTCGATCACATCCCGTCTCGACCTTGACTTCAGAGTTGCACAACCGAGTCGTGCGTAACCTCTTCGCTATTGGCGGGCTCAGAGCAGATGTACTCGACTCGTGTCTCTTCGTTTCGGCCCTTGCACCTTCCGCGGCTGTACTGTCTCACGGCTCGTGATTAGGACTGCCGGAGTCGCCGTGCTTCTTACAGCTACGACCAATTTCGTTTTACGACCTGGACCGTCGGCGACCTTATCAATTCCAGGTGATTTGGAAGACATGAAGGACTCAATGGCGTGTCGAAGGGGCACAGAGGGGCACATCAGGTAGATATCCTAGCCATCTCATGACTGCTCTTGGCAGCCTGGCTAATTGCAATTTGCAAACGAGTTGGCTCACAAGCGCGATACCAGCACACTGGATCCGAAGTTGCATGGACATGTAGCGTGCCCCTTCGGCGCAGCGTAGCTCGCACAAAGGCTTTGCGACCCAACATCGATCCGCTTGCTACTTCGCTCGTCTACTTTCCATGCCATCGACCTGACCTTTCGTAAGGCAGCTATTGGTAGGTTGTCAACGATTCATACTCCATTGCTGCTCGACCACTGCTTATGTGTTTGCAGCATCTTTACACCACGAAATGTCATCACTACTCGCACTACTCTCGCAACAGGGCACCAGCCTACAGACTAGGAAAGGCCTTATCCTTCTTGGTCTCCAAAACGACTTTCTCTCACCTGACGGCAAGCTTCCGGTGAGCACCGATTCGGGTTTTTTGGATCGTGTCAAGCAGCTCGTGCCATCATTTCGAGAGTTTGGCACCGTGATCTGGGTGCGATCGGAGTTTGAGGCGAATCGTGACCCTCGACTGTCCAACGAAACGGGAGACACTGTTATTGCTGGCACACATACGCCCTCCGACGATGGCCGATCTATCAAGGAAGGTTCTAAGCGGAGCGCTGTTGATCAAGTGACTGCACCCGTGAAACGCATGAAAGCGACTGAAGTCCAAGACGATCCCGAGCTCTTCTTGTCTCGCACCAGCACCCGCGAGCCCTGTTGTATACGTGGATCTGGAGGTGACAAGCATCCACCCGATGTTGCGGCACTCATCGATAAGGTCAAAGACATGCAGGTGGTTAAGACGCACTACTCTGCATTCGGATCTACGACATTGCTTACAGCCCTGCGATCGAAGCTGATCACCGAGCTATTCGTCTGTGGCTGCAATACCAATCTTTCAGTCTTTGCTACTGCAATGGACGCAGCCCGACACGGCATCAAGATTACCTTGATTGAAGATTGCTTGGGCTTCCGCAAGAAAGAACGCCACGATGAAGCGATACGCCAACTTGTTGAGATTATGGATGCAAGCGTGATGACTAGCGAACGGGCCATCGATGTTCTAAGACATCCGTCGCTTTATGAAGAAGAGGAAGAGGAGGAAGAGGTGGAGTTGGTAGACGAAGAGTCCGAAGAAGAGTATGGC